>JAZGLO010000013.1:1200000-1600000 GCA_036873155.1 Biomphalaria sudanica
GTGGCGTTGCAGACCTCTCCAGCCTTCTTCCTGATCAGGCAGTCACCGCTAGGTAAGAGAAAGAGAATCACTCAAAGCAGACGTTGTAATGTTTGATTCAGCAGCGATTGGGCACAAAAAATATTTTTAATATTAATTGATGTATCCTCAATTATGTGATGAAATGCAAAGTTACAATAATAGTTTTTCACAATCAAATGCTTTGATTTTTTACCTTTTTTTAAAGGTAATGAACGCCTAACATAAGAACAAAAAGTTAGAAAAGTAAAGTTTACCATTCAGACCTTGTGATCTATGGGGCAGATGATGTAAAGGCCATCTATTTCTGTGGCCCACTGTTAACGAAGGTGTTTTGTGGCCAACACATCGACCCACCGCTTTTACTTTTCCCCAACTATTGTCATTACAGCTGAAAGGCGCCCTAATTATCCCGAAAAATACAAATCTCAGTCTTCACCAAGATTTAAAACCAGGGCCTCTTGGTTCGGGAAGCAAAACGCCTTACCACTCAGCCACCGCGCCTCTAACATAGTATTGTGGAACTTTTTATTTCTATTATTTTGGAGATTTTTCTATTTAACATTGTCAGATTTATCAACTATGTTATTGAATCATTGAACAAATTCACTTTGATTACACCATTGTTACATTTCCAACTATAGCAAGAACTTACTTTTGAGCAAAATATTCCTCTTTACAGGTGCACTTGCCCTTATCACACGCGGCGTTGTCAATGCACTGTTCTGTAAATAGCAACACTTTGTTAGCTTCTCACTTAGACTTTGATCCTCCCGGACATGTAAATATTTTATCTCTTGCATCAGAAACTTTTTTTAAAATTTTTTTTTATTGCGCTATTGAAAATCAGTGGACATATGATCCTTTTGTTTTTTTTTAAAACGAAGCATGCACATTTATATACATTTATACCCTTTTAAAAGTAAGTAAAGTTCCCTTTTCAGACCTTGCGATGCATAGGGCAGATGGTGTCAAGGTCATCTGTTTCTATGTCCCACGGTAAACGAGGGTGTCATGTGGTCAGCACAACGACCAACCGCCTTTACTTTCCCCAACTTAAGTCAGGTACCCATTAGAGTTGGGTTGACTCAGGGATGCCCTAAAAATCCAGAAATTCAAAATCCCAGTCTTCACCGGGATTCGAACCCAGGACCTCAGGTTCGGAAGCCAAGCGCTTAACCATTCGACCACCCTTTAAAAAAATAACCCTATATATGAATATATTTATACTAAGTTTTTTCTGTTTTTGTTAAAATACCCAGCATGTTTACATCAGCCGAAATATGTGTAATGGCTATTTTGAAAAAAAGCGTGCATTAAAAAATATGAATGTAGATTTATAGTATATAATCCATTTTTAGAACAAGGTTTAAATAGGAGTTTGTAATACACACAGAGTGCTGAGGTTTTCATGATTCTAATGTCGCTTTCATGTTTAAAATAGTTTCATATTTAGCCATGGTCGTTCCCAAGCCCGTAAGATAAATGGGCTAGCGACTTAACCGTGTATAATCCTACTTGCTATTCCCGATGTCTAGAAAGAGGCTGCGGACGTTACCTGTGACCGATCTCTGATGAGAGAGTCTGACGACCTTTGCATACAATGGCACAGGAGGACCCAAGTTAGTTTAAGATGCAACAGTCAAATAGCTCCTCACTATGTCTGCATAAAAATAATAACCAGCCGGATATAACTCGAGGGCATTTAGTTTGGGTTTTGCTGATCTCGTGAACTGGATTTAGATCTATGTCAAACATGGCGAATGTTCCCTTTTCAATATTAAAAAAATATATATTTTGCCACTACAATGAAAGTGGAGTATGTGCGTAGGTTTACAAGTTTAGCAAAAATATTGATATGAAATATAAAATACTGTGAAAACAGGTTTACCAGATTTGTTTAAAAGTTGGTCTTTTAATAGAGATATATTTAGTTTTTTTTTTTTTTTATAGCTTTCCGGTTGTGGGTGGGGCATTAAACATACACTATGGTCTCCGCCATTATCTAAGGACATTTATGCCAAGTTTTACCAGGATTGGTCTAACCGTTTTGATTTCTATGCGGGACATACATACATACATACTTACATACATACGCCTTACTATTTACTTTATATATTAGACTGAGGCTGATATTGGTGATTTTAGTTTCATTGTTATAAATGCACTTTAGACGTGATTTTGCAAAGGTCGCCAACGAGTTTGTGTAGTTAAAATATTAAAATCTAATAATATATTGTGTGTTGCCTATTGAAACGTATGTTACATCACCTGTCCCTGAGCACATCTGTCCTTCTTTCCTGAGTTTTTCGCAGGTGTCGTTGAATGGGAAGTACCCTTTGTCGCAGGTGCACAAGCCTCCCACGTTGGCGCTGCAGTTGGCGTTTGGTACGCACTGATGGTATGCTGTGGAAACGAATTTTATGTGACTCTTTGCTACGACTATTAATGATGAGGGCAATAAAACATAAACAAGGAAAGGGTAATAATTCGCGTCACTAATGAGGGTTGTCTACGAGCCCAAAGGTTAAGGAGGAATTGCAGCGTTTCCCCTGGCAGCCCAAGTTGCGACCTACATATTTTGCCACATACAGGGCAAGCACAGCCATTGTTCGCTTCAGTATTTCGAAGCTTAATGCATGGAGTTGTCAACCACAAAAGCAACAGCAAATAATAGTTTATGTAACAATCAAATACTCACATTTTGACTTTGGGTCAGGTGGATGATTATAAAAAAAATAAAAGTATGATTTCATTCAAATGAATCGCTTTACAATTGTTTTCGCTGTGTGTGTATTAGTTAATTAACAATTGTTATTAACTATACAGTTGTGTAACTTTGCTAATGTTTTTAGCATCCTCCTTTGTAAATATGGTATTTTCAGTCAAGTTAAAGTTACAATGATTTTGTGGGAGAAAAGGCTCACGAATGCTCTGTTTTAACAAACCGAGGCTTTGTATGATTAAAATTTAGTTTTCACAAACGTATACTTTTTTTCTCTTTACAGTCAATATCCAGTCAGACCTCCTGAATCTCCCGCTGTCAACTGGTAGAGAGATCGGCAGTCTCGGGATGTCAAAGGTAGGACAAATTATGTCTAGAACAAACTTAATGTTTTGGTTTTCCATAAATGCTACGCCTCAAAGCCTCTCTGCTTCAGTCACATGGTCAGACAACAACTGGGTGACATTTCAGAAAACAATGTCTAGCTAATATCTGGGATTTGGCTTGGAGCAAAGCTCAACTGGCATACATCACATCAACTTTAAAATAATTTCGTCATGTATAACTCTTTTAAATAAATTACTAGTCGACCGGCGGCGCAGCATACGCCGCTATTTTGCTGGGCCGGCCTAAGGCCACTGCAACCTATGCGACCGCAGTGGGCCCCGCACATTCATAGAACCCGCACTTTCATAAGACCCGCGCTTTATCAAGGTGTATAAATTATTAAATTAAACCATTTTATAACTTAAAACAGATTTCCCGCGCCCTCCAGGCGATTTACCAGGAGCTCCTGGAAATTTTCCAAAATTGCAAAATATGCGAAATACTCGTTAAAATATAGGAAAAGATATAGAAAAAAAATTTCATTTTGGGTTGTTATTCAATATGGAAAACGCCAATCCTACGCGCGATAAATAAAAACGGCATTATGCAATACCCGTAATTGTGGAATCAGGTTAAAGAATCTTCTCGCGCCTCAAAATAATGAAGAATTACTTGAGGTCAACATTTCTCAAAGATAGATTGAAACATTTGGTAATTGAGGAATCAGAATTATTATGAAATATACTGTATGACTTTGTTACACGCAAGGCTCGTAAAGCAATTCTGTATGTAGTAAAGAATGAATAAAATGCATAGACGAATTTATTTTCTAATACAAACTCTTAAATTTCACTTATTATCCGCTTCCCTACCAAAACTTGGCCCCGCGAAATCCTTTTCTCATAGGGCCCCACAATGGTTAAGTCCGGCCCTGCTATTTAGTGACGGGTGAATATACATAGCAGATTACTTGTTTTCTTTCCAAGACTTCTTGTTCAGAATGATCAAGTCCGGCGTTGCTATTTAGTGTTTGTAAAATGTTTTACATGTTTCGGATGTTCCTTTAGAGCTAAAGATAGTTTACTTTTAGTCCAAACCTCCCGCAGGACGAAGGGGGATGGGAGTGGGAGGGGTTTGACAGTCCACGTCCAGACCATAGAACACAATTGAGCAGTCAATGTTATCGAGAAATTGTCTTGTGTGTTATTGTAACGTTAAAATATAATCGGAATACAAAATATGTATGCATGCGATTTTATTTCGAGTCGCGTTTTAAAACAGTATTATTAATTTTACCTAGACAACCTTGACCTGGAACTTTCCACTTGAAACAGTTTCCCGCCTCATCGTAGTACCCGTCTACGCAGCTGCAGACGCCAGCGGGAAGGGGTGTACACTCTGAGTTCTTTACGCACTGCTCGCTTCTCTGACACGGTTCGTCCACCTTCTTAAGGACGTAACACAGACCCTGAGAGCAATGAAACGTAAAACATGTGTTAAACTTACACATAAAGATGTGTTAAACTTACACATAAAGATGTGTTAAACTTACACATAAAGATGTGTTAAACTTACACATAAAGATGTGTGAAATTTACACATAAAGATGTGTTAAACTTACACATAGACATGTGTTAAACTTACACATAAAGATGTGTTAAGTTTACACATAAAGATGTGTTAAATTTTTACACATAAAGATGTATTAAACTTGCACATAGACATGTGTTAAACTTGCACATAGACATGTGTTAAACTTACACATAAAGATGTGTTAAACTTACACATAAAGATGTGTTAAACTTGCACATAGACATGTGTTAAACTTACACATACACGTGCCCTAAAAGTACACAAACACACCTCTTGAACTTACTCAAACATCTGTTAAACTTTTTATGCCAAGAAGCTAAATGTTCAATTATGCAGTATGTTAGTCAACAGATTATACCGCAGGTTTTACAATAAGAAATGATGTAAGTGAGTAATTGTAACACATGTTTAGGTATAAGTTTAACACATGTGTATGTATAAGTTTAACATTTGTTTATGTGTATGTTTAAGACATGTTAATGCGTAAGTTTAAGAGAAGTTTGTAGCTTTAACACTTGCTAATATGCAAGTTTAACAGATGTTGTTTTTTTTACTTGTTTATTAATTACCAATTTCCCACAGTACATTTTTCATTACGGTTTCTATCGCCTTCATTCGGCGAATCGATGACATATTCAGTTTTTTTTCCCCCCAATACAACTTACAGGGCGGCCGCCAAATAATGCGTCGGAAAACCCCGTAATGTTATCCATGAATATTTGTGTAAAACCCGTGTGTGATGACTTTGTAACTGTTATTGAACAGCAAACATTTCATCAAAGTAACAAACTCGTATAGCTCTATTTAATATCTACATGCAGCATTTTAATTCACTACTAAGTTTTGATCTCACAACCTACACCGCGATAGGTCTACTGTTCAACTGATGTTTTGCATTCCTGGCCTCGAGTTGCCCTTTCTAAGCTTACCCATTCACTAAACAGGTAGAAGACAGAGCCGTAACTTAAGTATGATACTCGTACTCCACGACAAACACACGCAGACTGACATTCTTTCACAACGCCGTGGTAAGCTAAAGTCGGACCCGCGACAGTCAAGGGACCACTGTATCTGTTAATAATTTAATGTATAGAGCGCGTTAACAAACATAATGTAGGCTCTACGCTGTGGTAACATAACAAGCATAAACACAATAGTTAAAATGACAAAATGAAAAGTAAGTTTTGTTATTTCATTTGAATATGTGGGGGTTTTTGTACGTAACAAATCTTCAAGCCCCCATACCCCTTCGTAAGTAATTCGTATACCCCCCTCCCCCCCCTGGGCCCCCCTTAGCCATTATCCGAACGTTCCCGTTTAAAGAATTAAAATCTCATGTCATAGTTATTTCACGTTTTCTTCTGTGTAACGGCCGTAAAAGAATTGGATCGAGGACGCTTGGAAGTCTAAGACCTTTGAAACTATCCCACTATCGGCCTGTCTAAACTGCTGTTCTGTTTGGGAGGGATCCAGCAGATGTTAACTAGGCATATTACCGATAGCTCGTATCCCAGGACGCTCGGGCTAGAGTACACCCTATTGTGGGAAGCGTGGTTGAGAGGCTAAGTGCGTTTGAACTTGGCTACCTATGAAGGGGGCGCGAGGTTCGACACCCGACTCGGGCAGAGTTGTGTTTACTGAGCGCCTAAAGGCAGCACGACAAAACCTTCTCCTAGATACCTCCTCCCCCACCCCCCCCCCCAACTGGTCCACAACTGAGATTGGAATAAAGCACTCTGAGCATGCTATAAGCATGAAAGTAGCGCTATATAATTTATAACTTATGATTTATTTACACCGGAGAAACTCCTCCATGTTCCTTCGTTGTGTTACATCAGCACTGCAGTTATCCGCTGTAAAAGGGACTTGCGGAGGCGTAGTGAGCAAAACGTGCACCCGGGGCAAGGTACTTTTTGCGCCTCCCCCATTTACCATGCGCATCTCTGTGTGTGGCGCCGACTGAGGGTAGAGCCTGGGGCATTGTGCCCCATCCTACGCCTCTGCCCTGAGGTTTGTTGGTACTCTCTTACATCCCTGCCAGTGCAATGGACTTGATCTTTAGGCGCCCAGAATGGGGGCTCTGATTTGCTTCCCAATTGGCCTAGTCGTCTCCATTAACGTCCGTTTCCCCCTTAGGGCAATGTTGAAGCATTGGCCGGGAATTCATTGACTTAAAAGCTGTAACACCTTACCGTCTCAGTGTAATATCCTCGGAGACATTCACATATGGCCTTGGCATTGTTGCACATTGCATTGTCTACACACTCCCCAGGACCACCGCAGGGCCGGGTAGCATTGATCACTGGGTTGCATTGGGAGTTTTTGGCAAAATATCCTGTACACATGGAAATGTAATGAAATCAGTTGATATAATCTTTAAAACCAATTCAATATCCCGTTTACAAATTTGTATATTGTACAGTAAGAAAGCAATGTCATTTTAAACATAAACCTCCTAAAATTAGTACACAGGGTTGGGTAGCATTTAAAAACAAATTAATGGAAAAAAAAATCTGCCTGTTTGTTTTCTATAGTATGAGCTTCGAACCATAGTCGATCATTGTCCTTGTTTAGTAAATGATTTTTTCTTAATTTTTTTTTATTCAATAAAACCAGGTTATTAAATTTCCTTATCTTTGTTTCAATAAGTCCAGTTAATTATATTTTGTAAACAAAAATTACCTTTATTACATAGACAGAGTCCAGTAGGAACCGGGGACGAGCACTCAGCATTGTCAACACACTGACCAATACCTGAAACAGAAAAATGTGGACAGAACTTGAGAACAAGAAAAATGGCATTTTCAAATAAACAATATCTAGCACTATTGAGTAGTCATTAGTAACTGTTGTTATAGACATTGGTTAGTTTTTAAACTTTATGAACAACTAACTCCACATTAACTTTTTAGAGACACGCCTCTGCCTCTAAAAAAAAAAATCCACCTTTCAGAGTTCAGCTGTTAAACAGTGAAATAAAGAAACAAATATCGCAGAGTGTTTGTGCCTTTAATTCTGATGTAGCTACGAGTAAAATTATAGCAGCCATCTTGTTTCTATTAGCTCAATGGATACTGATGGAAGTTGTAACCACGAGGAAGTCTGTCGTAATTGAGTTTATAAATAGAGGAAGTGTAGGCTAAAGTAGGAAGAACAAGCAGGAGACGAGAGACACAATGACGTGTAGTGTCAGCTGTAGTGATGAATGCATCTTTGTGTTTTCATCACTCGTATTTCTATATACATCTATAATGAGGTTGAAAGCTGTGTCTAACCAGCTCATACCAGCAAAATATACGAAAAATCCTTTTAAGAAAAGAAAAAGATTAAGTAATGGGAAGCACTCCGCATTTACAACTATAGATCTCTATTATGTAGAAGCTATTTCCCTTATTCGATATCAAACGAAAAAAAAATATTAACTAGTTTGTTAATTTTTAATTGATTCGTGTTTTGTTAGCTTCAAGAAATAATTTTTCAAGTTTCAACTTGATCCGAGAATGCGTGTGGGAGAAATATTTGCGTCCAGCTATTAAGGGGACATAACCCTACATATTATAACGATATCTGTGAATACTGAAAGAGTAATTTCTCTTGTTGAATTAAAAGAAATACATTACCATTGATAAATTCGCTAATTGTTTTTTTTTATTTATTTACTATTGATGTATTATCTACGCCAGTATTTTTCAAACTTTTTCCTTCACGGAACACTTCACACTTCGTGGCCTACTAGTTAATTATTCCAGTAGTTCGTGGAAAACCTATTCAGGTCTCGCGGAACACTAAGGTTCCGCGGAATATGTTTCGGGGTGGATGTGGTTTACGCCAATTAAGAATTTTGCAAAGTTTCAACTTGTTCCGTTTGTAATTCTGGTAAATGCTTTCTTGCATTGATTTTAACAAGAATGCATAATCTTCTTGCTATGATCTGTTATGATAATCTTAAACATAATGAAATCGCCACATTCTAAAACAAACACTGGAGCATCTTACCTGTACATTTCTCCTTTGGTAAAATCAAAGTCTGGCACAGGGAATTACCGTCCACAAAGAAACCTTTTTTACATTCGCAGAGTCCTGTCGTGAAATGAATAAATAAATAAGGCTAATAAACATATAAACTTCATGATAAACCTCTTTCACCAAAATTAAAACAATTATAATTCAGCATAATAGGGTTGTTTTGATTAATACTAAAATGCACTGCGATTAGGCACACAGAACGGCCTGTAAATATGATATCCAAGAGAGTCCCTGATCTATTTATTTATTTACATTTTAATTCCCAAAAACAAACACTCACCATGGGAATTGCTTGGACCTAATATCAGATTGTTAAACTCTACACATGTACAAGACGAACAGTATCACGCCACAGCAACAAGGTCCAACAATAAGGCTGGAAATCGCCCTCCTATAAAGACAAATCTTTATGGGGAGCTGTGCCCTGAAAAACGCTCTCCAGAGGAGCCTACATAACAGCTTTAAAGATACTCTGAAAATCTCCCTCAAAGAATGTGAAATCGATATAAATAACTCGGAAACTTTAGGCTTTGATCGCTCGTCGTGGCGTGGTGTCGTGAATATCATTCTATCAACCTACTGGGCAAAGAGGACAGCCAGTGGTGCCGTGAATATCATTCTCTTTACCTACTGGGCAAAGAGGACAGCCATTAGCAAAGAGTAAAGGAGTAAAGGCAGACAACTCTGTCAATAATAGGCTAAAGAAGCTTTGTAAACAGAAGGAAAACCTACATAGAAAATTTAAAGAAACTAAGGCAGAAAGAGTTTACAAAAAGTATATAAAAATTAAACACTTAACCCAAAAAGTAAGCAGACAGCTGCAGAGTGAATACACAACTAATAGGACTAATTGATGATTTTTCTAAAGGTTTAGATAATAGTGAACAAATAGATGCTATCTTACTAGATTTTTCTAAGGCTTTTGACAAAGTTCACCACCTTAGTTTGCTTAAAAAATTAAAATATTTTGGCATTGGTCCACTGCATCAGTGGATTAAAGATTTTCTGATAGGGAGAGAACAAACTGTAATGATAAATGGCTCTAAATCAACACCGATAACAGTAAACTCAGGTGTACCTCAAGGAACAGTCTTGGGTCCACTACTATTTTTAATTTACATAAATGATTTACCAAATTGCATTAGTTCAGGAACAAAAGTCAGATTATTTGCAGACGATTGCATAATATATAGAACAATAAAAACAACACAAGACACAGGTATTTTACAAAGAGAATTAGATGAATTACAGAAATGGGAATCAAATTGGAGCATGTCTTTCCACCCAGAAAAATGTCAGTTGTTAAGAGTAACAAAAAAACTAAAACAAATTAATTCCACTTATCTTATTCATGGCAAACCAGTAACACAGACTAAAAACGCAAAATACCTAGGTGTTATTATAAATGAAAAACTGTCATGGAATCCACATATTGATGAAACTATAAAAAAAATCAAACAAAGCATTAGGATTTATTAAAAGAAATTTCTATAAATCAAATAAGAACATAAAACTAAAATGTTATTTAACCTTGGTTAGGCCAATAATAGAATATGCATCCACCGTGTGGGACCCCTCAACTCAAGAAAACATTAAGAAACTGGAACAGACACAAAATAGAGCAGTGAGATTCATAACAAATGAACAGACCTCACTTACCAGTGTCTTGGTCGAGTTTTCCAAGCGTAGATAGGACTCCAAAGCCAAACTCAACTTAATAGGAAATGAGATTGTGCTCATGTAATGTACTACGAAGGAAGACCAATATAATTCCTAAAGATCACGAGCTTACCCGTGGTGTTCCAGTTACAAACAGCGTTGTCCACACACTGGTCAAACTCTTGACAGGTGGCAGTAGCATTGACCAGAGGGGGACACTGGCCTTTCAGAGCGAAGTAGCCTTTCTTGCAAACACACATTGGCTGAGCTGAGGGTGTAAGAGTTTGAGCTATTTGAACATTTGGTGTGAGCTTAAACGTCAAGAATACGTAATTAGGTCATCAGGATGTAACTTTGATGATTATTTTCGAATTTAGAGGCAAAGAGTCGCATGTTCAGGTACAAAGAGTGTAAACTTGTGAAGATTTTATGATGCTGGGTAAATCAACGCCAATAACAAATACAACAATTAGCATACAAATTTCAACTTGATACGAGAATCGGTGTGGGAAAAATAAAGTGTAAACACTTTTTACCAGACAGACTGATAGACATCTTTTACATTTGTAAAAAAAAAAAAAGGTTAACTAAGGCTATTCCGCACTTACAATTATATATCTCAATATTGTATACGTTATTTCCCTTATTCCATATCAAAGACTATAATTACTTACTTAATTAATTGACTAATTGGTTAATTTTTTAATTGATTCGTGCTCAGTAACGTTTGAAGTTTAAGCTTGATTTTAGAATGGGTGTGTTACAAGGGGACGAAAACCTTCACATTTAGCCGTATCATTGGCTACTAAATGATTAATTTCTTTTGTTGGTTTCAAACTAAATTTTTAATTGACTAATTGTTTTTTTTTTATTATTGATTCATTTCTTGTATATGCCAATGAATAATTGTGCAAAGTTTCAGCTTTGTCCGAGAATAACTGTGAGAAAAATAACATGTACAACCTTTTACCAGACAGACAGAGTGAGTTGATATAAGATTTGTAAAAAGACAATCTTTAACATTTTTAAGAAAAAAAACAATCATCCTACCTCCGTTGACTTCTTCACACTCAGCATTGCTGACACATTGCCCCTTGGCGTCACAGAGCTTAAGAGCCTCTATAAGGACATGACATTTGCCCTCTTTTGAAAAGTAGCCAGGGTCACACTGACACACTCCAGAAACACAGTTGCTGTTGTTCACACACTGCTTGTCCAGGGCGCAGGGCTGGGTCACATTAACCAGCGGGTAACACTGGAGGTCCATCTCGTAAAACCCTTCGTCACACTCGCAGGCGCCCGCGAGGCTGCAGATGGCGTTGTCAACGCACTGCCGCGACTCGTCACACTTGGCTGTCACGTTCTTGAGGGGGAGGCAGATCCCGGCGTCGTCGTAAAAGTCTTCGTCGCACTGGCACGTCGCTGTGAGCAGGTCGCACTGGGCGTTGGACACGCATTCGTTGGGAGTATAGTCGCACGGCTCCAGCGCAGCGATCAGCTTGTGGCAGAGCCCGTCCTTGCCGTAAAACCCTGAGTCGCAGGCGCACTTGTTGTTCACGCAGGTAGCGTTGTTCACGCACTCCCCGGCCGTGTTCTCGCAGTTTTTGGTGACGTTTATGAGGGGGTTGCAGTGCCCCTGCTTGGCATAGTACCAATCGTTGCACGTGCACACCCCCATTGTGCACGACGAGTCGCTAGTGCACTCATTGGGCACACCCTCGCACTGTTTTTGAGCCTCAATAATGACAAGGCAGTTTCCTGATTTGGCGTAGAATCCTTTTACACATAAGCACAACCCGTCAAAGCAGGTTGAATTTTGTGTACACTCTCCAGCAACTACTCCATCGCACGTTTCATCGGCCTTCTGTATGACGTGGCACAAACCAAACTTGTTATAAAAGCCTGGATCACATACACAAGAGGTGTTCACGCAGGACGCGTGCGTTGTGCACTCGCCAGCAATGCCTTCGCACCCTTGTGTGACGTTTTTCAGCCTCTCGCAAAGTCCCATTCTATTGTAGAACCCTTCGCCGCAAACGCACGCTCCGTTCAAGCAGCCTGCGTTTTCAGTGCACTCCTTAGAGAGACCTTCGCAAGATTGGCTGGCATTTTTCTTGACGTTACACGCACCCTGCTTGGCGTAGAAAATGTCCTCGCATTGACAGACTTTATTGAGGCAGGAAGAGAAGCTGACGCACTCGCCGGGAATTCCCTCACAGGGAGCCGTAGCGTTGATCAGAGGTTTGCACAAGCCAAAGCGGTTGTAGTAGCTTCCATCGCACTGGCAGCTCCCGTTCTGACACTGGGCATTCTTGACACATTCTCCGGATACCCCTTCGCAAGGTTGACTGGCGTTGATCGTTTTCAGACAGCTGCCACTTTTGGCGTAGTAGTCATCCACACAGGTGCAAGTCTTAGACGTGACAAGGTCGCAAACTGCGTTGTCCACGCACTCATCAGCAATGCCTTCGCACTGCGAAGTTGCGTTGTTCTTTAAAGTGCACTGACCGTTTTTGGCGTAAAACCCTTGGTCACACGTGCACGCTGCTGAGATGCAGGAAGCGTGGTCCACACACTCACCGCTGAGCCCTTCGCAGGGACTCAGTGCTTTTATGTTTTCGATGCACAAGGTGTCTTTAGCGTAGTAGCCCGTCAAGCACTGACAAGATCCATCAGTACAGTTCGCAAAGTCTGTGCATTCACCCGCTAGACCTTCACAGGCTTTCTGTAGATGAAAAGAATGTTTCTAAATGTTAAATTTCTATGATAAGGTTTTCTTATACTTTACAATAGACGTATTGTTGTGAACTCCTGACAAGGCTTAGAAACATAAACTTAAGTCATTCAACAATTCAAAGATTCAGGGATTCACGTAGAACAGAAATATAAATTGTATAGAAGTCATCAGAATTAACTGTGACTGTAAACAACATCATCAAATGATGAACTATTAAACATACAACAAACTATGAAAACTGCCTTCTACAAAACTTCTACTATTACTAATCTAAAATTCAGACCTCTGACAACAGTAACAAATTTCAAGGGCCGTAACTCTACTTTAACTAACAGGCCAATGAAATCAAAACAAATAAACATGGAGTTTGTCCTCACTTACACCCAGGATTCTTCTAACAATTAATAATACTATATACAAATGCAATCATCACACATATGAGTGACGTGAGGTGACGTCTGTTACCTCTATTCAAGTCAAAATCAATGTAAGAAGACATTCACCAGAATTACAAAAGTTTTGAAACAATACATGTACTACCTCTATTCAAATTATTTTCGGTTAATCTGGATCCCAAAGCAATTAGCGGGCAAAGAGCATACCGAGAGCCAACTCAGACTTGCAGAGCTCAATGTGGCCCGCAACATTGTATATTATAATAGCTTAACATTTTCACTCTCAATTAAGAAAAGAAGGTTACAAAGAAACTCAAAAATCGGCCCCCGAAGTGGTCCACCTAGGTAGGTAAAAAGGCAAGTATCAATATTTTCAAAAAGAACATAAGAATTAAATTCGATTAAAGACAAATGACAGAGAAATAAAAAAAAAATTCCCTTAGTTCTGTGTATCACTTGTATTTATGATGATTGCAGTTCACACGATAATATGAACAATTACTTATTAATCGTTGTTTTAAATTATGTCCAACTTATATGCATACTAAATAGATATTTTCTCTTAAAAAAAGTAAACATTTTTTGTGTGTAAATGTAGCAGTTAGTATGACAAAAATTACTTAACTTAGCAATACAAATGAAAAAAAAAAATTTTTTTGACAAAAAATAAAAAATCGTTTGCATGAATGCATTGATGATATGGCAAATAGTCATCTCCCCTACTAAAGAGCCCCCAGTGTTTGTTACTATTAGTTGTAAATGTCGTGTATTTTTATGAAAAAAACTGCTTGCATAAGTGATTTAAAAAATTAGATTTTTCGCTTTTAAAAAGAAAAAAAAGTAGCCGTTGTATCAGAACTTTGAATGGACTATAATATTATGATGGATTTTTACTATCTTTTCTAGTTTACGAGATCTAAATGGGACTGACGAACGGACAGACGGACGAACAGACATTTCACACAAAACTCATAGCGTCTTTTCCCCTTCGGGGCCCGCTAAAAATCAAGATTCTAATACTAGTTGACTGTATTATATGAAATTAAAATGTTTGATATTCTGGTTGCATTAGTTGATTGGAAATTGACAGAAGCACAGTCAACAAAGTTTTGCTCTGGTGTAAAGATTTTTCCAACATCTTATTGTTGAGTTGTTGTTTTTTTTTTTTTTTTTTTTTGGGGGGGGGGGGGAGGGGGAACTACTTTCGTATGGCGCAACTCTGATAGTATAAGCTTGTTCAGTGTTTTAATAAGTTGATGTTTATTGCCGTTAATATTCGGTCGTTGGGTTGTAACTCTACTGCTCTAAACATCTAGTCCATCTAAACAGTTATAGGCTATAAGTACCGAACTTGAATGAAACTACGCCAATTAACAGTTGTGCAAAGTTTCATCTTGATGCCAGAAGGGTAATTTGGGTGGATTTTAACGTAATTGGAAAAAGGGGGGATCGACCTCAATTCGAACTCGTGGCTCAAGCCTCCATGGACTGATGTGTTAACCACTCTGATTGTGCAAATGTCTTGACTAGTGAAGATTGTATAGTAATATATTGTTTGTTTCAATTTAGAGCGGCGACCTATAAAGAAAACTATAATTCAGTCAAGTACAAATTATATACCTTGTTTGAGATACCAAACAAAATAATTAATTACCGATAGTTAAATAACTTTTTTTTTTTTTTTTTTGATTCTTGTGTTGTCAGGTAAAAGAAATATTTGTGCAAAGTTTCAGCTTGGTCCGAGATAGGGTACGGCAGGGGTTCTCAACCTATAGGTCGCGACCCCCTTGGGGGTCGATTGACCATTTGCCAGGGGTCGCTTAAGACCATCAAAAATATGGATTGTTATTGCCTACTCTTCTATTGCTGTATGTGTGTGTCGAGGGGGGGTCGCGGCTGAGTGGGGGGTTGTAAAAAAGGGTCACTGAGCTTTAAAGGTTGAGAACCGCTGGGGTACGGGAAAAATAACGTGTACAAACTTTTTATTATTTTTTTGGACAGACAGAGTTGATATAAATTTTGATTTCAGTGAACAGTACAATGGTTAGTGAAAGTCGTCTACTTGCCATAGCGGGGATCACAGGTAAGCATTGGCCAAGCTTGGCATAGTAGTCGTCTATACAGGTGCACACAGACTTGATGCAATTGGCGTTGGCCACGCATCCCCCCACCCGCTCCTCACATGGATTCGTGGCATTGATCCTCCCACTGCAGTAGCCATCTTTAGGGAAGTAGCCAGTGACGCACTCACACACTCCTGAGACGCACTGGGCGTTGGTCACGCACTCCTCAGCAATGTTTTCACACGCAGTTTTGGCCCTGGGGAAAGGGAAGTGACAAAATGAATAAAACTTAATGAATCTAATATCTTGCAATGAATTTTCTTTTTGGCCTACATAAGAATTTCCTCGGATTTCAGTTCTAACAGTCACTTTTAGACCCAGATTGCCCGGGCATGCTTCCCTGCCTCATAGTGGCGCCCCGATGGAAACAATCGTAGGAGGAAACGATTAGGCTGAAGAGTAGCAAAACAAGACTTCCATTGGGGTGCGAGAACATCCTCATTGCATTGTGCTGAGTTGTAAAAAAGCTCCCACAACCTCGTCACAATACAGTTGCCGTTTCATAAATGGCGTGTCCTGCATGTTTAGCCTGGTAAAGAAAACGAAAATGGCGGGGTCCATGAGTACTTGGTCTCTGATTGCGAGTCTGATCCACCGCCAGACAGAAAAGTATACACTGTTCTCATTCAGGCCGTTCAGATGGAGCTCTTGTTCACTTTTTGTTGGCCAAGAGTTCCAAGAGCCGAGGGCTCAACTCTACCTGAAAATTTCAAGAAGAATAGAAGAAGACCCAGATTCCAATAAAGATTTATTGTACTCGTGTTGTTATGGAAACTTGAAGACGATATGATAATTTATGTGTTTGGGGACACATGCTTTGATCTATCCTAACCCAAAAACCGTAAGAAAATAAAAAATATACATTCTAGCGTCGGGTTATTCTATATTCATTAGGATATTTTAAAACGGGATTCAGGACTAGCATCTACAATTGAAACACTGCAAAGCTTTAAACTTGATTGAAGACATTCCCCCAAAAAGTGTAGCAGGCAAAATACAAATCAGATCTGAAAATTTTATAGATCACAGACATATATATTAAACCTAGACTGGACATGGAAATCTCCAACGCTGCATACAAATGTGAAAAACGTCCAAAAAGCTGAAACAAGGCGATGTTTTGCAAAGTAGTTTAAAGAAACCTATATAACATAATTTAATGCTTAGATCTAGATATAGTGATTAAACATAAAAAATAAGAGCACCCTCATCTCATAATTATTATTTTGCAATTTTCAGGTACATAATCTAGTAAGATCTTTGTGAGCAATCTATTTAAATGTACACAAAATGATTAAAATCAACTAACTTGAATTATTTTGATCTAGGATTTTAGAAACATTATCTGAGTGGAAACAAACAGAAATTAGTTTTATTTATACAGATCTGTAATCAATAGCCCTTTCTATTCAATATCCTCAAAATGACATTGCATTATTTCTTAACTTTGAAAACTAAAGATCATTACTTGTCTAAGAAAGAAAACATCGATTTTTCTAGATTTGGGGCGACTCCCCTTACAGAGTGACGTACTTAGCAATCTTTATATATATATATATATATATATATATATATATATATATATATATATATATATATATATATATATATATATCACAGACCTATATATATATATATATATATATATATATAGGTCTGTGATCTGATCATCATCGGATAAGAATTTGTTTCCGTTTTCCAGTCTAGGTGTAATATATATAGGTCTGTGATCTAGATTTAAGACTTACTTGAGTTTAGGCTCGCACTTTCCAGATTTAGCGTAATAACCTTGTAGGCATGAGCAAATTCCAGCTTCGCAGACGGCATTTTGAGTACATTCCCCTGGTAAAAAAAGGAATTAGGAATATATTCACAAGAGAGAGAGAGAGCGAGTAAGAGGTTTATATCTTAGCACGATGGCTTGCTTATTTTAGCACGGATATTATTGTGAAATCGTTAATAGTTTTTGTAAAGTCGTGAGAATGTTCAGAACATTGATCAATTGTGTTGCTTGTTGTCTGAATATCTTTTGTCAATTTATGTGTTGATAATGTAGCTTAATAAGTTGAAATGATAATAAAATAACAGCGGAGAAAAGTAATATACAATATATGTAATATAAAAGAGAGAAACTGGATGGCAACTATGACTATTGGATTACATTGGTATTAAGGTTTCATAACAAAAACAAGGCATTTTCATCCAGTATAATAGTATCAAAAAATAGGTATGATATGGCCTCCTTAAGTCGTAAAATGACTACGAATCTTCTCATGGAAATGAGATGAACGCCCACACAGCAGTTCCCCCCTCTCCAAGCAGCTGATGTTTCCAAAGGAGCGAAAGTGCCGATGCAGTTTGGGGTCAGCGGGGTCACAGCCTCTGCCAGGGTGTAGCACTAAGTGCTGTTTACAGAAATAAAGTTCCCCTTTCAGATCTTGAGAACTATAGAGCAGATGATGTAAAGTTCATCTGTTTCTATGGCCCACGGTTAACGAGGGGGTCACGTGGCCAGCACAGCGGCCAACCGCCTTTACTTTTCCCCAACTAATTTCAGGTACCCCTTGAGCTGGGTGGACTCAGAGACGTCTAGAAAAAAAGGTGCTCATTTTAATTAACAGAACCTAGCATAGAAAATCTGTCACTGCACTAAATTAGTGTAAGTATTAGTTCACCTGGTACTCCTTCACAAGCGCCCTTGCTGGGTATAAGAACGTGGCACCTGCCCAGCTTAGCGTAGAAGCCTTCATCGCAGCGGCACCTTCCATTGGAGCAGGTGGCGTTGTCGGTGCACTCGTCTGGCACGTTGTCGCAAAGTAGGGTGGCGTTGATCTTGTCCACACACTGACCTTTCTTGTCGTAGTAGGCGCTGTGGCAGGTGCAGACGCTTGCTTTACAAGTGGCAAAGTCCACACACTCCCCTGGTAGATTCTGGCAGGTGTCTAAATATGTATTGGTATCAGGGTATACAAATCTGAATCAAGTCAGTGTTTAAAAACAAAATATAAAGAAAATGAAGACTAGATAAATGTGATGACAGTGTTGATGACAGCGTTGATGATAGTGTCGATGATATTGTTGATAATAGTGTTGATGATAGTGTCGATGAAAGTGTTGATGATAGTGTCGATGATATTGTTGATGATAGTGTCGATGACAGTGTTGATGATAGTGTCGATGATATTGTTGATGATAGTGTCAATGATATTGTTGATGATAGTGTCGATGATATTGTTGATGATAGTGTCGATGATATTGTTGATGATAGTGTTGACGTAAGGAGCAGATCCTTTAAGTTATTCACCATCCAGGGGAAGCCTACATTTAGAAGCCAGGCAAACGACCTGGAAATGTCAAGTTGAGCAGATCTTTGTTACTCTAAAACATTTCATATTTTACAAGGTTACAAAGACAGCTTGTGTGGAAACACAAACTCAAAATCGGCCCCCCGAAGTGGTACACCAGGCAGGAAAAAAGGCAGGTTTCAATATTTTCAGAAGAATATCGGTATTAAATTCTATCAAAGGCAAATGACAGAGAAGAATGGAGAAAGAAGTTTGACAGATCCGATGTGGTGCCCCAAAGGTCCAACAGACCAAGGGATAGGTGAAAGTGAATGTGAAGTTAGATGTGAACCTGGCCTAACTGATGTTTTATAATGAGTATCTAATTGATCTTATTGTTTTGTAAAGGGTCAATCTCTTATTCAAAGCCTCAAGTAAAAAAAATCCTTTAGTTTTGTGTTCAATTGCATGTGTGAGTCGTATTGCAATTCACGTGATAATATGAAAAACTACTTATTAATTGTTGTTTTAAATTATATCCAACTTATTTGCATTGTAAATAGATTTTTTCTCTTTAAAAAAAGTTAACATTACTTTTTTAAATGTAATATTTAATATGATGAATTTTCATAACTTAACAATATAATTGTAAAAAATAATATTTGTTTTCAAAAATCTAAAACAGTTTACATAAATTTGTTTAAAAAATGGAAATAGGTGCTTCCCTTACTAAAAAGCCTCCAGTGTTTATTTCATAAAAATGCACCATTTTTACAACTATTCACTATTTATAGTAACAAACACTGAAGGCTATTTAGTAAGGCAGACATCAATTTACCATATTTTAATACATTTTTGCAAACGGTTTTCGATTTTTTTTTCACAAAAATTTTTTGTTTACAAATGTATTGCTAAGTTAAATAAGTTCTGTCATACTAACTACTACATTTACAAAAAAAAAACAAAAAACATTAACTTATTTTTTTAAAGAGAAAAAAACTATAAAGTATGCATATAAGCGGAACATAATTTAAAAGAACAATTAATAAGTGGTTTTTCATAATATCGCGTGAACTGCAATGTGCCGTGCCATAGCAGAGATACTGAACTAAAGAATTTTTTTTTTACGAAATGTTTTTTTCTTGAGGCTCTGAATAAGAGATTGACAATTTACAAAACAATTAGATCAATTAGATAATCATAATATGACATTTAGGCCAGGTTCACATCTATCTTCACATTCACTTTCACCTATCCATTGGTCTGCTGGACCGCTGTGGCACCCCACAAGATCTGTCAACCTTTCTCCATTCTTCTCTGTCATTTGCCTTTAATAGAATTTCATTCTGATATTCTTCTGAAAATATTGAAACCTGCCTTTTTTCCTGCCTGGTGTACCACTTCGGGAGCTGATTTTGAGTTTGTGTTTCCACACAAACTTCCTTTGTAACCTTGTTTTTATTGATCTATGTATTGTCTTACAGACAGAGTTGATACAACCTTTCTAAGAAAAGGTATTCTGCACAAAATATGCACTTAAATTGCAGGAAGTTTCCAAGCTCACCCACTACTCACCTGAAGCTATTTTCTTTAACAAGCAAGATCCGTCTTTGGCGTAGTAGCCCTTGAGACACTCACATTTCCCGGAAACACACTCGGCTGATGGTACGCACTCTCCTGGAAGACTCTCGCAGGTTTCCTTCACTTTCCGTTTGACGTCACATTTGCCGATCTTGGCGTAGAATCCATCGTTGCAGTTGCACACCTAAACAGAAGAATATTCTATTACTAAAAGCCTAGTAGAACATGCTCGAGTGGTAGATGCTTGCAAGAGCATTAGAGATATCCTTTTTGGAAATTATCGTTTTGGCTTTGATTTATTTGTATATATATCTATTGGGAATTTTCATGCATGGAACAAATCTTTTTTTTTTTTGTGTATCCGGTGTACAAAATACAAAACGTTAAAAAAATGTACATCTTTTTTTTTCTAAAAAAGGCTATCTAATGGGAAGAACAAGAAAATCATTGCTGTATATCGCAATACTTCAGGAAAAGGATCACTTTTTCTGTATATAGCAACATCAATTAATTACCACTAATTGACTAATTGTTGGCTTTTATTTAGTAATTCATGTATTGTCATCGACTATGAATAATCATGCAAAATTTTAAAATTGATCTAAGAATGGGAAGTGAGGAAAAAAAACGTGTACAAAACGTAAAAAGGGAAATAACTGCACAAATATTAGTATCAATAGATAGAATTTATTTCCTACTTTTATACCAATTAAAACAATTAATAACCGATTAGTAATTTAATAATTAGTAGTTTTTTTATTCAAGTTTTGTAAGGTACAAGAAATAATTGTGTTAAGTTTTAACTTGATCCGAGAATGTGTGGGGGAGAAATAACGTATAAACTCTTTTACTAGACAGACAGACATAGTGGGTTGACATAAGCTTTGAAAATATTGATGAGCAAAGTATTCAATTTGACTATTGGATACATTTTAAGCACTTGTTTTCTTTACACCGTATAATGAAATGTCTTAGCACAAAGTAGCATTTACCTTTTTAGTTGGCTACAGAAATCTCTCAAAAAGGCGTCTTGACATTGTTAGTTGTGTCTATTTATTGGTTACATACGTTTTTGTTTAGGTTAAATTTGATCTATATCGCTATTAAATCACTTTCTATTTACAAAGCTTCTATCAACTCCCTCTGTCTGTAAGGAATATATCTTTGACACGTTTTTTTTCCACGACCCTTTCTCGAATCAAGCTGATACTCTGCACAAGTATTCATTGTCGACGACAATACTCGAATCAATTAACAACAAAAAAAACAACAATTAGTTGATTTATTCAAAGTAATTAACTAATTTTTTTTAAATTAAAAAATAAGGCAGACAAATCTTCCATTATGAGAAATATGACATTAATTGTGCGATTCTTTCCCTTAAATAAGCTTTGTTTAAAAAGTATTTTTAATATTTACTTACTGAATTTAATTGAGTGAAAAAGATTTTTTTTTTAATCTAAAAAGTAAAAAATATGTGTTGAGCGTTATTGGCGTTTTCAACTGTAGTCAAATGTATATGGCCAAATCTAATCCAATCAGCATCAAACTACAAATAACTAAACAGTACATTCGGTTTGGCTGTAGTAATGACACAAAACTTTGCACGCCTTTTCTTTTTCTTTTTTTTTTTAAAATTTCATCAGCGGTTTGATATTTAAATATCTAAAAACAAAAAAGCTAACTATCATAAAAGAGAGTTTATGTTGCACATTAACTCTTGGATGGCTCCTACGGGTGAGTCGTATACACACATTGTGTTAAAGAAAAATGAATGCAAATACGTTGCAGATTAACATATACTACCTTTAAAACCTTTTTTTAATGCATGTTTTTTTTGTAAATGCACACAATATTTATATATATATGGGTTTTAAAAAAGAAAGTTTACGCTTTTAGTGGATTAGAAATAGACTAACTATTCCCCTACCAAAATACATTTTACTTTTTAAAATCCCTTTGTTGAATTCTTTTAGCGAATACCAAAAACATTTCTTTTCTTAGATTTCACTTCATAGACACTTAACTAGTAATTTAGGTTCGCTTTAAGAAATGTAAATGTAGCAGTTGCATTTAGTCTGAGCAAGGCGAAGGTAGAATCAGTAACGCTTTAAGATTTTAGATCAAAAACGTGACACACGGACAGACGAACAGCAATGAAATCAGTAGCGGCGACCCACTAACAATCAGAAGTGAAAAAAAACAATGATATTATCCAGTCCATAATTTTGCACACCCAACATCCGCAAGTGTATTGTCTTGGTATTGATAATTAGTAGAATCAATGAGTCAAATAATGGCATGAAAACAAAAGTCTTAACCATAAAGTCTCGTACCGCTCCTGTGCACTGTGAGTTGTTGACGCACTCTCCTGGGGTGCCGTCACATGCTTCCGTGGCCG
The DNA here is from genome assembly GCA_036873155.1 of Biomphalaria sudanica. Classification (NCBI taxonomy): domain Eukaryota; kingdom Metazoa; phylum Mollusca; class Gastropoda; family Planorbidae; genus Biomphalaria; species Biomphalaria sudanica. The sequence goes on from JAZGLO010000013.1 coordinate 1,222,870, forward strand.
GGACTAGGGTGTTGCATCCGCCAAGCTTTGCGTAAAAACCTTTGTTACAGGTACATGCCCCAGAGATACAAGAGGCGTTCTGAATGCACTCTCCTGGAGTGTTGTCACAGCGTTGTGTAGAGTTGATCACAGGCTGGGTGAGTAAGCATAGTGACTTATTTATTTTGTTCAGCTATTTGTGTTACCAGTCAATCAAATCAATCAAACATTTAATCCACCACCAGGCATTCATCAGAAGATTAATCAATCCAATAGAGAGCCAGAAAATCAAGCATCAGACATTCAATCATCAGACAATCAATCAACCATCAAACAATCAACAATTTCACAATTACTGAACAATCAATCAAACAAATTAGATTTTCAAATCGATAACATTAGACAATCAATCAACCAATCATCAGACAACAATTTACCATACATTAACAGAAAATGCAAATATTGCAGTCTAGAATTTAAAATTTGTTAATTATAAACTATCTTTAGATTTATATAAATAATTTTGAGAAATTAATATGAAATAATGCTCTCTCCACTCCCCTCTACCAGGCCTTTTTTTACAACCATAAAAAATAACAAGATCTAATGGAAAATACCCAGCACTGGAAGTACACATCACATATAGCTGGAAGTTAATATACCGATTCTCTTATCCAGGGTACAAACTGGGGTCAAACTGGTTTAAAAACTGACCCTGAGATTACTACACAATCAGACCCAGTGGCGTAGCAAGGGTTTGGGGGCCACATGGGGCTTGGTCTCTTTTCAACTGTTCTGTGGGCCATGCGATACTACCGAAAAACATTTGGAAAGAGACATAGAAATAGGTATAGATCATTCGTGGCTGTTTCACACTTTATCCGTTTCCTAAGACTGTAACTGTGTAGTTAAATCTAAGCTCGAATAAGGAGCTAAAGCTCACAGAACCAAAATGTAACATGGTAACAGTATAACTGAAAATGTGCTATTACTAAGCTTTTTTTTTTTTTTTTTAAAGTAAAGCTCCCCTTTTAGACTTTGTGGTCCATAGGGCAGACGATGTCAAGGTCATCTGTTTCTGTGGTCTACAGTTAACGAGGATGTCATGTGGCCAGCACAACGACTAACCGCCTTTACTTTTCCCCAGCTAATGTCAGGTACCCATTTGAGCTGGGTGGACTAAGAGGCGCCCAAAGTTCCCGATATTAAAAATCCCAGTCTTTACCATGGATTCGAGCCCGGGACCACCGGTTCGAAATCCAAGCGCTTTATCGCTCATCCACATCGTCTCCTCTAAGCTTTGTAGACATCCCTAAAGAGTCGAGCTTTATCCCTATTATGCCTCTTGACCAAAGGAAAGGATTTGACCCATAGGCTAGGAATGAGAGATTGGCATTTCACCAACCTCCCCTTTCAGAAAATGTCTCATTAACAAGTACTAGACGACCATGACTTCTTGAGCCAAACCCCGGTTTACCTGCACGTCAGGCAGGAGACCGAGTCCCACGGGGGATGACTCCATATTCCTATACTGTTATATACTGTCAAAACCTTATGACTCAAGACTCGTCCAGTTCTGGGAATCTTACCTCACACTTGTCGTTCTTAGGGTAGTAACCTGCCAAACACTGACACAGTCCTCCGAGACATGCAGCGTTCGATACACACTCGCCAGCTATGTCCTCGCACTTGCTTTTGACCGGGATGAGCGGCTGGCACTTCCCCAGCCGGTTGTAGAAGCCAGGGACGCAGAGACAAGATCCGGCGAGGCAGGCGGAGTTCTCGGTACACTCTCCTTGGATCCCGCCTTCGCACGACTGGTTAGCATTGTTGACCAGCCTGAAACCATGGCAACGTATTGACATTTGCACCAGTTACTTTGTTCAAAAATATTTTTTAAAGTACGGATTTTATGTGTTCATAAAAAAATGAATCGATCAACAACGGAAACAATTGAAGGTGATTTGGGTAGATAGATTGATAGATCGATAGAAGAATGTATGGATGGATGGATGGAAAGATAGATAGATAGATAGATAGATAGATAGATAGATAGATAGATAGATAGATAGATAGATAGGTAGATAGATAGAGAGATATGTAGATAGATAAATAGATAGATAGATAGATAGATAGATAGATAGATAGATAGATAGATAGATAGATAGATAGATAGATAGATAGATAGATATGTAGATATGTAGATAGATAGATAGATAGATAGATAGATAGATAGATAGATAGATAGATAGATAGATAGATAGATAGATGAATCGATGGATGGAATAGTGAAGAGACCGATAATTTTGGATAAAAATCGTGTTGATAATGATTATATTATTAAGGTTATGTAAATAATCATTATGTTTTAATGATCATATTATGTTGATTAAGATTATGTTATGATGACAATGAAAACTATACATAATTAGAGAATATTACACAGATCAACTTACAAACACCGTCCATCCTTGGCATAGAAGTTGGCATCACATTTACAGGCATTGGTCACACAGCTTGCGTTGGCCACACACTCACCTGGGAAGTTCTGGCAGGGCGTGGTCGGGGTTCTCTTTACCTCGCAGATCTCATTCTTGGCAAAGAAGTCGGCTTCGCAGGTGCACACCGTGCCTATGCACTCAGCGTTCAGTATGCACTGCCCAGCGCCGTCGCAGGCTTTGTTAGGCTGCAAAAGAAGGTTGCACACTTCGTTCTTCGGGAAGTACCCGCTGCCGCAGACGCAAGTCCCGTTCACGCAATCGGAGTTGTTGACGCACACATCCGACGCGTCGCACCGGTTCGTGGCTGGAACGTTTGCGGGGCAGGACCCGTTCTTGGCGAAGTGGCCGAGGTCGCACTGGCAAACTCCATTGACGCATTCAGCATTGGTCACGCACTGTCCCTTTCCGTCGCATGGCTGAGTCGATTTAATCAAAGGAAAACAGCTTCCGTTTTTGGCGTAGAACCCAGCATTACAAGAACATATTCCTCGTACACACTCAGCGTTACTTATACATGTTCCTTGGCCATCGGGACAAACATCTTCAGATTTAACAAGGGGCTTACATTTTCCTCCCGATGCGTAAAATGCTGATAATAAAAAAAAATTAAATAACATGTACAAACTTTTTACCAGACAGTCAGACACACAGATAGAAAGACGGACGGAAAGACAGACATACAGAGTAAGTTGATATAAGATTTGTAAAAATAATTATAATTATGCTCTATTTCAATGCATTTTGAAAGCTACAACTGTTTTTCAAAAATTGAATGTTCTTACGAAATACATTCTGCATTCTGGAGAAGTGATATCTACTTCATTTCTTCCTACCATAAACTGAAACTTTTAACTAAGCACAAACCTGTAATACATTCGCATTTTCCACTCGTACATTCAGCGTTCTGCGTGCAAAGTTCCGAAAAGGGGCAAGCTTTTTTAACTGACATTCTCAAAATACACTTCTCTTCCCAGGCGACATAGTCATCATTACATTGGCACACTCCGTCCACACACTCTGCGAATTTGATGCACGTATCAATAGCGGGGCATGTTCTGGGAAAGAAATCGATAGGAGAGTTTACTTCTGAAGAAACATCCGTTAATTAACTTTCAAAAAAAATCAGTAAAAAATCTTGAAACTTTAGAAAACTAAGAAAGGCACGAGGATACTTTGATGCATGGACAGAAGGTGTATAAAACTCCTAAGGCTCTATTTAATAATAGTTCATTGGGACGACTCAGTTGTTTTTAAACTCTGCAGAACTGTGTTGTTGACTTCATTGCCTACATTGAAAGTCCTTGATGCTCTTTTGAAAATGAAGATTATAACTTCCTAGTCCAATTCCAACAGAGTGGCAGGACATGACGGCAAAAAGGGTTTGAACGCTAATCTATCATGACGGCAGTCTCAGACTCACACTATACACAGCCAGAAGGCATTCTCTTTTCTTGATATTTAATTAATTTTAAATATTTCTCAATCGTTGTTTCAAAATCATAATTTATTGACACATCATAATTATCCATATCACCTTCGCAGCTATAGTTTCAAAATAGCTTTTTAAAATGTAGGATTTAGATATGGTAATGTTTATCTGCATATATTAGTGTTCCACGCACCGTAGATATACAAAATAACTGGATCTCCATTTTTTCTTGATAACAATTTTCTTCTTGTGATGCATTTATTTTTTTATTTTTTATTTCTGTAATGGACAAGTATTCTTTAATGAAAAAATTTCAAAATTTCTTCGTAAACGAAGATTATAATTTTTTGTAGGTTTAAACTTTCTTAGCCTAAACCTGCTGTAGAAAAGCTGGGTATGACGTCGAGCAAGGTTCTCGCCTGCGTAAATTGTGACCTAAACTTATCTTATCATCTTATCTTATAAAATACAGACGCAACTTCAAAAGAGAAAATGATTACATGATTACAGGCATGTAAATAGGTCAATTTAGTCATTGTTTTTCCTGGCTGAAACAGCAACCCATTCGACTCTTTAATAGCACTAGGGAAGAATCAGTAATTGTACAAATTTGTCCTAGCGTATAGAATAAGAAGTGTGCCTTTAAATCGTGTACCTATCTTTATCTAATTGACTAAATCTGCAAAAATGGCTGTCAAATGATTAAACTTCAGCAGTGTTAATTGGGATAGCATTACAGCTTTCAATGAATTACATGTCACCTGTGAGGCTTTCGGTAGAGCGCGTCTGTTTAAAACAAGGAGTGCTAAAACTGGTAAAGTGTTTCGACAGAGGGCTTACTTGTTTGGCTTGATTCTCGCCTGACAGTTTGTCTTCGTTGGGTAGTAAGCTGGTCCGCATTCACATACTCCCTGGACGGCGTCACTGCAGACTGCGTTATTCACACACCTGCAGATTAGTGTTGAAAATATTTCAAGGAAAAACTCACAAGGAGCACTTAGACATGTATAGATACACTCCCCTTTAGTATGTAGTTATACTTCCACATTGGCTAGTCTTATTTTTACATGATGCAGTCTAAATTGTACATAGCGAACTCTTATTGCTATATTTTGTAGCCCTGTTACAAAGTTAATATTAGCTCATTCTTTCTGTCTGGATCGAATCTTTTACAAGTTATATTTCCCATTTCCCATTCTCGAATCTTGAGGTGGCGGCATAAACGAGTGTCTGAAATTTGTTTTTACATCAAATATTACGCCATTATCTCATGTCATGATATAAAATGTCAAAATGCAGTGGCCCCCTAAAGAGGTCAAGGCCCCCAGGGCCCCCAAATCCTTAGCTACGCCACTGTATTGTGCTCGATATAATTAGTGGACGTTAGACTAGAATCTGTGTTGTTGAGATTGCACACATTGATACCTAGTGAGTCAGTAAATACTAAGTGAATGATAAGTAAATGATAAGTGAATGATAAGTAAATAATAAGTTAAAGATAGGGGATATTGTTACACATGAAAGGAACGACAGAATAACAGAACAAATCATTTCAAGCACAGCAAGTGATGCACTTGGCAGACAATTGGAAGGCCACTAATTTAGTCCTGGATTCTTATTCAGGGTTTATGGTCTAGAATTAGCTGAGCGGAGTTTGGTCGTCTTGAAAGTTGGCATAGAGATATGCAAATACTTGGTCAGTGGGTCTTTAAGTGTACTTAACTCTATTATGTACAAATACGTAGGACTAGCTTCTACAGCATTGAACATAATTAGATCGAATCCAAATATCAAATATTAATTTCATTAAACACTAAACAGCTACATTTCAAGGATACTCTGTATTTAATTGATTTAGAGTTGGATAACTTTTTAAAAGTACGATCTACCGCATTTTACGACCTGAAAGAATTGATAAACATCAAGCTAAACGTATATCGCATTCGTCTTGCTCTAGCTTTTGAACTGATACATATTTTGCTGTACATGCCACGTCTTTTCTTCTCAGATTCTCCCTACAGTCACATTTGGCTGTGGGGGTGGATGGGTTATTGCTGCAATTGGGTCTATCCGAGTTAGTTTGGACATTCTAAACGATGTTCGCCAATTTCGTAAAGGAGGGAGCAGTGTCTGCAGTGAGTTAAATTGTATGGGTTAATTTTATTGAGATGATAACTGAACTGTTTACAAAAGAGTTTCGTGCGTTATATATTGTATGTTCCTAGCGTAAATGAAATATCTTATCGCTTTGCTAAACTTTAAAGTAAGGTAAGAACTAACGATTTATTGGGCAGATGATGTCAAGGTCACAAGGACCAACCACTTTTATATTTCCCCAACTAAGGTCAGGTACCAATCAGAGCTGGGTGGAGTCACAGGTGCCCTAAAGATGCCAAAATAAAAAATCCCAATTTTCACCAGGACTCGAACCCGGAACTCCTCGGTTCGGAAGCCAAGCGTTTTACAGCTCAGTCTCCTTTCTGAGCTTTACCTATACAGAAAAAAAATATTGACAGGTTGAACACTCTTCTTTATCTTGACGCTGCCAGATTATTGAGATATTATTGTTTTCTTGATGTTGGCCTCCTTGTGTCGTAGAAAGACTATATAGTTCCTCTCGTGGACAACTTTTTCATGTGATTATAGAGCCCCAATCTGAGAAGACGTTCTCGGTCACATACTGAGTAAGATCGCATTTGTTTTAGCTATTATATTTTGTATTTAAAAGTAAATTGCACAAGAATCTCTGGGCTAGTGATTTCACTTTGACATTGAGTGACCAAAAAATGAAGATCTGTGACATTCAAGTATTATACCATGTATGCTAGTACAAGAACAAGCAATAGTAAAAACAATTTTTTTTTTGTAAAAACAACGCTTATCTAAGGGAAGAAACCGCTAAGTACTACAGTTTATCTGAAAATTGTGGGGTTTATCTCCCTTCTGGCTGTATAAAACAAAACTACTTAATTAGAACTAAAGGATTAACCAATTGGTTAATTTTGTAATTGATTCGTGTATTGTCCTCGACTATGAATAATTATGCAAAATTTCAACTTGATCTTAGAATGGGAAGTGTGAGAAAAAAACGTGTCAAAGCGTAATAAGGGGACTGAATCCATATTTATATATATATATATATATATAATATCATTATTTCGAAATTAAACTAAATTATTAATCACCAACAATTAATTAATTGGTTAATTTTGGTTTTGATTGATTCATGTCTTGTCAGGTTTAATAAATAATTGTGCAAAGCTTTAACATGATCCGAGACGAGATTGGGAAATGGGAGAAAAAACATATTCAAACTTTTCCACCGGATAGACAGACAGACAGACAGACAGACAGACAGAGTGAGCTGATATTAACTTAGTAAACAAAAAGTTTAAAATGTGAAGAACGTTCACATTATACACATATTACACCTAGACTGTACACGGATCCGTAGTTCTTATCAATATTTAAAGTTTATAAAGGTTTTAAGAGAAGAGATCAAATCGGACCCCTAATGATTATGTGAACTCGCTCTTTACTTTAAGAATATTAAAGATCTTTGTGTTGTTGTTTTTTTTTTTTTTTTTTAATTTTGCAACTCTCCAATTTTGTAATTACTCTTTTAGTTCAATCAGAGACCTATACATTCATACGTGACTATCTATTTTTCTTAAAATAGATTTCTCCTCTCAGTCATGGTGGACGTTAGACAAAATATTCGTTCTGGTCTAGAGCGGTTTTGAGTTTAGATCACTGATGCCCAAATCTTTTCTTCTAGGGGGGAGCACCATACTCCGTGTCCCATTCCGACGCGCGTTCTTCTGGCTGCCTCACTGCAAATAAATCCTAACCCAGTTAAACTGAACCTCTGTGTTCTCATTATGCAATGTGGGTATATATTTTAAGGGGTCGAATATGGCCCGAAGGTCGTAGTTTGAGAATCACAAGTTTATCACCGTCGAGGCATCACACAAGATTTGACGACCGTCTTTCTCAATTCCTCTCTGTCTTTTGCTTTTGATAAAACTTCTTTCAATGACAGGCCCGACTATCCTTTTATGTTGTCTTCCCATCAATTTCTCTCTCTGCCTCTTCTTCTTTTTCCTAGTACTGCTCCCTGAAGGGAGATCTTTGCGAGCCCGAAGACCTTGTAACATGGCCATAGAGTTTTAGTTTTTGTTTTTTTTTGTTGTTTTTTTTTGTACAGTAGTTAGCAGGTCAGCGTAAGTTTCATTGCTAGTCTTAAAGCAAAATTCTGGATATTTACACACTTGCAACGCTAAATTTGTATTTACACATTTTCTACTTGTAACTGCAGATCTAGATTTATTTGTACAACTCTACTTCTTAGCCAGCAACTCTTGATGGGGTTAAAAAAAACTGCGGCAAAAGGGGAAACTGGACAGACGACGGGTATTTGGAAAACTGCTTTCAATAGTTACATAAGAATTCGACTGTTCATGTGTGGTAATAGTGTATGTATGTGGTGAGTGTGTTTGTATGTGTGGTAATAGTGTTTGTATGTGTGGTGATTGTGTTTGTATGTGTGGTGATTGTGTTTGTATGTGTGGTGATTGTGTTTGTATGTGTGGTGAATGTGTTTGTATATAGTATTTTGGATGGCACCTGATAGAATCTTGTTTGTAAGAGTTAAGGATTTCTAGGTTTATTTGTTGTTATTTCCTAGGTCCATTTGTGGGGGTAGACTGACTTCCCTTGAGAGATTGTGATTGTTGTCAGAGGCCTACGTTTTTAGACTAATAGTACAAGTACCGGATAAGGCAGCTTTTCTATTTTGTTGCATATTTAATAGCTCAACATTTGATGGAGTTATTTACAGATATAAGTTCATTCTGATTACTTTTATTAAATATATATATTCTGTTCTTAATATATCACTGGGGTTTCTTGCAATTGTTGAAATACACACGTTTATGGGTCCATGTCAAAGCCAAGCCAGGAGTTCAGAGTTGATGTATATATCTTTGGGATGACTAGCTTATGGCCACACAGAGAAAAGTTTTAACGTTATATTTTATATTGTATTGTATAAATTACCATCGAAACAACGATCCTGAGCGGTTACCACATGACCAGGTAGCCAACCATTAGCACTAAACAACATTTGGTGTATATTTTTGTTCATTCAGAAATAAAAGATATGCTTGTCCAGTCTAGATATAATATGTAATTTAGGTCTGTGGTCAAACTATTAAAAAAATAATTTTTCAATTGAGCCTAACGCTATCGCTGAACACAAAACATGTGCAGTTGTTACTCCAACGTGAACCCACCTATCGCTGTTTGTGCAGTCTTGGCCGGGCAGCTTGTAAGCGGAGCAGTAGCCTCTTTTGGTGTCCAGTTCGATATAGCCATCATTGCATTGGCAGAACCCTCCAGCGGGCGTGGAACATTCAGCGTTGGGCACACACTGGCCCAGGCCAGTACACGGCTTGCCCACAAGGATGACCGGAAGACAGGCCCCGTTCGCTTGAGAATAAAAGAAACAAATTAAATATCGACCTCTTTACTTATCCAAAAAGTATTATAAAAATAATACTTTGTTTTTAAATTGTCAATCTCAAAATATTAAAACACATTCTGCATTTCTTAATGTAACGCATGAGTGAGGATCACAATATTTTGGTCTATAAAATTAATAATGAGAAACATTTAAATAAAAGGGAACTCACTCGTATTAATTTTGGTTCGAAATATTAGCAGACGATAATTGGAAATAGGAACTCATGTTGAGAGTGCTAAACCGAAAACTTTGTCTATTGTAAAAGGAGCAGTGAGAGTTGAGTGTCCATTTCGAAGAAGATTGGTATGTGATTTTGCTATTTTATAATATTGTCAAAGATATCATATAACTAAAGTATCTCTGGGGTGTTTTCATGTCATTTAAACAGTTTAAAAATTAATGAATTGAGCATAGGTTGAATGTATATAGGAACGCTAGTGACAATTTGTTTTAACGACATGTAAGAGTAAGTTTGAATTGAAACATTTTAAAATTATAAAAGACAACTTGTAAAAATCCGAAATGTTGACAGCCAATACAATACTAGCCCAAGCCAGTTTAAAATGTAGCCTATAAGTCTACTGTAAGTGATGAATTTAAAATTTAATTAAGTCGGATAAATACCATTATTTTATTTTTATTTGTCATCACATGGTATGAACAACCGAATGGGCTACATCATGGCTACTCTCTAGAACCCCACACAGCTGAAACCCCTTTCCGAGTCTTTCGTGACGAGCGACGAGCTTGGACTATTCCTTCAAGCATTGAAAGGAATCTAGCGTTGTATTTTAAGTTCTCTCCGTTCCCGGCGTCAAATGGAGTCGTTAAAATATCCCTTAAATCTTCGTTGGACTATAGACTTACAGTTAAAGTAACCCCCAATCTATGTTGAACTACAGACTTACAGTTAAAGTATCCCCCAATCTATGTTGAACTACAGACTTACAGTTAAAGTATCCCCCAATCTACGTTTAACTACAGACTAACAGTTAAAGTATCCCCCAATCTATGTTGAACTACAGACTTACAGTTAAAGTATCCCCCAATCTACGTTGAACTACAGACTTACATTTAAAGTATCCCCCAATCTACGTTGAACTACAGACTTACAGTTAAAGTATCCCCCAATCTACGTTGAACTACAGACTTACATTTAAAGTATCCCCCAATATACGTTGAACTATAGACTTACAGTTAAAGTATCCCCCAATCTACGTTGAACTACAGACTTACAGTTAAAGTATCCCCCAATCTACGTTGAACTACAGACTTACATTTAAAGTATCCCCCAATCTACGTTGAACTACAGACTTACAGTTAAAGTATCCCCCAATCTACGTTGAACTACAGTGTTACGTATCTAGGCATTGTTTTTTTTTCTTTTCTTTCTTTGACCTGTTGCGGTCGAGAGACGGGGAGGTTGTCTGCCCCTTGTGTAATAAGTTTTTTTTTATTCGTCAAGCCACACCGACAGTGACCGGTCCTTGACCTGTGTGTGTACCTCTGGTTGAAAGGAGGGTGTTTTTTTTTTTCTGTCTCTTTGAAGAGCGTTCTAGATCTGGGAAATTGATGACGTATTTGTTTCGAGAAATTCCTAGATTTGTCTTGAAATCGACGCGCGGTATATTATATAAAGACCGCCCGCGTGACGTTGACAGACAGACATACGGAGACAGCCGTGAGACAGAATAGCGGAGACATTGCGTGACCCGTGCGTGGTATACCATTTATCGTGTAAGTTAATATTTTTTTTAAGGCCTTGCTTGCTTGTATTTGTAATTACATTTTCAAACTCTTGTATTGTAATATTTTTACATGCCATTTTTGTAAAAGGGTTTTGGTCAACACATCAATTCTGTATTGAGTAAATGTTTATTTTTCATTCTTGTAACTTTATATTTGATTAAACATTAAGTTGATAGTTTACCTTCCGATTTCTTGTGTCATATTTTTTTTTTGTTATTCATTGTAAGTCTTTGATTAAATTCAGACTTAAGATAAGTGACACAACTCCTTTTCTATTGTCACGTTCCCCTAGGCAAGCCATTTAAAAGTAGAATTCAATTCGTAATACGTGACAAAAGAAGTTTGAGGGCTTTCGTGCCGGATATTTTTCTGAACCTATTTTCGTCTTACTTGAGTAATTTTGTAAAGGCGAAGTTGACTTTAACAAACATTTTTTTTTGTTCAAAGAGTCGGAAGTAAAGTATCAATAGTATTGACCAAACTCTCTTAAGGTTTTTTTTTTTGTTGTACTGATTTTGTACTGTATATTTACATTGTATACATATTTTTGCTTGTAATAGTTGCTAGTTAGTCATGGATATTCAGGTTTTTCTTGCAAATCCCTCTGTGGAAGAGCTTGATGCTTTTACTAGGAAGGAACTGGTCCTTATTTCTAAACATTTAGGGTTAAAAATAAAATCAAATGCCCTTAAACAAGAAATCAGAGATAACATTGTAATCCATTATGTAGACGAGGAAGTGTTTTCTGAAGACCTTTTAGAAACTCTTAGACCCGATGAGGGTAAATCAGATTTAGAACTTCAGATAAAATTAAAACAAATGGAAATAGAAGCCCAGAAGGAAATGGCTAGAGAGCAGAGAGAAATTAAACAAAAAGAATTAGAGCTTGCAGCGGCTAGAGAGCAGAAAGAAATGGAAATGAAATTACAAATAGAGTTAAAGAAATTAGAGTTAGCTGCTAATGTAAGACCAGATTCTTCCCCTGCCAGTCATACTGCTGAAGCAATAAAGTTTTTGAAAATAATTCCACGCTTTAATGAAGCCACAATTGACAATTATTTTCCACAATTTGAACTTGCTGTGAAAAATTTTAATGTACCTGAAACTTTGTGGCCCACTTTGCAGCAAACAGTTTTGACTGGTAGAGCTGCAGAGGTATTTTGTTCTTTGACCATTGAACAACAAAAAGATTATAATGTTGTTAAGGCCTTAATTCTTAAGGCATATGAACTTGTTCCGGAAGCTTACCGAAAGCAGTTCAGGGATTGTCGCAAATCGGATGGCCAAACCCATGTAGAATTCCTGCGGGAAAAGGAGCGACGCTTTGAGAAATGGCTCACTTCCAGGGAAATCGGCACCGACTTTGCCAAATTCAAGAACCTAATGCTGATGGAAGAGTTCAAGAGTTGTGTGCGGCTGGACGTCCGTACGCATATAGCTGATCGTGGCGAGGAAGATGTGCACAAGGCTGCAGTGTTGGCAGACGATTATATAATATCACATCAATTTGCCAAGTATACGACGGATGTCAAGCCAAAACAAGTCAAACAGCCTGAGTCCATTGCTAGCAACTCCATCAAGAACAGCAGTACAAATGACAGAAAACCTACTACAAGTAAAGCTACTTGTTCCTACTGCAAACGAGAAGGCCATAAAGTTGACGATTGTTGGAAATTGAGGAAGAGAAACGAAAAAGCTCCTTCAAAAGTCAGCGCTTGCACAGTACAGTGGTCGACGAGGTTTACTCCCTCATCATCAAGTCATATCAAGAATACCTCGACACCACCTGTTTCAAATGTATTGACTGTACAAGACTCTCCGAAAATGTCTCCACGGTGTTCAAATGACTCAACAGCGAGTTCTTCAAATTCATCTTTACGATGTTCCAATGACTCAACCAAGAGTTTTTCAAATACATCAAGCCGATGTTCCAATGACTCAAACAAGAGTTTTTCAAATACATCAAGCCGATGTTCCAATGACTCTATCCAGAGTTCCCATAATACATCACCCCGATGTTCCCATGACTCTATCCAGAGTTCCCATAATACATCATTCCGATGTTCCCATGACTCCATCAAGAGTTCCCATAATACATCATCCCGATGTTCCCATGACTCTATCCAGAGTTCCCATAAGACATCACCCCGATGTTCCAATGACTCCATCAAGAGTTCTCCAAATACATCCAAAAGATGTTCTACTGACTCAAGAAAGAGTTTCTCCACTGCGTCTCCTAAAGATGTCAATGACTCCAGCGAGAGTTCGACCCAAGTCCAGTCTGCATCAACCAAAATTGATGTTTTATTAGAGGATTTTAAGCCTTTCATTTCGGAAGGATTTGTATCACTACCCGGTGATTCTACAAGTCTACGACCTATCACCATTTTGAGAGACACAGGTGCCTCACAATCGTTACTTTTAGAGGGTATCTTGCCCTTGTCTAAATCATCATCGACTGGGAAGAGCATCCTGTTACGAGGCGTAGAGCTTGGATGTATAGATGTGCCTCTACATCTAATCGACATAAAGTCAAATCTCATTACTGGACCGGTTGTTGTAGGTGTCCGACCAACATTACCATTGGAAGGCATCTCGTTGCTGTTAGGCAATGACTTAGCAGGTGGAAAGGTGATAGCCGAACCCATCGTCACTCAAACACCCGACTTATCTGCCACACCCGAGGAAGACCTAGAGTTATATCCAGCGTGTGCAGTAACAAGGGCGATGAGGTTGAAAGCATCTCAAGAAGAGAACGTCGTCAAAGCCAACAGTAACCACGATGATGTGGACTTGAGCACCACATTCTTTGCTTCTCTTGAAGAAGAACCAACGCCAAATTCTGAAAAGCCGGCATCAACTCGAAAACAGTTGATTGAGGACCAAAAGAAGGATCCAGAGCTCGCCAAACTCCGAGAAACCGCAATGACATCACAAGAGGCAGAGCTAGCATCAACGTGCTACTACATCCAAGATGATATGCTCTTCAGGAAATGGAAACCTCCAGACGCATCCAACGAAGAAGAATGGAGAATATGCCATCAAATCGTGTTACCAGAAAGATACCGAGCGTACATCATGAATCTGGCTCATGACACACCAATGTCAGGTCATCTCGGCATCCACAAGACATACCACAAGATTATGTCACACTTCTTCTGGCCACGTTTGAAGAAAGATGTCATCCAGTACTGCCGATCCTGTCATGCCTGTCAGATGGTTGGCAAGCCAAATCAAAAGATCCCTGTTGCTCCTCTGAAGCCGATTCCAGCCTTTGAAGAACCTTTCAGCAGAGTACTTATTGACTGTGTTGGTCCTCTCCCAAGGACAAAAGCTGGCAACCAATACCTGTTGACCATTATGTGTGCTTCAACTCGTTTTCCTGAGGCTATTCCTCTAAGGAACATAAAAGCATCAAACATTGTGAAGGCCTTAATCAAGTTCTTTACTCTATTTGGTCTACCAAAGTCCATCCAATCGGACCAAGGAACGAATTTCACGGCCAATCTTTTCAAGCAAGTCATGACTCAGTTGGGCATCAAACACTGCATGTCGAGTGCATATCATGCCGAGTCGCAAGGCGCTCTTGAGCGATTCCATCAGACTCTCAAGAACATGATCCGAACCTATTGCTTTGAGCACGAAAAAGACTGGGACGAAGGAATCCACATGCTACTGTTTGCAACCCGTGAATCCGTCCAGGAATCGTTGGGATTCAGCCCTTTTGACTTAGTCTTTGGCCATTCGGTGCGCGGTCCCTTGAAATGTATAAAAGAGACTTTGTTGTCACCAACAGCCACTGAAGGACTTTTAGACTATGTAATTAAGTTTAAAACTAGACTTTATGATGCTTGTGTTCTGGCCAAAAATAACTTACAAAACACCCAATCCAGCATGAAACGCTGGTATGATAGAAAGGCCCGTGTTAGAGAATTTTCTCCCGGGGATAAGGTGCTTGTATTTTTGCCCATACCAGGTCAACCCTTGCAAGCCAGATATTTTGGTCCCTATGAAATTGAGACCAAAATTAGTGACCTCAATTATACAATCAAAACCCCTGACCGTAGGAAAAAGACTCAGTTATGTCATATAAACATGCTGAAGCCTTATGTATCTCGGCCAGATCACTCAGAGAAGAGTAATTGTGTTTTAAATACAGTCAAAAGTTGTTCAAATAGCCATGTTTCTCCTATTGATGATGATATTGTAAAGGAGAAATTTGGACAATACAAAATACCTAATTCTTTTGTATTACAGAATTTGGATGTAAAACTGTCTCATCTGTCTTCGACAGAAAGGCCAGTTATCATGAAACTCATTAATGAATTTAATGACATTTTTTCTGATGTACCAAAACAGACTAATGTTATAATGCATGATGTAGATGTTGGCGAGGCTACTCCAGTCAAGCAGCATCCTTACAGGGTCAACCCTGAAAAACTTGCCATACTTAGGTCAGAAATCAAGTATATGCTTGAAAATGACCTCATTGAACCAAGTTCCAGTAGTTGGAGCTCCCCATGTGTCTTGATACCTAAACAGGACAAGACTTATCGTTTTTGTACAGACTACCGTAAGGTAAATGCTGTAACAAAGACCGATTCGTTTCCTATCCCTAGGATAGACGATCTCATAGATCGTATTGGTGACGCTAAGTACATCACCAAAATAGACCTACTTTCAGGTTATTGGCAGGTTCCCCTGACTGATAGGGCAAAGGAAATCTCCGCCTTTGTCACCCCTGATGGTTTGTACCAATACAAAGTGATGCCATTTGGCATGAAGAATGCTCCTGCCACTTTCCAGAGAATGATAAATGCCCTGCTTGCTGACATGGAGAATTGCCACGCATACATAGACGATGTAGTAATTTTTAGCCAAGATTTTTCTAGCCATTGTAAACAACTGCATTGTCTTTTTACTAAACTGTTACATGCAAAAAAAAATTACTGTAAACCTGAGTAAGAGTGATTTTTGCCAGGCTTCCATCCAATACTTAGGCCATATTGTAGGACAAGGCCAGGTGAAACCTGTAATGGCCAAAGTAGAAGCTATCCAAGCTTTCCCTATCCCTGCTGATCGGAAACAACTCCGAAGATTTTTGGGAATGTCTGGATATTATAGAAAATTTTGCGAAAATTTTTCTGTCATTGCCAGTCCTTTAACAAACCTCCTGAGAAAGAACGTCCGATTTACTTGGACGGATGAATGTCAGAAAGCCTTTAACCAGATCAAGCAGATATTATCTAGCTCTCCCATTTTGATGGCTCCTGACTTCGGAAAACCTTTTAGGTTAGCTATTGACGCCAGTGACACAGGTGTTGGGTCAGTCCTTTACCAAGAAGATTATTTCCAAGTAGAGCATCCTATTTGTTTCTTTTCCAAGAAATTTAATAGACATCAAAGAAATTATTCTACTGTGGAAAAAGAATGTCTTGGGTTGATTCTTTCTATACAACACTTTGACTTTTATATCAGTGGGTCCAGATGGCCACTGGTTGTATTTACTGACCACAATCCCCTTACATTTATCCACAAAATGTCTGGCAAGAACCAACGACTTCTCAGGTGGAGTTTATTTTTACAAGAGTACAACCTAGATCTTAAACACATAAAAGGCAGCGAAA
Organism: Biomphalaria sudanica; assembly: GCA_036873155.1. Classification (NCBI taxonomy): domain Eukaryota; kingdom Metazoa; phylum Mollusca; class Gastropoda; family Planorbidae; genus Biomphalaria; species Biomphalaria sudanica. Next base: position 1,239,679 of record JAZGLO010000013.1, read on the forward strand.
ATGTTATCGCCGATGCCTTATCTAGAGTGTAAAAAGTATTTTGATGTATATTTTATATATATATATCATGATAAATACATTCTGTAATGTAAATATTTTTTGTAATTCTAAAAAGATTTCCATTTCGTGGAAATGTAAACTTTTTATTTTTAGGGGGGAGGTGTTACGTATCTAGGCATTGTTTTTTTTTCTTTTCTTTCTTTGACCTGTTGCGGTCGAGAGACGGGGAGGTTGTCTGCCCCTTGTGTAATAAGTTTTTTTTTATTCGTCAAGCCACACCGACAGTGACCGGTCCTTGACCTGTGTGTGTACCTCTGGTTGAAAGGAGGGTGTTTTTTTTTTTCTGTCTCTTTGAAGAGCGTTCTAGATCTGGGAAATTGATGACGTATTTGTTTCGAGAAATTCCTAGATTTGTCTTGAAATCGACGCGCGGTATATTATATAAAGACCGCCCGCGTGACGTTGACAGACAGACATACGGAGACAGCCGTGAGACAGAATAGCGGAGACATTGCGTGACCCGTGCGTGGTATACCATTTATCGTGTAAGTTAATATTTTTTTTAAGGCCTTGCTTGCTTGTATTTGTAATTACATTTTCAAACTCTTGTATTGTAATATTTTTACATGCCATTTTTGTAAAAGGGTTTTGGTCAACACATCAATTCTGTATTGAGTAAATGTTTATTTTTCTTTCTTGTAACTTTATATTTGATTAAACATTAAGTTGATAGTTTACCTTCCGATTTCTTGTGTCATATTTTTTTTTTGTTATTCATTGTAAGTCTTTGATTAAATTCAGACTTAAGATAAGTGACACAACTCCTTTTCTATTGTCACGTTCCCCTAGGCAAGCCATTTAAAAGTAGAATTCAATTCGTAATACGTGACAACAGACTTACATTTAAAGTATCCCCAATCTACGTTGAACTACAGACTTACAGTTAAAGTATTCCCCAATCTACGTTAAACTACAGACTTACATTAAAAGTATCCCCCAATCTACGTTGAACTACAGACTTACATTTAAAGTATCCCCCAATCTACGTTGAACTACAGACTTACAGTTAAAGTATCCCCAATCTACGTTGAACTACAGACTTACAGTTAAAGTATTCCCCAATCTACGTTAAACTACAGACTTACATTTAAAGTATCCCCCAATCTACGTTGAACTACAGACTTACATTTAAAGTATCCCCCAATCTACGTTGAACTACAGACTTACAGTTAAAGTATCCCCCTATCTCCATTGAACTACAGATTTACAGTTAAAGTATCCCCCAATCTAGGTTGAACTACAGACTTAAAGTAAATATCCCCAATCTACGTTGAACTACAGACTTACATTTAAAGTATCCCCCAATCTCCGTTGAACTACAGACTTACAGTTAAAGTATCCCCCAATCTACGTTGAACTATAGACTTACAGTTAAAGTATCCCCCAATCTACGTTGAACTACAGACTTACAGTTAAAGTATCCCCCAATCTACGTTGAACTACAGACTTACAGTTAAAGTATCCCCCAATCTACGTTGAACTACAGACTTACATTTAAAGTATCCCCCAATCTACGTTGAACTACAGACTTACAATTAAAGTATCCCCCAATCTATGTTGAACTACAGACTTACAGTTAAAGTATTCCCCAATCTACGTTGAACTACAGACTTACATTTAAAGTATCCCCCAATCTACGTTGAACTACAGACTTACAGTTAAAGTATCCCCAATCTACGTTGAACTACAGACTTACTGTTAAAGTATCCCCAATCTACGTTGAACTACAGACTTACAGTTAAAGTATTCCCCAATCTACGTTAAACTACAGACTTACATTTAAAGTATCCCCCAATCTACGTTGAACTACAGACTTACAGTTAAAGTATCCCCCAATCTATGTTGAACTACAGACTTACAGTTAAAGTATCCCCCTATCTCCATTGAACTACAGACTTACAGTTAAAGTATCCCCAAATCTAGGTTGAACTACAGACTTAAAGTAAATATCCCCAATCTACGTTGAACTATAGACTTACAGTTAAAGTATCCCCCAATCTACGTTGAACTACAGACTTACAGTTAAAGTATCCCCCAATCTACGTTGAACTACAGACTTACATTTAAAGTATCCCCCAATCTACGTTGAACTACAGACTTACAGTTAAAGTATCCCCCAATCTACGTTGAACTACAGACTTACATTTAAAGTATCCCCCAATCTACGTTGAACTACAGACTTACAGTTAAAGTATCCCCCAATCTATGTTGAACTACAGACTTACAGTTAAAGTATTCCCCAATCTACGTTGAACTACAGACTTACAGTTAAAGTATCCCCCAATCTACGTTGAACTACAGACTTACAGTTAAAGTATCCCCCAATCTACGTTGAACTACAGACTTACAGTTAAAGTATTCCCCAATCTACGTTGAACTACAGACTTACATTTAAAGTATCCCCCAATCTAAGTTGAACTACAGACTTACAGTTAAAGTATCCCCCAATCTACGTTGAACTACAGACTTACAGTTAAAGTATCCCCCAATCTACGTTGAACTACAGACTTACATTTAAAGTATCCCCCAATCTACGTTGAACTACAGACTTACAGTTTAAGTATTCCCCAATCTACGTTGAACTACAGACTTACATTTAAAGTATCCCCCAATCTACGTTGAACTACAGACTTACATTTAAAGTATCCCCCAATCTACGTTGAACTACAGACTTACAGTTTAAGTATCCCCCAATCTACGTTGAACTACAGACTTACATTTAAAGTATCCCCCAATCTCCGTTGAACTACAGATTTACAGTTAAAGTATCCCCCAATCTAGGTTGAACTACAGACTTAAAGTAAATATCCCCAATCTAAGTTGAACTACAGACTTACAGTTAAAGTATTCCCCAATCTAGGTTGAACTACAGACTTACAGTTAAAGTATCACCCAATCTACGTTGAACTACAGACTTACAGTTAAAGTATCCCCCAATCTACGTTGAACTATAGACTTACAGTTAAAATATTCCCGAATCTAGGTTAAACTACAGACTTACAGTTAAAGTATACCCCAATCTACGTTGAACTACAGACTTACAGTTTAAGTATCCCCCAATCTAAGTTGAACTACAGACTAAAAGTTAAAGTATTCCCCAATCTACGTTGAACTACAGACTTACAGTTAAAATATCCCCCAATCTACGTTGTACTACAGACTTACAGTTAAAGTATCCCCCAATCTACGTTGAACTACAGACTTACAGTTAAAGTATTCCCCAATCTAGGTTGAACTACAGACTTAAAGTAAATATCCCCAATCTACGTTGAACTACAGACTTACAGTTAAAGTATTCCCCAATCTAGGTTGAACTACAGACTTACAGTTAAAGTATTCCCCAATCAACGTTAAACTACAGACTTACAGTTCAAGTATCCCCCAATCTACGTTAAACTACAGACTAACAGTTAAAGTATCCCCCAATCTATGTTGAACTACAGACTTACAGTTAAAGTATCCCCCAATCTACGCTGAACTACAGACTTACAGTTAAAGTATCCCCCAATCTACGTTGAACTACAGACTTACAGTTAAAATATCCCCCAATCTACGTTGAACTACAGACTAACAGTTAAAATATCCCCCAATCTACGTTGAACTACAGACTTACAGGTAAAGTATCCCCTAGCTATGTTATACTACTGACTTACAGTTAAAGTATCCCTCCGTACAGTTGCAGATGCCGCCCCCAGTGGCCGAGGTACATTCAGCGAACTGGACACAGATGCCGAGCTTAGGGCAAGGGTAGGACGCTGGTACTTCAGTCTTGCAGTCTTCTCCAACCTGCAGATGTAGAGTAATGTTACTTTTGAACTGTAGTTTCAAACCAACATCCTCACTTCTCAGTTTGAAAGCGGTGGTTGAATAATAATAGTAATAATATTAAAAATATTAATAATAATATTTTAAAAAATGCACGCCTCCAGAAATGAACTAGACTCCTTCCTATCAACTCCTCTGAACCAAAACAATGTTAATATAGGTTAGGATGACACAGGGTACGAGATTCGCCGATGGAAAGAAAAAACACTCCACGGAAAATTCCCGGCTTAATTACATGATGACAATATTAGCAGGTTACTTCCTTAACAGGTCATCTCTACCCTGAAACAAAAGGCTTTGTTAGAGCTATATAGGACAGAGTAATTGAGACAAAAAATTTTGAGGAACATATCATAAACTCAATGTTGTTAGTAAATGCCGAAAGAGCGGAAATGTGGGTGTCAATTGAACACATAATGGCAGGATGTTCAGCTTTACCAGATTCTTCCTACCTAAGTCGCTATAACCAAGTTGCAAAACTATTACACGAACACTTGACTTTGAAACAATTTGATTAATAAAGATAATTTTCTTGATTACAAATACTCGCCCAATTCTCGAGTCAACCGATCACTTATTCTACTAGAATAGGCATATTTTGACTGTCAAAACGGATTCTTTACAATGATTTGATTGTCAGGGAACAATCTTATTTATTTAGTCTGTTTATGTAAACAGTATCTTGCATCGTCTTTGTTAAAGTAAAATCCCAAAATCTTGACTCAGGATGTGTGTGTGTGTTTTATTAAAAAAAATTTTTTTAGCCATCTTACGAATGTTTCTCTTGATCAGTTGTCAGAATGAAGTTCTGCTGCTTCCAATGACTTTGCTTGCAGCATTTAAGATTTTCTGTAGTTTATTTTTAAAGTTAAGATTGTCATAGCAGGCAATATAGAATGTGTGTTTATTTCAGGCATTACTTAATCAAGGCAGAGTACCCAAGGGTTGCAAAGAAGCAAACGTCAAAACTTTCCTATTTTAAAAGGGAAAAAAATATGATCCAGCAGGAAAAAAAACAAAACAGACCAGTGTCATTCACCAGCTACTAACAGGTCCAGAACTTTTAAGGGAGGGGGGCCATTTTTCGAAACCCTACCCCCGTGTAAACGCTAACCCTAAGTTTGGGAACATAATAAAATAAACTAGAACAAACGCATATTTAAGCCTTGCGATGCATAACTCTAGGATATTCACATTTAATTGGTGTAACATCATTAAACGAATCACTAAATTTAGAACCACTTCAGGACGAAGGAATAAAAAGTAAAGAAGAAATATTGCGTAAAACACTGAACGATAATTTACAAATAATGAAACAAAACCTAATGAAATACTCAGAAAGACACAGATAAAGACATATTCCTTGTTCCATATGCTAGGACAAACTCGTGCGAGTGCTTCTTCTTCCCTTGTGCCATTAGGGCATGTAATGGATTACCTGTCAGAAAACTTCACAAATCTGGGAATCATAGTATGACGCATTACTTTTAAGGGAGGTTGATTAGCGTCTTATCAGGACCAGCAGAGCTTTTAGAAGCCTCCAAGAAATTATGCCCGTCATATATATATAGCTCATTCTGCCTCGGAAGACAATGGATGCGTCCAGATGAATCACTGGTTTTGGTTTCGTCTTGAGACGGGGCAGAATCTGGAGTGGCTGGTCAAGCCAATTCTGAACCGGAAGAGTTTGACACAAGTTTTATCCAAATTAAGTAAGAAAATTAAGTCCGTCATTTACAATGAATGAGATGAACTCAGAACACATCGATAACACAGGAACAGAACACATTGTCCTAACAAGTGACAAACACAGGTCGTCACAGGTAACAATTCAAGTCTGGCTCACTTACTGGGTAATAGTTTTCATTACACTTGCAGATTCCATCTTTTACAGCGTTGCATTCTGCGTTTTGAACGCATGAGTTCTTGAATGGGCATTTTAGCTCTGGGGCTATCTTTTTCTCGCAGAAACCTAAAACAAGCAAAATATTTAAAAAACAAAAAAACAAAGCGTATCTAAGGGAAACAAATCCGTCCTTAAAAACATATCTATCAATAATCTAGAAGCTATTTTCATTATTTGATATAAAGTAAAGTGATTAATTACTAATACATAATTTACTATTTGTTTAACTTTGTATTGATTCATATTTAGTGAAGTACGGTACAATAAATATGTAGGCCTATTTAAAGTTTCAACTTGACAGGAGAATGCGTGTGGGAGAGATTGCGTTATCAATTATTTAAGGAAACTAAATCCTACAAATTAAGCGATATCTGTTAATACTGAAAGATTAATTTTCCTTGTTGGTATGAAACAAATAATTAATTACCCATAATTATTTGACTAATTATTGTTGTTATTTTTTAAATGTATTCACCCCATGAAAATTGGGCAAAGTTTCAACTTGATCCAAGAACGGGTGTGGGAGAAATAACGTGTCCACACTTTTTTACCAGACAGACATACAGACAGACAGATAAGATGAGTGAGTTGATATAAGCTTTGTAAAAACAAAATAAAGATATTATAATAGTCATCGTCTATTTCGCGAAAATTAAGGTGTTTTTTTTCTGTTTGTTTAGTAATCTGCAGAGAATTACAGCCTTTGGAGATTGGAAGCTATGATGGATATCTAGTTTGGTATATTTGATGTTTGGAGATTGGGAGCTATGATGGATATCTAGTTTGGTATATTTGATGTTTGGAGATTGGGAGCTATGATGGATATCTAGTTTGGTATATTTGATGTTTGGAGATTGGAAGCTATGATGGATATCTAGTTTGGTATATTTGATGTTTGGAGATTGGAAGCTATGATGGATATCTAGTTTGGTATATTTGATGTTTGGAGATTGGGAGCTATGATGAATATCTAGTTTGGTATATTTGATGTAAAGAATATAGAAAGTGTTGATAAGACTTTTATTTTAAATCAAATACTCAACAATTTTTAGCACTATTTATCACTATCTGATTTGTACTGCGTTGCTAGAAGTTCTTAGAGTAGTTTATGCTATTTAGTTGACAAATCTAGCTTCCTTGATTTTGCTCACTGTCACCACCTCAAATTTGATGCCACACAGTAGAATACCTTATTTTGATATTATATTAAGCTAACTGACATACCGTTCAAGTCGTAATAGTTTGTTTCGCAGACACACTTTAGAGTTGGGCTCCTGATACACTTGGCATTTTGGACACACTGCGTAGCGGGGGGGCGACACACTTGACCCACTTTTGCAGCTGTTCGACAAATACCGCTGTGAAATAATAAAGTATGCATAGCTTGTTTTAGTGCGTAAATAAATCAATTCACAAAACTGTTGTTTGTACAATGTTTTACTTGTCTCGGATGTTCATTTAGGTTTGAAGATAATGCCCCCCATCCTAAAAACTACGGCAAGACAACGGTGTATTGCGGCGGGCAGGGATCGAACCCGAAACCATCGAACCACAGACTGGAATGCATACCACAGGACGAGGCAGGCTGCATCGTTGAACAATACATGTGCTAATAATTATGATTATATTGCACATTGGCACACTTGATCATTCAAATTTATATTGTGTAGTCGTCCTTGGATGATCACGTGTGCTTTTTATTTTGTGATTCGCATTTGGGATATTAGTGTTTATCTTCTTAAAGTGGATCTGTGCAAATGTGTCATCATTTCAAGAAAAAAACCTAAGTATGATTGTTCATTGAGTCATGAGGCTTAGCAATCACCATCATCATCATTATCAAACTCCATTAGAGTGAGGGCTTGAGAGGCTCAAATCCTCTCTTTCAAAAGCCCTGGACAGAAACCCTGCTGTCTTGCGTAGTGCCTCAATGTCGCCATACAGATCGAGAATTTTGGGTTTCCCAGACCTGTCGAGACGGAGATCAGCAAGTCTGGGGCAGTCAAACAGAATATGTGGCACGGTTTCCTCTTCCTCCCCGCAGCGGGGGCACCGTGAATCAAAATTTTGCCATAGCTTCGAGAAATATGTGCACTGTGCTATAATAGCTTGCTCAGGCCTGGACAGCCTCCACCACGTGGAAGTGCGGTCAGGGCGCCTCATGCGCTCCCAGACTCCATGGGCTCTTTGGGACTTGTACCAGCAACAAATCACTTTTCCATTTCTGTTTTTTTTGTATTATAGGCAGGGCCTCGCAATGCCAGTGTGACAGTAGGGCTTAATTGGAACAGGATTTTTTTTTAAAACTGCTTTTGTATAGCTCTACTTCCATCCTAAAGTCAGGCTCAGTGCCCTATGGTCCGATCACTTTGGTCGACCAGTTAGTCTAGAATGATCAAGATGAAAGGGGGTAGGATATAAAATGACCAAGATGAAAGTGGGTAGGAATAGAATGACCAAGATGAAAGTGGGTAGGAATAGAATGACCAAGATGAAAGTGGGTAGGAATAGAAAGACCAAGATGAAAGTGGGGTGGAATAGAATGACCAAGATGAAAGTGGGTAGGAATAGAATGACCAAGATGAAAGTGGTTTGGAATAGAATGACCAAGATGAAAGTGGGGTGGAATAGAATGACCAAGATGAAAGTGGTGTGGAATAGAATGACCAAGATGAAAGTGGGTAGGAATAGAATGACCAAGATGAAAGTGGTGTGGAATAGAATGACCAAGATGAAAGTGGGTAGGAATAGAATGACCAAGATGAAAGTGGGTAGGAATAGAATGACCAGGATGAAAGTGGTGTGGAATAGAATGACCAAGATGAAAGTGGGGTGGAATAGAATGACCAAGATGAAAGTGGGGTGGAATAGAAGGAATCGAAAAGGTCACGTGTCCATGAAGTAAAATTAGATTATCGTCTAGAAAATTCTATAACACAAGCTGACACTTACTTAAAGTTAAAGTATCCTTTGTTACACGTACAGACGTCATCCACGCACTCGGCGTTGCTGACACACTGACCTATGTCACTACAAGGCTTGCCGGCATGAATGACTGCAAGATCAAATATAACCTACAAGTGTTTTAGTTTAAGACTCAAGTATTCATCAATAATTGATTTGGATTTTACTATAATTTATATCCGATTAACATACAAAGACCTAAACTTGTAAGTAGATAAGCTTTTAAGTGCACCGACTTGTTTAAAAAGAATTTTACATTGTATTCACTTGTTAAGCTTATTATTTCAATGACTTGGTCCTTTAGTGTTAGCAATATTAATGCTGTAAATATCGATCGATTGCCTTCTATCCCTCTTGCAAAAAAAGTTTTTATTGAATCAAAGGTCTATAGAAGAGAGGATGTGAAGTTAAGATCATAGAGTTTTCTATCTCCCGTAGTTACAACGTAACACTTCTGTTTAGTGGACAGCGTATAGGCGAACAATTGTTAGGAAAATCTATGGTGCCATACAGGATGAAACAGGGTGGAGGACACGCACTAACCATGAGATATATCAATTGTAGGAAGACCCACCAATAGTGAACGAAATAAAAAAGAACAGACTACGTTGGGCAGGTCACCTTGAAAGAATGTCAGACAACAGAGGAGCGAAAATAGTATACAGGCAAAAACCAAAAGGCAGGCGACCCAAAGGCAGACCCCGATGGATAGATGATGTGGAAGCAGATCTGAAGCAGCTTGGGGCTAGAGCGTGGAGACGAAAGGCCCAGGAGAGATCTGAATGGAAAGATGTGTTAAAGCAGGCCAGAGCCCCCCATGGGCTGTAGCGCCACTGGGATGGGTGGATGGGATGGATAGGCGAACAACGGGAATCAAGTGAAGGCGTTCCTACACTGTACCGGGCACCTGAAAGCTGATATCTCCGCAACATGGTACGACCCGACCAAGTAATGGTCCATGCCAAAACTTAAATCTAGAATACTTAATACATGACATCAACTGTTATATTTATCCTACTGACTAGAATTGCTATCACATAACATCAAGGATATTGATATAAAAACCCTTTTTTATATTGAGAATATTGACAAAATATCAATGGCGTTACCTTCAGAGCACACGCTGATGTTGGGGTAGTATCCGGTATTGCATTCACAGACACCGGAAGTGCCTACCCCACACTCTGCAAAGTCCACGCACTGACCATAATTCTCACATGTGTGCAGCGGCCATATTGCTAAATCATGAATAAATTGTACATTAGGAACATCGCAATAAAATTTGAGACATACAGGGAAAATTAAAATAAAAGAAATCACCGTCGAGATCCTATCGAATGTTGAAAGCCTAGTCTTCAGTGTGTTTTTTTTTTAATTTCTTGGTTTTGCAAAATAATGTTATTGAAATGGAAAATGGAGGGGAATAGTCTGACCTTTTTTTTTCTCAATAAGTTTTGAACTCCAACAGAAATGAGTTCTTAAGATGATGATGTACAAATGATCTTTCGTGATAGAGATCCACGAGCAACAATACCTCATTACAATACCTCATTACAATACCTCATTACAATACCTCATTACAATACCTCATTACAAAACCTCATTACAATGCCTCATTACAATACCTCATTACAATGCCTCTATTCGTAACTTCGAGGAAACTTTAAAAAACTAAAATCTAAAAAAAAACAAAAAAACACGGATCTCAAAAACGGCTCTAACGATTTTTCTAGAAATTCGACAGTTGCTGTATATTGCTGAGAAATGAATTACTAGCTCGTTGGCCACATTGCAAAAATTATTGTTTGACTGCTATAAATATTCAAGTAAAGAAATAACTATATTTGAATTTGGCTAGAGAACGAGAAAATGTATATTTTGAACGGACTATATGTCTTAGAGTATTTCAGCATTTGTTCAAGATTTCAATAAAATAATTATCAGGATTCTAAAGGCCTAACATTGGAATATTTAGTCTAGTTGATTTATACATTCACTTAACCAGGATTCTAAAGGCCTAGCATTGGAATATTAAGTCTAGTTGATTTATACATTCACTTAACCAGGATTCTAAAGGCCTAACATTGGAATATTTAGTCTAGTTGATTTATACATTCACTTAACCAGGATTCTAAAGGCCTAGCATTGGAATATTAAGTCTAGTTGATTTATACATTCACTTAACCAGGATTCTAAAGGCCTAACATTGGAATATTTAGTCTAGTTGATTTATACATTCACTTAACCAGGATTCTAAAGGCCTAACATTGGAATATTAAGTCTAGTTGATTTATACATTCACTTAACCAGGATTCTAAAGGCCTAGCATTGGAATATTAAGTCTAGTTGATTTATACATTCACTTAACCAGGATTCTAAAGGCCTAGCATTGGAATATTAAGTCTAGTTGATTTATACATTCACTTAACCAGGATTCTAAAGGCCTAACATTGGAATATTTAGTCTAGTTGATTTATACATTCACTTAACCAGGATTCTAAAGGCCTAACATAGGAATATTAAGTCTAGTTGATTTATACATTCACTTAACCAGGATTCTAAAGGCCTAACATTGGAATATTAAGTCTAGTTGATTTATACATTCACTTAACCAGGATTCTAAAGGCCTAGCATTGGAATATTAAGTCTAGTTGATTTATACATTCACTTAACCAGGATTCTAAAGGCCTAGCATTGGAATATTAAGTCTAGTTGATTTATACATTCACTTAACCAGGATTCTAAAGGCCTAACATTGGAATATTTAGTCTAGTTGATTTATACATTCACTTAACCAGGATTCTAAAGGCCTAGCATTGGAATATTAAGTCTAGTTGATTTATACATTCACTTAACCAGGATTCTAAAGGCCTAACATTGGAATATTTAGTCTAGTTGATTTATACATTCACTTAACCAGGATTCTAAAGGCCTAACATTGGAATATTTAGTCTAGTTGATTTATACATTCACTTAACTAGGATTCTTTCTTGAAGGGTGAGAGGAAAAAATGTTCCATTATTTTTAATCTAACATTCAAATAGTTTTTTTGTGAAACACAATCGCTCTTGTTGATGGTCTGTTTGTTGATAATTATAGATTCTGTATGTTGATGTTATATGCGAGTTCGTTGAAGACACAACAACAGATTGAATGATGAATATACTTTATAACGCAGGCTGATAACTTCAAACAATTTAATGAGTAAGTAAAAGGGCACGGTCCTCTGACGTCGCTAGCCTAGCGTCGTCCTCCAGGGGGTCTTGCCCGTTACTCTCCCTAGTTCGTAATTACTCACGACACTACGGAAAAACCCGATTCAACCCAACTTCTACGCACCTTGTGTCATTACTCTCTATAAGTTGTACAAAGGAGGTATTGTCGTTTTCAAAAGGTAATTTTTAGCGGCCCCCGAAAGGGGAAAAGACGCTATTAGTTTTGTGCGAAATGTCTGTCCCGTTTAGATCTCGTAAACTAGAAAAGATAATGAAAATCCGACATCACAATATTTTAGACCATTCAAAGTTCTGATGCAACGGCTACTTTTTTTTTCCTGAAAGCGAAAAATCTAATTTTTAAAATCAGTTATGCAAGCTGTTTTTTTAAAGAGAAAAAGCTAATTAGTATGCATTGTAAGTTAGACCTAATTTAAAACGAATAGTAATTTTATAAATGTCATTTTCTTGAACAATTTTTTTTAATTATGAGTGGAGTTTTAAGGATTCGAATAAAAGATTAACATATGTTATTGTTGTCTATCCCGACCAATACACCGGTCGTGGTGTAGACTTAATTACCATATTTGTGGTTTTCATCAGCTACATGAGGGTAATTGTATTGTCTGTAGGTATATGTATGTGCTAGACTTTTTTATTGATTCATTTTTCCTTTGTAAAAAAGGAATCATTTTTGCATTTAATTCCAATTAAAGTTAGTTTGTTGTTTTCTTTAGTTAGTTAGCTAGTTTAATATTGTGCTGTCTGATTGCTTAGGTTACTCTAGCCCCTTGGTCTTAGACCGATGTGCATAGATCAAACCCACCCAGTAGCGCTACCATCTGCCTACTGGTAAAAAATTCTGTTTAGCAGAGAGGCCCAGACCTGACCTGGAGCTCCAGCCATCCTTGACCTGATAACAAAGTAATTCTGTTAAATTGTATAAACAGGAAGCATTAATCGTATACAATGAAAAGTGGTAGAAGTAGGCTACCTTAAATATGGATTTAACTACAAATACAGCTTTACGAAAAAAGACATTTTATTTCGCCACTTAAAAATATTATTTTAAAGCATTAAAATATCTTATTTTGAATACTTGAAAAAAAAAAAAAAGATTAAGCCTTTTCAAAACAATTACATTATCTATAGACCAGGAGAGGCTCGGTAAAGCGCTTAGCTTCCGAACCGAGGATCCCGGGTTCGAATCCTGGTGAAGACTGGGATTTTCAACTTCGGAATCCTTTGGGCGCCTCTGAGTCTACCCAGCTCTAATAAGTAAAGGCGGTTGGTCGTTGTGCTGGCTGCATGACACCCTCGTTAACCGTAGGCCACAAAAACAGATGAACTTTACATCATCTGCCCTATAGACCACAAGGTCTGAAAGGGGAACTAGTTAGGCCAGTTTCACATCTTACTTTGCATTCACTTGCACCTATCCTTTGATCTGCTGCACTATTGGGGCACTACACAAGATCTGTCAACCTTCTTTCTCGATTCTTATCTCTCATTTGTCTTTGATATAATTTCATTTGGATGTTCTTTCTGAAAATATTGAAGCCTGCCTGGGTGGACCACTTCGGGGGCCGATTTTAAGTTTGTGTTTCCACACAAACTGTCTTTGTAACCTTGTTTTTTTTTTATTGTTTTCTTCTATGTACAGAAGATAAGCAAAAACTCTTAAAGTTCAAGCTTCGCCTTCGTCAGTTATATGGTACGTGTGAATGCATTAATGTTCTTCCAAAATCTTTCCTTCATATGTTTTAGACATTCCTTAAGATATGTAGATGATTACACCCCAGCCCAAATCTCCACGGGGCGACAAGGGGAGGAAATAGGCAGAGTTCGAACTGGGAAATCTTCGTGACGACAGTCCAAAGCGCATACCACACTACCATGTAGCCATCCCCGTAAACTATTCTTAGATATGAGTAAAGAAAAATAGGAAAGGGAAAAGATTTACTTTAAAAAGATAACAGTGAAAAAAAATCAACTTCAGAAAACTACAAACCCAAACTATTAATGACTTAGTAGATATGAGAGGTGCATACGAACCTTCCACACAGATTCCTCCATTCGCGTAGTAACCAGATCGACAGTCACAGGTGCCACCCATTGTCGAAGAGCACTCCGAGTTGTAGACACACTGCCCTGTACCAAAGCAAGGGTCCTTAGCCTTCCTTCCTAGAGTTAAAGATTAGTACATAATAGTAGGCTACATATGAATTGATTACTTAATGCTTCTAAGCTTCAGTGGGCATGTACAGCGCGAGGCTAACACTAGCACTACATACAAGAAGTAGTGAAGACTTCCAGCCTCCAGGATGTAGTTTTGCTTAAAGTGGTAGGCCTAGGCCTTTAGCAGCCAAAATGTGTATTCTCTCACCTTCACCTTTGTCTGTTAGATCGTTGGGGCACTACACGAGATCTGTTGACCGTCTTTATCAATCCGTCTCTGTCTTTTGCTTGGATAAAATCTCTTTCAACAACAGGCCCGCCCAATCTTTTAATTTGTCTTCCCGTCGCTTTCTCTGTCTGCCTCTACTTCTTTTTCCTGGTACTGTTCTCCAAATAAAGATCTTTTCGATCCCTAAGGACCTTATGACATGGCCACAGAGTTTTAGTTTACGATTTTTGACATTAGTTACCAGGTCATCGTGGGGTCCGATCGGTGTACTAATCATGTCTTTAATCTCTTTGTATTGCGGTCTTCGTATGGGATACTAGGATCTTTCTGTAGCTTTCTTAATTCCATTGCTAGAATCCTCCTCTCTAGTTTTCAAGCCAGTGTCCAAGATTCGCAATCATATAAGAATGTGGCCATACCCAGTGAGCGCATTAGTCTCTGATGTTAGTGTCGAAGGCTAAGACTTTGTCTTACCTTATTTTCTTGAGTTTTGCAAGTGCTGCTCTAGACTTATGGCCAGTAGTTCAGATCAAGTAACAGCAATACTTAATCGTAGATAAATGAGAAGTTATAATATTTATTCGCCTATTTAACATTTTTCACTGGAAACATTGAGGTTTCAAAATAGTGTCCTGATCTTGTTTGTCAATTTATTTCAAAACACCTCCCAGTATTCTTAATTCTAAATTTTTCTCAAGGTTTCATTGTTATGCCCGCAAGTTTTTGCATATCACTTTCTTTTCTTTTTTGTCTCTAACTGAATTAGTATTGGTTAAAGAAGCTAAACCAGATAGTAAAAAGGAAGACTGAAACAAAGAGCAGACTACTTTGATTTCTTTATTTACTTTAGTATCAAAGGCTCTTAACTCTTTCTCTCCGTAATTATTTTCCACGTTCCGATGGAATTATTCATTTTGTTCATTTGTGTTTCACTAACCTGTTATGATTAAACTTCAATAACTTTTTTGTATGCATTCAGGAAATGTTATATTAGGTATATAATTATAGAAGAATGCATGCTCTTTTTATAGAACAAATTAAAGTTTATAAAACCAAAAATTAATTTAATTTAATGGGTCAAAAGCAACGTTGGTATCGTCAGTTAGGAGGAACAGAGTATATGAATGTACATATGTTGTGGAAGAAGAAAAAGAAAGAAACTAAAACTTACTTGGGTAGCAAGTTCCGCCATCGTTATAGTAATCGCTGTCACACAGACATATGCCACTGACATTGGCAGTACAACGGGCGTTCACCACACACTGCTTGGGCCCCGTACACGGCTCTCCAGCATTGATGGCTGGGGCACAGGGGAAAAAAAACAACAACATTTATAAATAGAAGCACAACAATAAATAGTGAAACAATAAAAAACTGAGTTTACAACAAATACTGGAATAATGAAACAAAGATAGATACTAATTAACAAAGAAGCGATAGAACCATTGAAAATGAGATGCTAATAAATAACAGATAAAAAAAAATACATGAGTAGTTTGTTGTCATTGTATATATAAATATCTTGAATGATTCCCCTTGACTAAGGGAGTGAATGTTGGAATGTTATGTGTAAATTAATTCATTCATGAATCTGGCGTTATAGTGTTGGCGTTGTTTATGGTTATTACGTGTAGAGCTTCTAGTTAACATAGTAAACCGCCACCGTATAGTGAAATAGTGAAACAGCAATAATACCACACAAAAAAAAGCAACCAACTGTGACATGTACATACAAATATGAAGCGAAAAGCTTAACCAATAGGCCTAAATGATATATACATAATACAGAGAAAAAGACATTGCATAGGATAACAAATGTAATAATAGAATTTTAGAGAATTAACTACAATGCCCCAGTAGTTGTATATGATAGGCACTGTTCTGACACTGGTCCCTTATTTTGTTATATTAAATTCGTTTTTACAAAGGTTGTCTGTTGGTCAGACGATTCGTACTTAACACCCCAATCCTACCTAAAATCTCGTTTGAAGCCCAGCATAAAATTAATACAGCACACTTCAAAGTATTAATTGTTTTTAAAAAAAAAAGTTCCCTTTTCAGACCTTGCGATGCATAGGGCAGATGGTGTTAAGGTCATCTGTTTCTATGTCCCACGGTAAACGAGGGTGTCATACGGTCAGCACAACGACCAACCGCCTTTACTATTCCCCAACTGATGTCTGAGTAAGTTCCCAGAATTAAAAATCCCATTCCTCAACGAGACCCCCTTGGATCGGAATCCGAACACCTTACCACTCAACCATCATTCTCCTCAGCTAAGTACTAAAAGAAAGTAGAAAAGTTAAGACTTACTCACGTTAGGTGGGGTGGGTGTCACGTACACTCCATTGCAGTAATCTGGTGCCAGACGCCAAAAAAAAAATAATTATATATCAGTGTAGCTTTATTTTCTTATAGTTTATAAACATACATATATATATATATATATATATATATATATATATATATATATATATATATATATATATATATATATATATATGTGTATATGTATGTATATGTATGTGTATATGTATGTATATGTATGTGTATATGTATATGTATATGTATGTGTATATGTATGTATATGTATGTGTATATGTATGTGTATATGTATATGTATATGTATGTGTATATGTATGTATATGTATGTGTATATGTATGTGTATATGTATGTGTATATGTATGTGTATATGTATGCGTATGTATGTATGTGTGTTTATGTGTGTGTGTGTGTGTGTGTACGCAAAGTGTTATATCCGGCATTCTATAGAATTAAAATTAAACTTTTCATGGGTATAAAAACATGGGTCTATAATGTATTTTCGATCTTCAGAAATCCTGCTGTTTATGTGTTCTTTTTCCTCACTCATGTATATTTAATGTATAAATATCTTTCTAAATAATTCTATAGAATGCCTGCATTTTGCACTTAGCCTGTAACATATACAATGGATAAAGAAATAGTCGTGTTTTGTCTGTAGTCGAAATTTATTTTTAAAATCTTTGGGTTTGCCTATCATCTATTAAAATGTGTTCTTTTTTTTAGAATGTCTCTTATCAGTCGGCAGATGTTTCATTGGGTCAAAGCACGAAAACAACAATCTGGTAGGACAAGGATATCTAAAATGGCTCTAAGGTTTGTTTCTACAAATTTGACAGTTAATGTATATCTTTTGAAAAAAAGAATTATTTGCTAATAGGCCACACAGGAAAAACTCTGGTTTGAGTGTTATAATTTTCTCAAATATATTAATCTTGAAATTTAATTTGGTATGGAGGCTTAGACAATTTATTGTTTCTAGTTTGAACATGCACACGTCCTCGGGTATTCCCGAACGCATTCATTAAAGAGTTCATTCATAAATAGACGTTCAGGAACAGTTTGCGCGCCATCGTCTTCTACATCTTAATCTTTCAGCCTATCACCAAACTAGAATCTTCAATCTATATCTAGATCAAGTATTCTAGTCTACTATCTTTAAATGTGCAACATACATTTTTATCACCAAACTAGAAATTTAAAGGGAAAATTTATACATGAGCGTAACCAGAATTTCTTTTGTAAAGGGGTTGGGACAATTTGACTAGGGTAAAATGTTCAATTTTTTTTTTAAAAGTCTATACTTTATTAGCTATTAAGAGCAAAGTAGTTTTTTGTCACATGCCGATTTGCAGGCGTATTTTTATTTACATGATATATATTTTGCTTACGTAGAAAGTTTTTGGCTGGTATGACGTCAGTTACATAAGTTTTTCTAGTCTTAACTAAAGACAATTCCATGCTTAAAGGATTTGTATTAGGTTTGTTGGGAAAAAATGATTCCCTAGAGTCAGTCACCGCAAAGTGAAATACCCAAATGCCAGAGTGTCACATTTATTTGTCAAACTTGATAACAAATTTAAGTCCTTAAACTATTGGCAAAATTCCACATCAATTCCACATTGAGAAAAGGTACAGCGAAATAAAACACGTTTTTATTAATGACATGGTAGCGACAGGTAATCATCAGCTAAAAATCATACTCTGGCACTTTATTTCTCGAGATGATTATTCTTAAGTCATGATTTAGGGTAAATGACATAAGCTAAACGCTATGACCTAAATTTCAAGAGCTTAATGTAATGAGCTAAACGTCATGAGGAAAATATAATGAGCTAAATGTTATGATGCAAATGCCATGAGCTAAATATCCTGAGGTAAATGTCTTTTGGTAAATTTCATGAGCTAAAAGGCATGAGCAAAACTCATGAGCTAAAAATCATGATTGACAAAAAAAGTCTACTTACACAGTGAAAAAGAGGAAATGACGCACTCATTTGTATTTTGTGGATCGACCCAGAATTCTTCTTCCGTTTTCATCCTATAACCATCCCCGCATGCACAGTAACCATTTACACAGCTTCCGGTTGGTTCTGTACAGTTATCTTTTGTGTCACAAGGCTCACCTGAGAAACATTCGGGGAGAAATGAAGCAATGAAAGAAAAACAACTACATATCACAAGAGAAATATCAATAACATCAAAAGCAATAACATTAACAGCAACAAAAAACTGCAGCAACAACAGCAGCAACAACAACACGATAGATTGCAACAACAACAATTAATACTACTGCAACAAACATCATCACGAACATCATCAACAACAGAGCAACATAAACAACAGCATCAGTAACATAAAAAAAAACAGCAGCACACATCAGTAACATAAAAAAGCAGCTATATAAATAACAACATCAGCACCATTAATAACAACGTCAGCAACATAAATACACCAACAGAAGCAAGTTAAACAGCAACAGCCGAACATATACATCTATAGTAACATAAGCAGCATCAGCAGCATTAAAAAAAAAAAAACAACAAGAATATGAAAAACGGCAAAATCAACAGCAAAATCAATCAACAGTATTGTCAACAGCAAACACAGCAACAAGTGCCGCAGCAACAGCACTGGAAACAGCAACAATCAGCAGCATGAAGTATATCAACAATAATAGCAACAACGACCAGCAGCATGAACATTAACAACAGCACCAACAATGACATTATCAAAAATAGAAACAAATATTTTGGTAATTCTTTTGGAACTGTCTACAAAAAAAAAAAAATCAAAATTATTTTATGAAGTTAAAACAAATAACATGAACCACGCCCATTGGTTTCTACCTTAATCCCCCACTAAGTTAAAGCTTAGGAGCCCACAATCTAATGTTCAAATTTAAAGTTCTTTTTAAGTTTAGTTGCTAAATAAATATTAGTTGGTAAGATCAGAAGGTAAGATTTATAGCGTAATGATACAGCATATTAATGTCATATGTAGGCCTACTAAACAAGTTTCTCTAAAAACTATGCTAGATTTAATGTGGATCATAGAAAAAAAAACTTACCGATAATGTTGCCTTTTGGGAAAGAACACTTCTGAAGAGACTCAACGTAGTCAAAGTACTTGCTGCACTGACAGATGCCATTCTGGCAGACGGCCATGATGGAGAGACACTTCTCCCCTCCGGTGCAAGACTCCCTCACGTTGGCAGCTAGTGGTTGAAAGATGGTTGGACACGTGAATCACATAGACGTTTATAACAGGGTTGGTAAGAGTGTTTGGTCGGCAAGAAAATTGAACGCAATTAATAAGATGGTTGGCATGAATAGTTCGTCGATATTAACATAATTAATGAATAGCTTTTATATTGCGCTAGGTTCATGCTTATCGCATGCTCAGAGCAATATGGTCCAATCTCACTGAAGACCAGTGTGTGTGTGGGGGGGGGGTATCTAGGAGGTTTTCCGTGCTGCCTTTAGACGCTGAGTAAACACACGAACCTCGAGCCCCCCTTCATAGGTAGCCAAGCTAAGTTCAATCCCTCTCGACCACCCCTCCCACTAACAAACAACATTAAAAAATTATCAAGTGATAAAATTATTATGGCAATGTCTTCGATTCCGAAGATTAAAGATGAATGCAGTGTATCCAGTTGCGACCTGCATATTTTCCCGCATCTAGTGCAGACAAAGCCGTTGTCCACTGGTGGTCGATTTAAGTTTTCTTTCCATGTGATGCAATCAAATCAGCAATAAAGAGGCAGGTTTTGTGTGGAGGCCCCTACATTTTTTCAAAAGCTTTAATTAAAATCCATTTATTAATAATAGTTTTTTTTATATCTAAAGGGATGCCATATTTTAGAAGAAAGAATTAGATTACTTTTAAATTAAATGTCATTTATTCTTTTTTTATAAAAATATTCAATATGCATATTTTAGTAAAAAAAAATATATGTTTGAGTTTGTGGTTAAGTCCCTGGGTTGACGTACTGACGTAAATCTGGAACTACATACATTATGCATATATTTCGAGCACGCCACAAGCTGACATCTTTTAACCACAGTGTTGCCAAGTTTAAGATTTAGAATTGCCGGTAAAAAATGTGGAAAAAAAAGGTTTTCGCCCGTCGAAATTTGGATTTATTTTTTTTATCTCTATTGTGGGGTCCCGCTCTTTTGGAGACCTACAAGCAGTAGATCCGTCTGCCCATCCTTAAACTCGGCCCTGTTGAATCTGAGACGCCCCCACTTTTATTATTAATATCTTATCTTCTTATCTTATATAATGCAGACGTTACTTAAAAAAAGAAGATGATTACGTCCTACGCGTCATGCATTCAGCCATTGACTCAAATTCTGGCAAGTCACTGGTTTTCCTGGTTAGCTCAGGCAACCCATTCCATGCTCTAATAGCACTAGGGAAGAAGGAGTATTTGTACAAATTTGTCCTAGCATATGGGGTGAGGAATGTGCCTTTATCTTTGTGTCTTTCTGAGTATTTTATTAAATTTTGTTTTGTATTTGAAGATTATGGTTCAGTGTTTTATGTATAATTGCTACTTTACTTTTGAGTCTTCTGTCCTGAAGGCTTTCTAAATTTAGTGATTGTACTAAAGGTGTTACTCTAGTCAAATGTGAATATTCGTTTGTTATGAATCTCACTGCTCTATTTTGTGTCTGTTCCAGTTTCTTAATGTTTTCTTGAGTTGAGGGGTCCCAAACAGAGGATGCATATTTTATTATTGGCCTAACCAAGGTTAAATAACATTTTAGTTTTAATAAACCTGATAAGAAAACTTTATCGAGATCATAGCACAGTACTAATGTATGATTCTGTGAGAGTCAAATGTAATAAGCATGATATTTTTTAATGCCGTCACAAACTCTAGAATAGAGTAAGTCCCTTTTCTCTTGCCGTGTCTGTTATTCTGTAATTTTTTTTACAAAAAGCGATTCCCCCGTGTCCCTATAAGTCTTCAGTTAGAAGTTCAGTTAGAACCCACATAGTGAAAGTATAACATTGAAGGACAACAAAGAACAATAGTGTTGTAACCCTGCTTTGTATCCCTCCTTCCAGGGGGTGCGCTGTAGCTCGTGCACTGTTCGGGATTGCATGTTGAAGGTAGAGAGACCTGGATTGCCTCCTACGTGGGGGAACTATGTATAATGAGAAACGGATTTATTTTGATCTAATATGAAATCTGATTTGTTTTCCCTTATCGTTCAGTTACTTGCTATAGATTGATTATACAATATGTTAGAAACTGATTCTGGCCTAAAAACATTTGCTGCCCAATGTGGGCAGTTAGAGAAAAGAATGTAATACCTGGCAGTCTTAACAAATACATGCATAAAATTTATGGATGGGACAGTGCTACCTTTCTCACAGGTGCCCTTGTTTCTGTCGTAAATGTAGCCTTTGTTACAAAAACACTGGTAGCTTTGACAGCCGTCAGGGCGACAGGAAGATCTCAACACTTTGCAGTCGGCGTCGGTTGAACATTTCTCTTTGATGCCAGCTGGAAAGACAAAGATCTAGTTCATCAATCTATGTATATATGCAGTATATGATTGAAACAGTCGTGAATTATTGCAGTCTAGGATTTTCGAAACATTTCAATGGAAACTAACAGTAAATTGCTTTATTTCATATATTTGTGTGAGTATATAGTTCTGAGATTAATCATCAAACTCCATTTGAGTAAGGGCTTGAGAGGCTCAAATCCTCTATTGCAAAAGCCCTGGACAGAAACCCTGCTGTTTTGCGTAGTGCAAACATGTCACGATACAGGTCGAGAATATTTGGTTTCCCAGACCTTTCGAGACGGAGATCAACAGACTTGCCTATCTTCTGTGATTAATATCCCATTCAAATTGAAATCCAAGAAAATGGTTTTGCATTATTTCAAAACTTTGAAAACTAAAGATCATTACTTTTCTAAACAAAAAAAAATAGATTTTCCTAGAGTCGGGCGACTTCCCATACAGCTTAAAAAGAGTTACCTACATAACAATAAATATATATATATAGGTCTGTGAATTGATCAATAGCGGATACGAATTTGTTTCCGATTTCTAGTCTAAATATTATATATATAGGTCTGTGGTCAAGGTACAAAACATATTCTTCCTGATTACGCCTCCATTAGCAGGAACCCGAATGTCACCATTCACGACCATTCAAAACTAACTCGGTGACAATATCACACAGGTCAATAGACACAATATAGCACAATGAGTACCACATAACAATGTAAGTAGCGAATAGTTCAGCTAGTTTGAGTTAGCGTAGTATTTGTTATACAGCACGGGATGCATCACAAGAAAGTTCCATCTAATAAATGGAAACATTGTTACATAACTCTGTGGGGGGGGGGGGGGGGAGGGGGGGTCAACATAGAGACCATCAAAAGATAAAGATGTTCAGAAAGTCAATGTTTTATTTATCTAGTGAAGATGTTCATGATAAATTGTATTCACGGAAGTCTGCTCTCTTTACAAAGTTTATATCACCTCACTCTGTCTGTCTGTCTGTCTGGTAAAAAGTTTGCACCCATTCTGGGATCAAGCTTAAATTTAGCACAATTGTTTCTTTGACCTGACCACACAAGAATTAATTTACAAAATTAACCAATTAGATAATTAAATATTGGTAATTAGTTATCTTGTTTGGTATATCGAACAAGGGAAAGAAATTGTACTTGACTGAAGTGGTGGTAGAAGCTGAATTAGACATACGCATCGCACTAACATAGTGGTAAGTATATAGTCTTGAAAGAAGGTGAATCGTGAGTTCTAATTCAGGGGTTAACACATTTAAATTAAAAATTAAATATTACGAAAAATGCAGAGTCCCTCAAAGAGGTCGAGCCCCTCCCGGCTCTCAAACTATGGAAAGTTCCTAGCTACGCCCCTGGTTTTTTCTTCCACCTTTTACTATTAGACCCTTTTTTTAGCCAGGTACGGACGATACGCTCATAGTTAATTCAGTGTATGTATTAGGTCATGACACAGACATAGACCATAACATAAAATGTTTTAGATATAATGATATGTATAATTTACCTGGGTGGACGAGCTCTACCAGACTTGATAGTACCAAGAGGTAACACAGCAACTGTAGAAAGATAATACACAAAGTCATTTTTGTCAAACACTAAGATACGTCAAGTGTCATTTTCAATAACCTTAACTAATATTTAGGTCGCTACTTTTAATAAAAATGGGGGACATATGTGCTCATGTTGGGTGATGCTTAAAACCCAAATGACAGAGGTGGACTCCGCGTTTGTGCCTGCCGTTTTACATAGTTTTAGAACCTTTCGAGCTGGGGTGACCTGACGCAGATTATGATACCATGGTGAATGTTCTCCATGTCATGTTTGCACAGTTCTCTTAATCCCAACAAAGACCTTCAGATCCTTACTTTTTTTTTACAAAGCTTCTATCAACTCAGTCTGTCTGTCAGGTAAAAAGTGTGTACACGTTATAGCTCTCGGAATTAGGCTGGAACTTTGCACAATTGTTCATTAACATAATTACTTGGAATTAATTATTTTGTTTGATACCAACAAGAGAAATTAATGTATCAGTATTCACTGATATGGCTAATTTTTTTTAGGATTTAGTCCCATTAAATAATTGTTAACGCTTTTTCTCCCTGACGTATTCTCCGATCAAGTTGATACTTCAAACAATTATTTATTGTACCTAAATAAAAAATATGAATGACAAAAAAAGCACACTTAATTAGTCAATTAACTATTGGTTAGTTAATTATTTTAATATCAATAAAGGGAAATAGCTTGTACAATATTGTTAAATATAGTTTTAAGAACGGAATTGTTTCCCTTAGACAAGCTTTTTTTTTTATTTCTCCCACACAATTATTCATTGACATAGACAGGACATTAATCAATAAAAACAAATAACCAAGTGGACAATTAATTACGGGTAATTCATTATTTTGTTTAATATCAAGGGAAACTAATTAATCAGTATTCACAGATTTGGCTAAATTTGTTGGGTTTAGTCCCCTTAAAAAAGTGTTAACGCTATTTCTCCCTCACGTATTCTCCGATCAAGTTGATACTTAAAACAATCATTTATTGTATCTAACAAAACATGAATCACAAACAAAAATATTGAATTATCAATTAATTATTCGTAAACATTTATTTTATTTGATATCTAATAAGGGAAATAGCTTGTAAATTATTGATATAGTTTTCAGGACGGAGTTCTTCCCCGTTAGATAAGCTTGATCCAAGAATGGGAAGTGGTCGAAATAATGAGGACAACAACGCACTTGTTTTTTTAAAGGATTTTTTAATATTTTGTTTGTATATTTGGTACGAAAAGCATTCAGTTTCTATTGAGACCTTACGACCTATGAATCCAATGATGTAAATCTCATCTGTTTCTAGGCTGAACGGTTAACGTGGATGTCGTGTGGCCAGCACAGCAAACAACTATTATGGTAGCAATGCAATCTCTATTGTGGCGACCAGCGGGAACTTTCATTGCCCTGGGTCAGTCCGGCCGTGACCTCCGACCCCTCCACTCATACAAATACAAAGTAAAGTAATAGTGGGAATGTTGTTGATCGGTCTCTTGAAGTGTAGCCATATACAGCGAGCAGTGGCGTAGCATCCATGGCGCGAAGGAGTCCATGACTAATTATCAGTTTACTCAATTTTTTGTCACGCACTAAATTTGCCGTAATGTGTGGTGTGGGGGGGGGGGGGAACCTACCGAGATATTCTTGAACCTGGGCCCATGGGTGCCTTGCTACGCTACTGCTAGTACAATTAAACCGATCTAACGATGTAAGCGTATTATATTTTTAGCCCACTAAACGTTAAATAACTTGAACAAGAATTGTGAACAAGAACTCAATATAACTTTTATACACAATGTACACAGATTCAACTTGAGATTTAGATCTCATAGAAATAATAATTTTAAAAAGCATTGTTAAAAAAAAAGCCTCCCCAGGACAATACAGTAACCAGTGTGCCACCATAGAAGGATTTATAGTTATCTAATGTTATTGCAGCCTAATTCTCTACTCGAAGTATAAAGAGGGCTAATTCAACTTAAATTCACCATATCTGTCAAGTACATTTTCTTTGCTTTGTTCGATGCCAAACAAAATAATTAATTACCATTAATTAATTAACTGATTGGTTAATATATTTTTTACATATATATTCTTGTATTGTCAGAAGCAAGAAATAATTGTGCAAAATTTTTAATTGATCCGAGAACGTGTGTGGTAGAAACAACGTGTGTAAACTTTGGTACTAGACAGTCAGAATGAGTTGATATATATTATATAGGGATAAGCTTTGTCACAAATCTAATTCACTACAAACACATATCTTTCCTCTCTTGTGTCTCTGATCAGTCTCCCGTTCCTCTAACCACCCACGTGACTTCTTAACATAGATTATGAAAGACCAGCTCATGGTTTCATCATTCTAAACCACTGAAAAATGGCGCTGCCACTCCTCGTCGTTACCATGGAAACATACAAACACGCTCCACTACAATGAGTACTATGTTCATAGGTTCCTCAGGGCCCAGCAGGTCTCCTCTTGCTAATACCGTGCCCTAGGCCAGCCTTAGGCACAGGCAAACTAAGCAGCCGTTTAGGTCTAGGGCCTCCAATTGGTGGGGGACTTGCACAGGATTCAAAAAAATTTTTAGAGTAGAAACAGCGACACTTTTTTCAACGTAATTGCTAGAGTAAAAATTAGAGAATTTATGTCTTTTCGTTTTTTTTTGTTTTTTTTTCATTTTGGCCCCCAAAATTAACTTTGCCTAGGGCCTCCAATTATATCAGGCCGTCCCTGTGGCGTGCCGACTCCACTCCCCCCCCCCTGTTTTAATATTAAACACAGTACAGGTTTGCCTTTTAAAAATAATTTTACCTACTTTGAAGTGCACGCTCCCACACTTAGCGATGTGTAGAGTTGACATTTTGCATTTATGTTAATTAAGTCTTTTAACACTGTAAACACAGACACATGTGTACACACAAATATACACACACACAGAGTCACACACAAATCCACACACAAACCCACACACATACAAACATACACACACGCACGATGAATGACACGCATTCTAATTTAAAACAAAACTTTTTTCTAATAAAAGCCTAGGCGGGAAAAATGTGAGTTTAATTAATGACAAGCCAACACGTTTTTTGTTTGTTTGCATTGTTGACATGAAGAATTCTCTCTTTGTCTTGATGTGTAGTCCATGTGTGTTGGAGACACAGACTTGGTCATGTCCTAGCGTCAATATTTCGAGTTTAATTTAAGCTAAAATTACTTCTTTTCAACCCTAATCAAGGTGTTGTAGTCACAACCCCTTGCAGATACACATTTGACTTAAAACCGCTTTTATTTTTTTTAATTTTTTTTAACAAGCCATCAATATTATTACAAAATTCAAAAGTAAAAGAGGGGCCTATTTTGGTTTACGTGGGTGTCACGTGATCAGCACAACGTATAGCGTGCACCTGTTTAATCTTCCCAGGGATTCGAACTTAAGAACTTGAGATCAACAGATCGGAAGTCAAGCGCCTCACATACTAAAAATTAGTTGCATCTTTCAATAAAAACAATACCAGAATAGAGTATTTCGTTACCCGCCCCCCCCTTTTTTTTTCCACACTAAAAACTAGAAAAAAGTTTTTCTTTCAGACCTTGCGATCTATAGGGTAGATGATGTAAAGGTCACGTGTTTCTGTGACCCACGGTTAATGAAGGTGTCATGTGGCCACACAACGACGACATAGTATTTCCTGACTTACAGTTATTGTGGAACAGTGGTGCCCGACTACGGCCTATGGGTCATATCCAGCCCGTTAAACGATTATTTCCAGCCCCTCGTAATTTCTACCCACAGTAGGCCTACATTAATCAATCCGAAGTGGACCCGCTCCAAGTGTCACGTTACTCAAGCGTGTGAAATATTTCTTTGGCTCCCATGTCGTAAAGGATTGAGTATCACTTTTGTATGAGAAAAAATCATTACAAGTCATTCAGGTTCAGTATGGAAAGTAAGATCCCTCTTTAGACCTTGCGATATATAGGGCAGATAATGTAAAGGTCAGCTTCAGACCTTGTGGTCTACAGGGCATCTGTTTCTGTGGCCTACGGTTAACGAGGGTGTCATGTGGCCAGCACAACGACCAACCGCCTATACTTTTTCTAAAGAAATTTTTTTTTAAAATCGGAAGGCAAGCGCTATAACGCTCAGCCACCGCGCCTCCCATTCAGGTTTGAAGGTGCATTAATTACCAGGCTGCTATATGACCCTGACAACGACTTCAGCTTTCACTATGGCCAAAAGATGCTATGAGAACATCAAGAGGTCAAGGAGCTACAGTTATAGATGTGCATTTGAGAGTTGTTTTTGTTGACATTAAGTACATATTTTTTTACATAACAAATTATCACAGTCTCGTATCGTTAAGCTCTCGCTTACCTTCAAGGGAGAGAATGCAAAAACTGGATTGGAATTCATTTTCAGTCACAGAGAATAGTATTTACACAGCAGATATCACAGGAGTATAGTCCAAATGTATGACCAAACTTAGTCTTTGAGTAAACATCCACGAGATTCTTGTTCAATAATTCAATCACCAGTTAAGTATTTGTCCATGAAATCTACCTTGCGCTCACTTTCACAGTATTGTACATATACATACTTTATTGACCACATTTAAACATACATATTAAAGAAGAATATAAAAAATAATTAATTTTTGTAAAGTTAAAAAACATCTATAAATAAAGATACATTTGGATGAAATCCTATCACAATTAAAATGCGGAAAAGGCAAAAATATATATTTTCTTTACACATTTTATTTTTTATTATAAAAATTAATAAAAAACAGTTATTTTTTTCAAAAAGTAATTTTAATGTTTTTTATTATTTTTAAAAAAAGTAATTTTAATATGTTCAATAACAAACGCAAAAACTTATTAAGAAGCGTTCTATTTTTAAGTACCAAGCAAAGTTACGTAGATGCAGGCTCCATAAATCATTTGTTGACGGCTACACAAAGCCGGACAGACTTAAGACTAAAGTCTTCAGAACGTGAATTAATCCCCCCCTTAACACGATTTCAAAGGGTTTTATAGGTCCGTGAGATCATAGTGTAGCTCTTTTGACATTTTGAAGTAATTAGGCTGCACAATAAGAAGGTGTTCCCATCAAACAAAAAAAAAAAGCGAAACTAGACATTCATACAAGTAATACTTCGCATTTTACATTAATTCATATAGTTTAATTGCAAAACTGCTATTGAATTTCTTATAGATTTTTTTTTATTTCTTGGCTTAACTCTGTTTCTTCCAATTAAACTATAATTCGAAAAAAACAAACAATTTCATTATAAGCTAAAGCTAGTAGTGTAATATTGAATATCTAAATAGTATATAAAAATGAAATGTTACAGTATTTAAAAAACTAAAACGTGTATTTAAATTAAAAAGAATACGAAAGAAATATTTAAAATAATATCATTTAATATAAAACAATAATTAATAAAATAATGTTAAAAACAATGCGAACTATTTATTTCAGAATGTTACACTTTAGCATTAAGTTACGTGTCGGAGTTCATTAGTAAATGAAATGTATTAAGTTTGTTTTGGTAATTAGTTTAATTGTTCCGTAGATGTCTAGCTTTAATGTACAAAATGATCCTAAACGTACTATTACCTACGCAAAGTAAAGTAATTCAAAAACATCTACCACTCCAGAAATGTGTAGATAAAACAAGTAATCCGTGTTTTTAATTGCGGTTATAAATGGCCAGAAAATGCAAGAAGTAAATTGTTTCACATTCATTTTCTCTTCATGTATGTTTTTATATAACCCCCACCCCACCTTCCCCACCTATTATCTTGTCTTATTTAAAACCAACCAACAAAGAATGTATATATCATTTATCATGTAAGCTGTCCTGGACGTCACAGTCCCAAGGAGGGGGGCGGGGGGCATACTTATATAAACTGTGTTCCTACTTGGAGTGAAACGCCCTGTATGTATTACATACAGGAGCTGGACATATATGTCACCAATATTACATTCTTAATGTGGGGATTTCCCATTTTTAATAAAAATAATTGTTTATGCACGTAGCTATTGAGCGAATTTATGAATGGACTCGACTTTGAAAAAGATTTCCAGGATATTTTTTTATTTTTATGTAAAAGCAAATAGTCGCGAGAACCATATGCTAAACAACATAGCCCTTATTTCTCTCAGCTAAAATAGATCCTGAGGGTCAAAGGTGGCCGAGGCCGGATTAAGAATGTGTGATGCCCATCTGGTCAGAAGCTCAGCAGCAATGTCTAAGATGGATTTTATAGAGTTGTAAACAGAGATCGAATCACAGACAGAAAAATGCCGGACAGTTTTGTCAAAATAGTGTTTAAAAAAATACTGCTTACTAATACTTCTTTGAGTGTCATTGGATGTATCAACTAGGTTTTCTACAAATTAACAAAAGTTCATATTAATTCTTAAAAAAAACAAATATGAACACACATTTTATGCACAGATCTTTATCCATTTTTATTACGAAGCTTCTATCAACTCACTCTGTCTGTCTGTTAGTCTGGTAAAAAGTTGTACATGTAATTTCTCCCACACCCGATCTCGGATCAAGCTGAAATTTTTGCACAATTATTTCTTTTACCTGTAAAAAATAAAATGAATTTAAAAAAAAAGAATCAATTAGTTAACTATTGGTAATAAATTATTTTGTTTTGTATCGCCAAAGAAAAGAACATGTACTTGACTGATATGGTGGTATAAGTTGAATTAGCCCTCTTTGTACTTTGTACGTCGCCGCTTTAAAGTTTGAAGCTAACAATAGATAACTATAAAAACTTCTATTTTCATTAGCGATTCGCTGCACAGTGGCTAGTGTTTTGACTTAAGAGATTTAAGAATTCAGGTCTTTCAATTTTATTTTTAAATGCATTTTAAAAGTGATCACGTCAACATTCACACAGATACTCCCCTCTTTCCCCATTCATTTTACCAACTGGTTCGGGTAGGATCATTAAAATCAATTAAAGCAGCCTTCGTCTAAGATTTAGTTTTACTGCACTGGGTCTGGAGTTAGTTTTCGCCCTAGGCGTTTTGATTTACAAAAGTTTACTGTGGACAAACTAAAAGGGATTTAAATATCTCTGTGGCATTTTACGTCTCGAGGGACAATCTTTTCCTTTTGCAACTTCTCATGTGACTAAATATTCCAATGCATGATAATCAGCTGGGCATCGGTAAACACCAGGCGCTGTTGCACTTTCACCTTTCTTTCTACTTCTGGTGTGTAAGCCATCATCAACCCAGGACCCTTTATGTTACTCTCCATGTGAATCTATCCAGTGCCTCTTCTTCCCAACTGTTGGTGTCGATTTTGAAGAGTTTCATGTCATGTTTGCAAACATCCGTTTAATAAGTGGGCGACCAGCGGCTCTCCTGCCTTCTATTAGATCACTCTACAGAATGTCTTGAGGGAGTACACCTTGTGGCATTCTGTGAACATGGCCAAGCCAGCCAAGGTGTCCGCTGTTGATAAGAGTGCGGATGTCCTGGCATGCTGCTCTTCGCAGCACTTCCTCATTGGTTATTTGTTCTTGCAAACCTTATTTAAAAAATCTGCCTTAAGCATCGGAAGTGAAAGATATTTAGTTTTATTTTCCCTACCAAGAGTAGGCTGTCCATGTTTCACTTCCGTATAGCAAAGTGCTCATCACACAGGTCCGGTAGAGTAAGGCTTTAGTATTGGTAGTCAGCAATGTGTTGTCCCACACTTTATTCGACATGGTGCTCATCGCCTTGGTTATTCTGTTGTAATGTCTTTATCCAGTAGCACATCGTTGGAGATGATGGAGCCAAAATAACAAAAATGGTCAACAATTTCCAGAGGTTGGCAGTTAATGGTCACGTGAGGTGCAGTGCTAGTATTTTGGTCTTGCTTTTACTATTATATAAGCCAAATTCCAGGCATGCAGAAGCTTGTCAAATCAAAACTTTCTGGAGTTTGATGGATGTACTTTGCTTTAATTTTTTTTAAATTGAAAATGGGGGTTTCAACCTTTACCCCCCCCCCCTCTCCCTGGCCTTCGCTCATAAAATTTGGTGACTGTATCTAGCTTTAGTTAGTTGGCTTTTTTTATTGAAGAGGTTGTTTTTTTTTTTAACCACAAAACCCGTTTGCATCTTTAAAATCTCCACTCCAATAAAAAAAAAATTAAAGTAAAACATCAGTCACACAATTCCAAGATTTCATTTCGGGAGAAGGGGGCTTGAACCCCGAAGCCTCCTCCCCCCTCCGGCTACGACCATGCCTAAACAGAAAGTACACAAAATAATTAACATGATAAACACGACAGATTTTTTTTTTTTTTGGAGGCTGCAAACATCAAACATGCACAATAATGGTCAAAAGATAATTTAAAATTAATTTAAAAATTGGTAAAAAAAAATGATTAGGCACCCAACATCAAAAGCTTGAGCAGACGCCTGGCGTCTTTATTTCAAGCAGACGACACAAACAGGAAGTGCAATGAATGTGGACATGCGCATTTCTGTCGTCATACAGCTGCTTGTAAAATTAACCGCCTATAAAAGGCGCTTTCGCTTGTTAACCTTTGTTCACACCAGGCGGAGTTGAAGCAGAAAGATAAACAGTGTGTGTTTGGCATTGTCTGTCTACCTTCTTTCAGTCTAAGTAAAGTGAGTCACACGTCTTGCTAGACAATATCTAACAATAATCTATTGACAATAAATGTTTTGACCCACTATTTAAGCCAAGCTCATAAACATGATTTAAACCTACGCAGTAGTCAGTACAGTTTCTCTATGTCAGCGGTTCCCTAGCC
Source organism: Biomphalaria sudanica (assembly GCA_036873155.1). Taxonomy (NCBI): domain Eukaryota; kingdom Metazoa; phylum Mollusca; class Gastropoda; family Planorbidae; genus Biomphalaria; species Biomphalaria sudanica. The sequence goes on from JAZGLO010000013.1 coordinate 1,272,313, forward strand.
AGTGGCGTAGCTAGGGTTGGGGTCCAAATTTAAAAATTTCCCCCACTTAAGGGGGCCCCCAAATGAGTGTTCGAAATGTGTTTTTGCATGAAATATATCTTCATTATATCATGTCACGATGTCGAATGTGTGTCGGTAACATAGACGTAATAATGTCCATCTGATTAGATCTTTCCCAGACAGACAGAGGCAAGCTACTATAGGCCTAGAGTGACTAGAGTTCCGAGTGTCCTACATTCAACTCTGAGTACAATTACAAATAGTAATAAGAAAAATGTTGGTTTATAAATCGAAATCGACCATTTAGTTTTAGTTGTTGAACCCGCTATAAGCCAACATCCGGATGGTGGGAGCATATATATGGCCCATATAAACCGTTGGCCATAGAAACAGATGACCTTTACATCACCTGCCCTATAGATCTGAAAGGGGAACTTTATTTTTACTTATATAAAATATAAACTATTCCTTCACCTGTCTGTTAGACCGTTAGGGCATCACACAGCCCACTCTCTCTCTCTATCTCTCTCTCTCTCTCTTTCCCATAGACGTGAATCATTCATTACATAATGTTGTTTGCCTTTGCTTCCTCTGTTTGCCTCTCCTTTTTTCCCCTGGTACTGTTCTTTGCAGAAAAGTCTTTACTAGCCCTGGCGATCTTGTTAAACGGCCGTACAGTTTTAATTTGTGTTCACCATGGGTTACAATCGTCTTGTGATACTGTCTTTTAATGCGGTCTTTGTACGTGATTACATATAAAAGCAGCACTACAGTATAAAAGCTATTGAGACATGAAGGTTTCAAAATTATGGTTCAACATAAATAAGATCCGACAAAGACTTGAGCCACGGAACTCCGACCAAGCCTCTCTGAGTAATAAAATGAAAAAAAAAAAAAAAAACTCATCACGCTTAAGTCATTCTGTATACGGACACTTCGAAAAGGGCCCTAAGGGATTTGAAGCGTCTATGCGTCTCCTTTATCCATTTGACTGTTAGGAAGGATTTCTCCTTACAGACAGGCGTGGACGGGAAATTGTCACCCTACGATCTCTTTCTAGGCTCCTCAATGACAACGACTGTTACTTCGATTAGCTTGCGAACACATATGTAGCGCGCAGTTGTCTGGAACGGGACCTCTCACCAGAAGCGGCCAAAGGATGTGATGATAACGGTTAATTTCTTCATGTTTTCATTCGGTAGCGACCACAAAATCGTTAAAGGACAGCCACTTTTACGCTCTTGTTATAACAACCCCCTTGTGGAACGGCGAGGCTGACTTGTTGTGCTGGGTCATCATGCCTCTATTTCATCCCCGCCTGAGAGAGAGAGAGAGAAAAAAAAAAAAACTGAGGGGTCCCAAGTTCTCTACTCGTTGCTTGCCTATCTACCTTGACTTACAGATGTTTCCACCAAGGCGCCTCAAGAGAGTTCGAATCCACGGCCATACGGAACCTCTCCGAACCCTTTTTGGACTAAAACAACTTTCATTATTGTCCTGAAATAATTGGCTTATTAATGTCTGCACAAGGTGTACAATATAATTGAGCACACTGCCATTGTATTGGAAAGGTGAGCTAAACCAGATCCTCCTAATAATCTTATAGTGGCTTCAACAAATCTTATATGAGTTCTCCACTTCTAGATAAGAAGCAGCGATGAAAATTATGTCAGGGGACATCATCAATCATTTTGTAAAATAAAAGATGTCAGCGGCAGACAACTTCAGGACATTTAAAGGGATAACTAGAGGTATACCAAAATGACGGTTCTCACACTATGACGCACTTCCAGAAGCAAACATTATTCAAAATCATTTACCAACAACAATAAGCAGTGTACAATATAACAACTAAGCTGTTATATCTCTCTCTCTTTCATTATTTGTTAGATCTCTCTCTTTCATTATTTGTTAGATCTCTCTCTTTCATTATTTGTTAGATCTCTCTCTTTCATTATTTGTTAGTTCTCTCTCTCTTTCATTATTTGTTAGATCTCTCTCTCTTTCATTATTTGTTAGATCTCTCTCTCTCTTTCATTATTTGTTAGATCTCTCTCTCTCTTTCATTATTTGTTAGATCTCTCTCTCTTTCATTATTTTTTAGATCTCTCACTCTTTTATTATTTGTTAGATCTCTCTCTCTCTCTCTTTCATTATTTGCTAGATCTCTCTCTCTCTTTCATTATTTGTTAGATCTCTCTCTTTCATTATTTGGCATGTAGCTTAACAATAAAAAGGCTTTCCTTATGTGGCTTTAGAGTGCTGACCATTAAGAGATGAAAAAATAAGACCTTGCGATCTATGGGTCAGATGATGTGAAGGTCATCTGTTTCTTTGGCCAACGGTTAAAGATCAGGGTGTTATGTGGCTAGCACAACGGCCAGCTGCCTTTACCAATTGAAGTCAGGTACCCAATAGAGTTGGGTGGGCTCAGGGGTGACTAAAAATCCCCAAATTCAAAATCCCAGTCTTCACTGAGATTCGAACACAGGACCCCAGGTTCGAAAGCCAAGCGCTTAACCACTCACCCACCGCGAGATCCTAAAAAATGAAAGGTTGGAAGAAAAAATCAAACATGGAAATCAGTGAAACAATAAGCAACAAGAGCAGGAGATATGCTAAGAAGAACAGAGTCCGATGTGAGATGTATTGTTGAGGCCGTATGTTCAACTGGGAATGAAGTAGATTAGGTACGCTTCTAAACATGGCAATCAGAAATTCATTTTACAGTTAACAAAGTGTCTATGGTGTGATGTATTTAGTGCCATGGCAGTAATTGTGATGTCATTTAGTTTCACTCAGTAATTGTCAACTAATTGTAATGCCATTAAGTGTCATGACAATAATTATGATGCCATTAATTGTCATTGCAGTAATTGCGGTTTCATTTATTGTCATGGGCAGTAATTGTCATTTCGTTTGTAATGCTGATGTCACTTAGTGTCATGGTTGCGATTGTGATGTCATTACGTGTCATTGTATTAAATGTCCTGTTGGTTAGTGTCATGACAGTAATTGTCATGTCTGATATCAAAGGATATCTATGAACTACACACCATGATTACTTTAAAGAAAAAAATTATTTGTTGTTTTTTAAAACCCAGCTCAGAACAACAGCTTCCTTATTATTGTTATTATTTATTGTTATTTGATCCTTATTATTTCCCCCACCTCCCCACCCCTTTTTTTTTTTCAAATGTTAAGTACTAAAAAAAAATTAGTAGCTAGACTTCAAGACTCCAGCCCGACTTTTAAAAACAAAAATCCACGAAACAAAAATGGCTTTTTTTTTTTTTTTGAAAGCAGGTCAACGAGACGGTCCCCGACCCGCCCCTATTTTTTTTCCTTACTAGTTGTGAGTCCCCCATTGAGATGTTCTGTCTGTTGTAGTTCGGCACAGAATGACATGTTCTGAATGCATAATGCGCTCCGACACATCTCTTGAGCATATCTTTGTTGAAACGTGACATCAACAAGTACGTGAAGGTTCCGAGAGGCAGCTTGTATACAGCCCGAGAATATATGGATAGTGTCAGGCCCTAGAGAGGAAATCGTTACCCATAATACACAGGTATAAGGCATATTGGCGCAGGGCCGGTCCTAACTATTGCGGAGCCCTAGGCGAAGCTACCCAGTCTGGGTAGAGATAAACAGAATGTCTAAATTAAGATTTTGTATTAGAAAATACATTCGTCTTTGCAATACATTTTTATTAAATGAAATCTGGCTATGCCGTTTTTTTATTATCGCGCGTGGGATTGGCACTCCAAAATGACAATTTTGTCTATTTTTCAGATTTTAATAATTTACACCTAGAATTAGCGCGGGTAGGGCCGGCCCTGTAGTGGCAAGTCGAAAGACTGTCAATGGCATCTACATCCGCATAGCCCAAAATAATGGGGTGACGTATACTTATTTATTTATTGTACGTTTTAAAGTTGGTAGATAGTTCGAATCCCTACAAAGACTGGTTGTTGTTTTTAAATGGCCTCCGCACGAAGATTAAGACATTATTAGTCTGTCTGTCAAGTTTGGATCTCATTAGCTAAAGGCATATTCCGATTTAACCATCAGCTCTATTTCAAGATAGATGCAGACAATATTTCGTACTTATGAAGGCGAATGCTGACGTTACTTCCAAAGAGAAGATAACTGCGTCCTATGTTTATTCATGTGTCAATCTAATGCATGTTAATCTTACACTTACACTCTTCTATGTATCAAGGATTGGCCTCTTTAGTCACACAATAAGTTGCAAAGGGAAAAGATAATCTCTGGAGACCTAAAATGTCACTCTCTGTTTAATTAACTTTTGATCTTTTTTTTTTTTCAAAGTCGTTGACAGCGCCGAACATTCTTCTTACAAAAGCAGGCATGAATTTGTAGCAGCTGATTGGAAGTTCCACTGAGAGCAGCAGAGAACTGAAACTGATACTAGTAAGTTCTAAAAGGGTTAGCATTGGTGCCTTAAAGAAACTTCAGCGTAATTTTAGCATTGAAACAGGAAAATATATTTTTTAAAAATTATTTTGTAAGAAAAAACAAAACAAAGCTTATCTAAAGTAGTAGAACGCCGCCTTAAAACTATATGTATCAATAATGTACAAGTTATTTCCCTTATTCGATATCAAACAAAATAATTTGTTACCAATAATTAATTGACTAATTGAGTATTTTTGTTTATTGATTCATGTTTTTAGGTGCAATAAATAACTGGACTCCAAGACAACTCTTATTGTAGATTATTATAGAAATAACTATTTAAATTATTAACTTGATCGGAGAATTCGTAAGTGAGAAATAGCGTTAACAATTTTTTTAAGGGAACTAAACCCAACAATTTTAGTCAAATCTGTGAATACTGAATTATTAGTTCCCTTTGTTGCAATTAAACAAAATAATGAATTACCAGAAATTAATTGGTACATTCCATAGTCCTTTTTATTATTATTGATTCATGTCTTGTCTATGTCAGTGAATAATTGTGCGGTGTGGGAGAAATAACGTGTACACACTTTTTACCTGACAAGCAGTCAGGCAGAGTGAGTTGATATAAGCTGTATAAAAAAAGTGCAGATTCTACATATAAAGCACTATACCACAAAGACGTTAAATAAGCTTTAGAATGTAAACACTAAAACCTTTAAGATGTTAGAAATACAAGTTTTATTATTGATGACAAGAAAATAGCATTTCAAGGATACGGCATATTTTTTTTAAAGCAATTACATTTGATACTATTTTCATAGAACCCAGTTTCCCATTGACACCCTTTCCTAGCGATGGAGTAGTTTAGTATTTGCAGGTGGAGGTGAGGATGTTGTCCAGGTGGTCGTTGTGACAGGAACACTTGCGCAGCTCATCGCACTGATGGAATCCATCACAGTAGTGTTCAATACAGCTGCAGTACAACACAATAGTATACGTATTACGTAAACAACAACAGCATCAGGAGAATAGAAATGTATAAATGCCATTAATTGTAAGTGGTTTCTTGACACCCAGAGAAAGCTAACAAAAGCCTTTTGATACAGATTTGAAACCGAAAGGAAACTAGGGCTGAAGACAGGCGAAAACGGCGATAAAAAAATGTTAAACCGACCACTGACAGACAACAGTTGTTAACTCTGGTTGTGGCAACAAATGTGTAGATGACAGCTGGGTCTGCACCATGAGCGTAGCCTATAGATGGCAAGGTCTAAAAGGGGAACGTTTACTTCTAGTAAGTACACACATGGGTGGCTGCCTGGTTGTGCGATATGCGCGCTGGACTGTCGTCTCTATGGTACAGGGTTCATTCCCAGCCCGCTGCCATCCCCCATCGCCCTACGGGAAGTTTGGACTAGGAAGTAAATTACCTTAAGCTCTAAAGGAACATCCAAAATATGTAAAACATTTTACAAAACGAAAGAGTACAATACTTTTCATTTGGAAAATCCCAGCCTCCGTCCAAATTAGACCTACCCCTCCTAGAGCCCCATGACTTTAAAGCGAACTGCTTTGGAGCAAATACTTGTTTGTAAGAACACTTCTTTGGGGTATTATGATCTCTTTTAAAGCTTCAGATAATTTGCTTATTGAAATAAAACTGGTTTTCTGTATCGTTTATAATTGAAATGCCATAAAGAAATTTCACGCTGAATGTATTTTGACGAGAGTATAACATTGTTTGGTTGGCCTCCTTTAGCCGCGACGTAATGAGATGAGCAACGCTGAATGTATTTTGACGAGAGTATAACATTGTTTGGGTTGGCCTCCTTTAGCCGCGACGTAATGAGATGAGCAACGCTGAATGTATTTTGACGAGAGTATAACATTGTTTGGGTTGGCCTCCTTTAGCCGCGACGTAATGAGATGAACAACGCTGAATGTATTTTGACGAGAGTATAACATTGTTTGGGTTGGCCTCCTTTAGCCGCGACGTAATGAGATGAGCAACGCTGAATGTATTTTGACGAGAGTATAACATTGTTTGGGTTGGCCTCCTTTAGCCGCGACGTAATGAGATGAACAACGCTGAATGTATTTTGACGAGAGTATAACATTGTTTGGGTGGCCTCCTTTAGCCGCGACGTAATGAGATGAGCAACGCTGAATGTATTTTGACGAGAGTATAACATTGTTTGGGTAGCCTCCTTTAGCCGCGACGTAATGAGATGAGCAACGCTGAATGTATTTTGACGAGAGTATAACATTGTTTGGGTGGCCTCCTTTAGCCGCGACGTAATGAGATGAGCAACGCTGAATGTATTTTGACGAGAGTATAACATTGTTTGGGTGGCCTCCTTTAGCCGCGACGTAATGAGATGAGCAACGCTGAGGTTAAGGTATGCTCGGAAAGTTGTCACCCACGGAGCAGTTCCCCGTGCTTCTTTCAGCTGATGTGTTCAAAGGAACGGCGTGAACCCGACACAGTCTAGGATTGGCAATGACGCAGGTTCTGCCCGGATTTAGCACCGTGAGACGCAAGCTGCCTATGGGGCACCGTCTCCTAATTTTTTCTCTCTCTCTCGAAAAATGAGACAGACAAAGCGACAAGAAGACAACATAAATGAACGGACGGGCCTGTCAGTGAAAGAGATTCTATCCAAGGCAAAAGACAGAGAGGAATAGAGAAAGACGGTCAACAGATCTTGTGTGGTGCCCCAACGGTCCAACTTGAACACGCTAAAGGATAGGTGAGTTAAGGTGAGGTGACTCTCCAAGTCTTCACTAGGTATAGCTATAACCGCAAGCCAGCAGAGAATTTGTTTCAAAGTTTTTGTTTTCCTAGGCTCCTGGTACTGTTATCAGTGACAGAACGATAACATTAACTAGTCATATAATACTAATTACTACTTGTGTAAGGTCGGATCATGCTAGTATGTCCAACATAATGAACAACTACTAAATATTAATAATTTTATATAGCAATGAATGTTTTCATGGGGATTATTTGTAGCTACTTTGGAATATACTGACCGCTTCTAATGATGATATCTAGTTAAATAACACAAATGTTTACTACACCGAGTAAAGATAAACTTAAAATAGCAAAAAAGGTATACATAGATATTAATTATTAATAAATTTACTTAGTGTTGAATGCAAAAATACATACGTAGCGAAATAGGAAAGATGCGATTCTGAGGATGTGTCTGGGTAGTCTTTGGAGATGCATCTAATGAAACTGGGAGTGTCTAGTATCCAGTAGCACTTGTCCCAAGCAACAGACAGCTCATGATCGCTGCACTTCTTGAACGAGTCAGCCACGTTGGTACATTCTTGACAACTGTCAGGCCTGAAAAAGGTATGATAGGTCGAAACATAACATCAAGACCCCTAAACTCAAGAAAACATTAAGAAACTGGAACATATACAAAAAGAGCAGTGAGACTCATAACAAATGAATATTCACATTCAACTAGAGTAACACCCTTAGTAAAATCACTAAATTTAGAAAACCTTCAGGACAGAAGACTCAAAAGTAAAGTAGCAATTATACATAAAACACTGAACCATAATCTTCAAATACAAAAACAAAATTTAATAAAATACTCTGAGAGAGACAAAGATAAAGGCCCACTCCTCGTCCCATATGCTAGGACAAATTTGTACAAATACTCCTTCTTCCCTAGTGCTATTAGTGCATGGAATGGGTTGCCTGAGCTAGCCAGGAAAACCAGTGACTTGGCAGAATTTAAGTCATTGGTTAATATGCATGACTAAATGCATGACGCGTATGACGTAATCATCTTCTTTTTTGAAGTAACGTCTGTATTATATAAGATAAGTAGATAAGATAATAGCAGCAGTTAGTACTATAAAAATAAAACCCTCCACTTATCTATTGCAACTTTTTAGGCCGCAATTATACTATCTACGACATTAGAACATTGTATGCAACTATTAAGAAATCTAGTCAAAGTTTCCCTTTCAGATCATGCATCTACAGCGAATAAGTTGTGAAAATAAATTCGTTTGTATGGATACGGTTAACGAGGGTGTCACATGGGCAGGACAAAGACCAACCACCTTTACTTCCCCCAACGAATGTCAGGCACCTTTTAGAGATGGGTGGACTCAGAGGCGTCCCGAAGCTGAAAATCTTCATAAGGATTTGGACTCATTTTAGAACCAAACGATTTACTTCCAGGTCATCATCAAAGAGTATTTATAATTGGTCTATGTTTAATGAGTTCTACATTATCGACAGCTGTCATAATATCGACAACAAAAGAAACGCATTGCAGCTGATAGGAGCGTAATAATACAATCGGCCTCTATCCTATCTGCCAGGCCTGGAATAATACAATCGGCCTCTATCCTATCTGCCAGGCCTGGAATAATACAATCGGCTTCTATCCTATCTGCCAGGCCTGGAATAATACAATCGGCTTCTATCCTATCTGCCAGGCCTGGAATAATACAATCGGCTTCTATCCTATCTGCCAGGCCTGGAATAATACAATCGGCTTCTATCCTATCTGCCAGGCCTGGAATAATACAATCAGCCTCTATCCTATCTGCCAGGCCTGGAATAATACAATCGGCTTCTATCCTATCTGCCAGGCCTGGAATAATACAATCGGCTTCTATCCTATCTGCCAGGCCTGGAATAATACAATCAGCCTCTATCCTATCTGCCAGGCCTGGAATAATACAATCAGCCTCTATCCTATCTGCCAGGCCTGGAATAATACAATCGGCTTCTATCCTATCTGCCAGGCCTGGAATAATACAATCGGCTTCTATCCTATCTGCCAGGCCTGGAATAATACAATCAGCCTCTATCCTATCTGCCAGGCCTGGAATAATACAATCGGCTTCTATCCTATCTGCCAGGCCTGGAATAATACAATCAGCCTCTATCCTATCTGCCAGGCCTGGAATAATACAATCGACGTTATCAGAACATTTTATGTCATGTTTGTGTCAACACAAATGATTATCTATATTTCCATTGGAGTTGAAGTGTGTTTAGTAGGAAGTGTTCTTAATAGTAAGTGTTCTTAATAGTAATTGTTCTTAATAGTAATTGTTCTTAATAGTAATAATTGCAAGTACCCCCTAACGAGGCAAGCCAAAGCAAGAACAGGGAGTATTAATGAATTGTATTTGAGTAACCCTGACAATTACCTCACAACATTGTGTTCGTTCAAACGTTTAAAACTGCAAACGATTGACATGAAAACAAATAGAGCAAGTATTACGATTTTTTTTTTAAAAAGTGGATGCCTGGTCGTGGGGATTATGAGATTGACTGTTGTTCAGATTTATCAATGGTCCCGGCTTCAAACCCTGCCCGCTCCCATCCCCAGTCGTCCTGCGGGAGGTTTGGACTTGGGAGTAAATTATCTTCAACTCTGAAGGAACATCCGAAACGTGTCAAACATTTGACAAACAAAGAAGAAAGAGATCAACCTTTAACCTTCCACCTTCCACCCCCTGAATGTAGAGTGAAATCCTCGCAAAGAAAAAAAGTTCTTGGGGCTGGAATTTCGCTCATAAATGTGACAATAAATATAAAAAAAAATTCAGCACGATCGTTTTCTTAATTCATTTTCAGTTACCTTATCGATAATCAAGTAGCTCAAGGGAAGTCACCAAACATATTAGCTCAAGGGAAGTCACCAAACATATTTTATTTTTCTTAATATAAAGTTGCAATAATATTTCTTTTGCATATGTCCGCCCCCCCCCCCCCCCCCAGAATTCAAGTTTACTCAATTATTGGAACCTAACGTAGGAGTTAAATTTGTTATTCTCTTTTTAGTATTTATTTTTCTCTGGGTTTAATAAAGAATAATATTTATCTGTAAACAATTCTTTAAGATCCTACTCACTGAGATTGTTCCACGTGGGCGGTGAAGGCTCTGTAGGCCATGGCTTGTTGTCTGGTCAGTCCAACCTCGTGAGCGATGGATCCAATGGTTGGGCCTCCTTGACTGGCCGGTGGGAGAGCCAAAACTTTGTGTGTGTTTAACCATTGTGGATCTGGAATATATTAGTAGAGAAGCACGTCATAACATCAATTCAATTGAGTCGATGCACTAGCAGTAATTAAAAATCCTTTTAAAAAAAAAGCTTATATAAAGGGGAAGAACTCCGTCCATAAAACTATATCTATCAATAATGTACAATAATTTACCAATAATTAATTAACTAGTAGAGTATTAGTGTTTATGTGTTTATTGATTCATGTTTTGTTAGGTACAATAAAAAATTGTTTAATGTATTAACTTGATTGGAGAATTCTTAGGGAGAAATACCGTTAATAACTACGGTAGGGAAATAAACCCAACAAATTTAGCAATGTGGATACTGAAATGTTAGTTTACCTTGTTGGTATCAAACATTATAATAAATTACCAGTAATTTATTGTCTCATTGGCTACTCTTTTTTTATCGATTCATGTCAGATAGACAGACTAAGTGAATTCCTATAAGCTTTGTAAAAAAAAAAAAAAACACACATAAAGACGCTGAGATTTGTATGTAAACACTCCATACAAATGTGGCTCATCCGTAACCACGAGTTATTCTCGCATTTCATGTTTTATATTGTTCAATTATTGTTTGTTTGTTATTTATTTTGCAAGAGCTATGAACCTTTTTTTTTTTAATCACATAACAATAAAACTCGAGACAAAGGAAAACGACTGCTTTCAAAAATTAGAAAACATTTTGCTCTTTTATTATGTCGGTGAAAGGGACATGGCTGCCTGGTCGTGCGGTTTGCACGCTGGACTGTCGTTCAGATTTATCGATGGTCCCGGGTTCAAACCCTGCCCGCTCCCATCCCCCGTCGTCCTGCGGGAGGTTTGGACTAGGAAGTAATTATCTTCAACTCTGAAGAAACATCCGAAACATGTAAAACAACAAACAACAACATAACTAATTTTTTTTTAACTTACTGATCATTTACAGGTGTTTTGACTCATGACAGTGACTCCTAAGCTTTTTCTCCAACGGAAGACCTCGCTCATGAATATTTAGCGGAACACTTTGCCTAGTTTGTTTTTTTTTTAGTGAGATAGTTCAGTAGTTCGTGAAACACTAGGGTTCCTCTGAACATAGTTTGGGAAACACTGACTTATAAAAGTACAACACCCAATTACATCACCAAAATAAAAAAGTAAATCGAAGAGCTAAGTAACTTATAATCACAATCGACAGTGCGCTATGAAAAGTGGAATTCCACATCTTAACAAAAAAAAAAAAGACGGATGTATATGGATTACTACCTTGAACTTTAACGTCATCCACAGCTTATGTAAGCTTGCAACTTTCGAATACGAATACATTATACAGTCATAAACCAATGTATATTGGCAGCACAAGTTAGAATAACGTTTATGAAAGAATCAAATTAAATAAAGGTCTTGTCCTGTGTACTGTGATTACCTCTAAGCCTAGCATTCTGTATTATGATTACCTCTAGGCATTGCATTTTACATTGTGATTACACTAGACCTCGTCTTCTGTACCGTGATTGCCCTTAGGTCTTGTTTTCTGTACAGTGATTGCCCCTGTCTTGTTTTCTGTACTGTGATTGACCATATGTCGTGTTTTCTGTACTGTGATTGCCCCTATGTCGTGTTTTCTGTACTGTGATTGCCCCTATGTCGTGTTTTCTGTACTGTGATTGCCCCTATGTCGTGTTTTCTGTACTGTGATTGCCCCTATGTCGTGTTTTCTGTACTGTGATAGCCCCTATGTTTTCTTTAAAAGAATTTCAGCATTTCTTTATTCAATGCCCAAGCCAATCGTTGACGAATAGGGTTGGAGTTAAATTCCGAGAGGATGGTTTACTACCATGTCTCATATCCTCCCAAAGCCGCCGCTGCCCCTTATCCTTATTGAATTTATGTTTTTTTTTTGGAAAAAGCTCTACGTATTATTAAACTCATCCGAATAAAAACTTCTCTCAGAGTACTCACGGTTATCGCAGTCGACAGCGACGGAGATGCCTGGTATGTAGGCACTCTTAATCCCGTCATGCAGATCGAAGGGGACAAACGTGGATCTGAAGCCGCATCCTTCAACCTAAACAGAAAGAAAATGAATTGAAATGCGAAGAAAAAAAAAAGTAAACACTATCTATAATTCCATCAGCTTGATCTTAATTATTATTATGATTATTATTATTATTATGTGAAAGACGAAAGAGTTTTTATTCTCTGGCACTGCCATGGTCGGGTTTCGTTCAAGAGAAACACAATTCATTGTAGTCGCTTTGTCTGAAGCTTCCTCCATATTGAGATTATTTTGAGCTACAAACGAAAGAAAAAATCGGATTCCTCACTTCTCATAATGTGCCCAACAAATGATCAAATAGAGCTATCTTTAAAACAAAAACACATAGCTTCGCAGCACCTCCTTTATTTTGTACACCAGATACACCAAGACTCTTGCTATTTATATAGTTTGTCCGCCATGTATGAATATCTCCAACATGATTTTGTAATGAAAGTAATCACCTCGAAGACATTAGAGCCAATTAAAGGGCTCACCTCAAAGAGGTTTAAAGTTCCCCTTTCAGACCTTAAAATCTATAGGGCAGATGAGGTTAAGGTCATTTGTTTCTTTGGCCAACGGTTAACTAGCAGGTTGTCATGTGGCCAGCACAATGACCAACCGCCTTTACTTTCCCAAGCTAAGGAAAGATACCCATTAGAGTTGGGTGGACCCAGGGACGCCTTAAAAATCCCAAAATTCAAAATCCCAGTCTTCAGACCCCAGATTCGGAAGCCAGACGTTTAACTATTCTGACACCGCGCCCACCCCAAGACGTATGAGTCATTGAAGGTACTCACCTCGAAGGCACATAAGGTAATTTAAGTACTCACCTCGAAGGCACGTGAGCTAATTTAAGTACTCACCTCGAAGGCACGTGAGCTAATTTAAGTACTCACCTCGAAGGCACATGAGCTAATTAAGTACTCACCTCGAAGGCACGTGAGCTAATTTAAGTACTCACCTCGAAGGCACGTGAGCTAATTTAAGTACTCACCTCGAAGACGTACTGCCTGTTGTGAGAGTTGCGGTAACGCTTGACGTGGAGGTTGCTGTCCGAGTCGGAGTAGATGACAGGTCCGTGGGTAAGCTCATCGTCGTATGATCCGTTGTCAAGGTAGTCATTGTCAGTCCCTCCAAGTGTGACCTACAATTAGGTTGAAACAATTTGAATGAGACAATCAAGCAAGTGGCGGCCCCTGCGGCTTTGATCCACTTCTACATTACGTTTCACTTCTGCCAGTTACACGAACTGCCTATTAAGCTTTTGTGTGTGTGTGGAGATTTTCACGATAAGCTAAAACAAGATCAAGTACGCTCAATAGGACTTCAGTGTTGCCAACTCAAATAAAATTAAGCTACCAACGGAAGAGTTTAGAAAATTTGGTTCTACAGTGCTCAAATGTCCACAGACATTATTATGTAGCTTTAAAAAAATACATTGTTAATCTTCACGTTCCTTATTCTGTACACCGGTTACACCAAAACAAAAGTTATTTTTAGTTTTTCCGCCATTTAAAGTATTGTATGTAAAGAAAAAATGTAAATATTTTTTGTGGCGGACCCGTTTCTTGTGGACCCCGGGGCACTAGCCCCAAATGCCCTCCCTTAAATCCGGCCTTGTTTGGGACAGACATTGACGAGTTACTTACGTGTCCCTCCTGACCATACGTGATGATGGACAGAGATTTCTCATGATCGTAGCCCACGAGAAATTTGGCAGCAATCTCAATGCCGTCAACAACGATCTTTCCGTTAATTCTCTTGTGGAAAGCGTGGACCTGAATGGATACGAGTTGTCAACATCATTAGTACAACATATAGATCATCTATGAATGGAGCAGAAAGCTGTACTAGGAACAGCACTAACCTAGATATATGTCATTATTTGGGATAGTTCAAGCTTTGTAACGGACCTCATTCACCAATCGTAAACAAACAACATTTAGCCACGTGGTTCTCTATCTCTTCTATACAATATACGTAATCCATAAAGGCTGTCACGTGATACTTTTTTTCATTGTTTTATCAAAATTATCACGTGGGTAAATGTTGTTTGTTTACGATTGGCGAATGAGCTCCATTGGGAATAAAAGCAGACGCTTATTTTGGGGATTTTCAATATAAAGTTTCCATTCTAAACCATGATAAGGACAAGCATTTTTGATGCATATTTGACAAAATGACACATTTAGGCTACACACATTTACAATTAAGAGATAAGGCAAATAATTTCTTGGTTGAATGATTTAGGAGACTCATAGAATGGCGACTTTAGGTCAATTATCTTTCAATTATAGGATTAGATAACTTATCTATTAGCCTAATGATGCATTTAGGTAGCACATATAAGCAGACAGAAGGCAGGAGAGCCGCTGGTTGCCCACATTTAAGTTATACGGATGTATGCAAACGCGACATGAAGCTCTTAAAAATCGACACTAGCAGCTGGGAAGAGGTGGCACTGGATAGATCCACATGGCAAGAGAGCATAAAGGAAGGGTCACGGATTACAGATGTCATTCACAACAGAATCAGAAAGAAGGGTGAAAATGCAACGGCGCATGGTGATTACATATTCCTAACCTGCGATCGCAGCTGTGTATCAAGGATTGGCCTCTTTAGTCACACAAGAAGTTGCAAAGGGAAAAGATTGTCTCTCGAGACGTAAAATGCCACAGAATAAGCAGACAACTCACTGTTTGGCCGAATCGCATACCAGTAGAGTAAGTCGGTAAAGTTCCCCTTCCAGACATTATGGTCTTTGTAAAGGTCTTCTGTTCCTTTGGCCTACGGTTGACGAGGGTGTCATGTGGCCAGCACAACGACAGACCGCCTTTAATTTTTCCCCAACTAATGTCAGGTACTCATTAGAGCTGGGTGGATTCAGAGGTGCACAAAGGTTCCGAAATAAAAAAAATCCCAGTCTTCACCAGGATTCGAGCCCCGGACCCCTGGTTTGGAAGCCAAGCACTTAACCGCTCAGCCACCAAGACTCTAATGCCAGACTATATAACATTAATTTTCTTTTTCAATTATCATTCATCGCGATTCGAAGTTTAAGCGGCCAAAAAAAAACTGCCCAACAATGGACATCATGCTTGTAACCAAGTTTCGTACCTTAAAGAAACACTGTCCAATCTCTTTACCGTGGGCATTCTGAAGCTGAAGTTCTAGCTCTGTCAGCAGATACCGACATGGGTATTGGAACTTGACGGTGTCGTTGTTAAAGGTGGTCAGTTCAGGGTCATTCTTCACCTCAGCTGAGATCTCGTCTACATAGATCAATCAACGCGTAGAATAATTAGCACATCATAAGATAATATTCTTAGTTCTTACAAGCGTGTACTTTATGGTGAAATCTAAGTTTTTATTTCAGGCTATGTTTAAACTCAACAATCAAGATTTTTAGTTACAGGTGAAAGATGTGTTAAATAAAACCAAAACTAGTTTTTTAAAAATCAATCTGATTTCTAAGGCTTTATAACAGCGCTATCTTTCCATTATATTAGCCAACAGTGTGAAATGTTAAAACGTAGGTCATTATCGTTTAACTCCATTCATTGCTCGCCCTTGTGGATTTTTAAACCCTTCCTAAACAGTATGTTAAAGATCTCCCTTTCAGACCTTGTGATCTATAAAGACAGTCAGATGTAATGATATGTTCCCATGGTCGAAGGTTAACGAGGGTTTCATGGGGTAAGCACAACAACCAACCGACTTTACTTTCCCTCCTAATTAGAGTAGTGTGGACTCAGGGGCGTAGTAAACATTCCAAAAAATATTCAATAAGCTCAAACTCGAGACTATTTGGTTCAGAAGCGAAAGGCTCTAACACTTGGCCGCCAGGAAAATGCTTGCATAATTGTTCTTTTGTTAATTCAACATGGTGTTTACTTTTGTATCTAGAGTCTGTTTGTTCTTTTAGTGAATAAAATCAGCGTTCTTTTGTTCTCTCAAAGGCATAACAAGACTTAAATCAATAAATCATTGATAGATAGATAGATAGATAGATAGATAGATAGATAGATAGATAGATAGACAGATAGATAGTCACACTTACTATCACGATAACAAGCGAAGTCTCCACGTCCCCAGCTATAAGGTTTATAACAGACGCAGTTTGATCCATAGTCCTGACAGTAGGCCTGCCCTGCTATACAGTTGTGTGGGTGACATGACACCGCTAGAGACAGATATTAAAGTGGTTTCATTCACTTGGTGAGGAATTAATGTCCAGGCATATTTATATTCCAAAAGAGATTCAATAAAGTGATACTTGGTAAGGTATTCAGAGAAAGAGAAAGCAATCATCTGTTTTTGTTGATGAAAAGGAAAAGAAATAGAGAGCAAGAGAAACGTAGAGAGAGAAAGAGAGAAATAGATAAAAAGAGGAATAGAGAGATTTCGATTATAAACTCATTCTTTCTTCATAATAAAAGTTCAATTGTGGAAGGTGGTCAAAAACACGAGTCAGAAGACCGATTTCAAAGACGGACAGACGGACAGAGAGACCACATAAAACTAATAGCGCTTTTAATAAAATGACGTTTTACTTACATCCGGTGTAGACTTTGTCTATCAGAAAAGCAAAGACCAAAGCTTTAAGAATGACAAACATTTTCGGTTGAGTAAGAGACCTGTTAACAAAAAAATACAGTACAGAAGTCATGAACTTTTTACTGAGAATCAACAGTTTCATAAATTTGTGTTAGTTACTGTATTTTGTAACACCAACGTTAGTAATCAAACATGTTACATGAGATTTGTAACTTCATTGGTGAAGGGATCATCTCATTGAAATATATTAACAATGTCGGAACAATGTCGCCCACACAGCTTTGCTTACCCTTCCCACACACCAAAACTATTTGTGATCAGGGGCGTCGATTGATCTACAAGCTGCCTACATGTCATGAGCACAAGATTTTTCCTAAGGGTTGACTCACCGAAGCCTTTTTCCGTGTTTGGGTATAACCTCAAGGCTGCAGAGGTTGGAGCTGACGAGAACTCCTGACCGAAGTGTACTGGTGTAGCCGCCTGTTGTTCGTCTTTGTACCTTCTCTTGTCAGTGATAGCAGTTCCAACGTAAAATTAGGGGGTTACGGGAGGAGACAGGGATATCTGTGTCAATTTTACGTTATCATTTTTTAAAAGCATCTGTAAAAAAACGGGGGAACTTTCTGAATTCAAACTCATACCTCCTCAAGCCGACATTCTAACCACTCTGCTAGAAGATTGTATAATTATCTATTGTCTTTTTTTTTAAACTTGCTTTAAAGTCGCGATTTATAAAGGAGACTAATTCAGCTTTTACCACCACCTCAGTCAAGTACAAATTCTTTCCCTTGCACGAAATAACAAATAAAATAATGAATTACCAATAATTAATGAAGTAATTGGTTAATTTTTGTTTTATTGATTCTTGTGTTGTCAGTTAAAAGAAATAGTTATGCAAAAGTTCAGCTAGATCCAAGATTAACGTGTACAAACTTTTTACCAGACAGACAGACAGAATGAGGAATTAGTTGATATAAGAAAGAAGGGAAAAAAGGGCATATCAGAATATCTAGTTTAAAAAAATTTTCGTAATATTTGTTCTGCATCAGACTAATTAATCAGCCAACGAAATTAAGCTAGTAAATTAAGACAATCAAACAAGTCCATGAGCTGACCAGATCAACGACTTAACTTTAGACAGTGGCAACTTGATGTGATGCAACTGAGAAATAACAATAGGTGAAACTTTAAACAAACAAACAACAACTTTAAAAACACACAAAAGTTTTGACAACATACCCGATGTTGTGAACACTTCAGATGCCCAATGCTTCAAGTTGGCGTGTGTCGCTTATATAATATCCCGATGGTCTAAGGCTGTCCCATTAATGTCATCACATCTAAAAGTCAAACCTTTTTCTTATTTCTTCCGTGTCACGTGCAGCTGGGGGTGAGTTTTTGTGTGCACTCAGCATGTTCTCACACGTACTAGGTATTTTTATATTGTCACTTTTATGAGTTGTCTATGTAGCAACATTTGAAATCTATCACTATCTATCACTCTATCTATCTATCTATCTATCTATCTATCTATCAATCTATCTATCTATCCATCTATCCATCTATCCATCTATCCATCTATCTATCTATCTATCTATCTTTCTACTTAATAAAGATGCAATTTAAGTCTTGTGCAATCTATCGAACTATGTTGATATCCATCTGTTTATATCACAATGTTTATATCCCTATGTTTATCGAAACAATAGGAGTTTACTATGTTTACAAAGTTTAAAATTTACTTAAAAATACACACACACCAAAAGGTGTTTTTTTTTATTATTTGGAAGTGTCAATTGAAAGTATTTTAGTTTATTAATATTCAGTTGGATATGTAAATATTTGTGCGTTAATAACTAACTTAATTGGTAAAGGAATCGATGAGTCACCTGGATATAGATGTGTGGTTTTTGACAAGCTTCAATGACAATAAATGGTCTAATAGACCAGAGACTTCTGTATGTTTATTAACTTAATATAAAAATTATCTTAATTATCTTAATAATGATTACACTTCATGGTATTATTGAGGAATCATTAAGTCTATACTTTCAAATGTATTCGCCTGACCTTCTTCTGTCATAAAACGACTGTCCATCTCGTAGATAGTGAGGTGAAAGCCTGGGCGTTAGTTATGGTTGGAATGATGTCACCGTATCTACTTAATAGGATGTAGCGATGTGTGCTGCAAAATGCCTATGGGTCACTAGCTCTTGATTTTTCCTCAGGATTGACTCCCGAGGCTTCTCCCATGTTTGGTTTCAGTCACTAGGCAGCAGTGTTTCTGGATCTAGAGTTTTCTTATGTCTGGATATAGCCTCTACGTCTCTAAAGGTCTACAGAAGTTTGGATCTGGAGTTTTCTTATGTCTGGATATAGCCTCTACGTCTCTAAAGGTCTACAGAAGTTTGGATCTGGAGTTTTCTTATGTCTGGATATAGCCTCTACGTCTCTAAAGGTCTACAGAAGTTTGGATCTGGAGTTTTCTTATGTCTGGATATAGCCTCAAGCCAACGGGAGTACGGATTCACTTTACCTGTACTCTTATTATTCTAAATATCAAATTAGCAGAACTGTTCGGTTGATCTAAGTACAAATATTTTGTTTTTTCTCTTATCATGACCTTTGATGAAATCGTATCGCTTGAACATAATAAGAACATAATAAGAAGCATTCTACATTTTGCAGGCACACTTAATTCAATAGTACGTGTGTTGTTGAGGGTCGTTGACTTGTAGCACCTTACTGCTGGTAAACAACTAATGAAACTAATACAACTTAAAATAACTTGAATAACTTCTTTGTGAACAAGACTAAATATAAATTTATTTATAATGTAAGACAAAATCAACTTGTGATAAAATGAAATAATTATAGTAGAATTTAGTTATAATACTTTTTTTTAACAAAATCACGCACTACAATAACACAACTTTTCAGTTCAACGTTCTGGGGTCTTCTAAGACCAAGTGACGACAATGCCAACAAAATTGCATCATTCAGAACCAATCGCTAACATCTTGCCAGCGTTACCATAGAAACACACACACGCCATAACGACGTGTTTTTAAGCTAACATTTTATTAACCCATAAGTGAACAAATGCAAACTTCCAAAAGCAGGTTTCTTTAATCAATACATAACTACGCACAAACTGTGTATAGTGGCACGCTTCTGTCCTGGTCAGCTAGGGTTAAGGCTAGTGTATTTGTGTTATGGTCGTGTTAAAAACTCGCGGGGTTACAACAGTTCGACTGTTGATATCTGTCTGCTCCTCACATCTCTTTGAATTGTAAAGTCGTAAACATTTGAAATTTAAAGCTGTCACCGAGCAATCACAATTCCCCTAGGACATTTATTGTTGGTAGTTGCTTACTCGGCGAAACAAAAAAAAGTAGACAGAAAAAAAATTGTAGATATGTCATCAGTTTCTGACTCCTTACCTATCTCATTTTCTTATAGAAGGAAGATGTAGTGTTCATGTCGGTTTTTCTTTCTTTTATAGGGGACACCTAGTATACGTTTTTGTGACTACAGGAAATCTCTGGGCCAGAAGTTATGAATATCACCATTAGCACTCGATAGTTTTATAGGAAGAGGTAAGGTACAGATAATCTCTAGACCATAAGTTTAAAGAACACAATAATTGATGATGCAACAGTTTTAACGAATTGAAAATATAATAGATAAATGAGATATGGATACCCTCTGGACTAGAAGTTCACAAACTGATGATGCGATAGTTTAAGGAAGTGATAAGATAAAGATCATCTCTAGACCAGAAGTTGTGAATTCCATAAATAACAAGACGCGACAGTTATTACGCATTGAAAAGATAAAGATATTCTCTAGACCAAAAGTATATAAAAAATACTATGAACCGGGATCTGGGTATCGAATCCTGGTGGAGACTGGGATTTTTAATTTCGGGATCTTCGGGCGCCTCTGAGTTCACCCAGCTCTAATGGGTACCTGACGTTAATTGGGGAAAGAAAAGGTGGTTGGTCGTTATGCTGGCCACATCACACCCACGTTAACCGTGGGCCAGAGAAACAGATGAACTTTACATCATCTGCCCTATAGACCACAAAGTTCTGAAAGGGGAGCTTTACTTTTTTTTATGACGAGATAGCTTTAAAAAAACAACAGATAGCTTAAATAAGATGGGATTCTGACACCAATTGTAATGGATGTCTTCGATTTTGAAGATTATGAGTGAAGTGTTTCACATAACTATGCAGTCCCGGTTGCGACCTACATATTTTCCACACATGATGTAGACGAAACCTTTGTCCGCTGAGGGTCTATTAAAGTTTTCTTTTCGTCTTCTGAGCCTGTCTTCAAAAATGTTTTTTTCCTTTGGGTATCAAATGTGTATCCCGCGGCTTTAGTGAGAGCCCTTCAACTGTGTGACGATTACTTTAATCTATGCCAGTGATTGCGAACTGGCGCTTGAGTTAATCTTTATGGCGGTTACGGGGGCAACTGTTACGGGGGCTCCGTTACGCAGTCCTCCTTTAAACTTGCCAAACAAGATCGCCTTTGACAAGCGGTCGTCCAACCCAGAAATGGTCTAAACCACCCACAGGCTTCGACGTCACGAGGCGTCGCAGGTCAACGTTGAGGCCTACTATAAAGATTGACCTCAGTATCAGCCAATTGAATGTCTGCTCAGTGTGTACAAGACGAACGCAATCATCCGCGTAGATAAGATGAGTACTCTTTGAGATAAGACGAGTACTCTTTGCCATTTCTTTGCAGCAATGCCAAATAAAATGAGACGACGCCTGCATGAGAGCACCTACATCAAGTTCTGCACCGATGGTAGCATACTTAACATACGGCGCTTGCTCTCCCGTACCCAACTTCTGGAACTACACAAGGCGGAACAACATTCTTTCGAGATAGTGATTATACTTACACTGCACTATTATAAGTTTGTTTTGAGCAAAACAGAATAGACTGCTGTTAATTTTTTTTTCCTCAAGGATTCTTGACATTTATTCAACCTTGATCGCAGGATCTTTCATGTTTTTTTATTCTCTTTCTCCTAACTTCTCCTAACTTCTCCTAACTTCTCTAACATCCTCCAGCTTCTCCTAACTTCTATAACATCTCCTAACTTCTCTAACATCCTCCAGGCAGCTTCTCCTAACTTCTATAACATCTCCTAACTTCTCTAACATCCTCCAGCTTCTCCTAACTTCTATAACATCTCCTAACTTCTCCTAACTTCTCTAACATCCTCCAGGCAGCTTCTCCTAACTTCTCTAACATCCTCCAGGCAGCTTCTCCTAACTTCTCTAACATCTCCTAACTTCTCCTTACTTCTCTAACATCTCCTAACTTCTCCTTACTTCTCTGACATCCTCCAGCTTCTCCTAACTTCTCCTAACTTCTATAACATCTTCCAGGCAGCTTCTCCTAACTTCTCTAGCATCTCCTAACTTCTCCTTACTTCTCTAACATCTCCTAACTTCTCCTTACTTCTCTAACATCCTCCAGCTTCTCCTAACTTCTCCTAACTTCTATAACATCTCCTAAATTTTCCTAACTTCTCTAACATCCTCCAGCTACTCCATTCTTCTCTAACAGCCTCCAGCTACTCCTAACTTCTCTAACATCTTCTAACTCCTCCTAACTTCTTTCCTAACCTCTCCTAAAATCTTAGCTTTTCTTAACTTATCCTAACCTCTAGTAACGACTTACATCTCCTAACTTCTCCTAACCACTCCTAGCTCCTCCTAACCTCTCCTAACTTCTCCTTAACTCTCATAACCTCTCCTATATTCTTCTAGCTTCTCCTAGAATCCCCTAACGTCTCCTAACGTCTCTTAGCTACTCCTTACTTCTCCTATCCTCTCCTACTCCTAACTTCTCCTAGCTTCTCCTAACTTCTCGTATCCTATCCTCTCTTAACTTCTCCTAGCTTCTCCTTACTTCTCCTAATTTCTCCTATGCTATCCTCTCCTAAATTCAATATATTTTGTCAAACCTTATTTATGATTGAGAAAATACGATTATGTTAACTTGTAACACTTGTATGAGTATCTCACTAAATGTTCAACAAATATGTTAGAAAACTAAGAATTTATTTTGTGTTCTGTCTTTCCCTTTCAGTGTTATTTTCATAACTATATTATTGGGTCCTTTCTGGCCCAAGCTTTTTACAGCGTAGTGAGTGAGTGGTGTAATGCGCTTGGCTTTAGAGCAAGTGATCTCGAGTTCTAATCCCTACTTAGAAGGCACCTGGTTCTAAGCCATTTCCCGACATCTGTTGGGGAATGTAAGAGCGTTGTGCTGGTCACATGACAGCCTCGTTAACCTTAGGCACTAGAGCTTCTTGCATCATTTGCTCCATATGTCAATGAGGAAATATTTTAATTGGATGTGTTGAGGCAGGTCAGGCCCTACAAAGTCTATAGCACCAATGGAATTGAGGATAAAGAGATGTAGCGGCTGGTTGCTCGGACTAATGAAGCAGAAATAAGGGACCTTAGCCTCCTCCAGTCCTGAAACGACAAGTGTTCATCTCGGAACTTTGTCACGTGACTTTAGAGCCCTATTCTGAAAAGACATTCTCGTCCATCTGTAACGAAGGTTGAGGTGACATTGGCTTTGGTGGCTGAGGACAACAGTAACAGTGTTACATACAAAACAACTCAATAAATGTATACAGTGTTATCTTTATTAGAAATGGAAGTATCGACCAGACGTATCACTCTGTAATAAAGCGCTATAACACTATCAAAATGAATTATCATTGTACTCTTAGCCCGCGACTCGACTTTGACGATTGTCATCACTTTTTTAGATTTTATAATGACATTTTTGACAAGACATAAAGGAAGCAATGATCACAAAGATAAACTACCAAGAAGCATCTTCCAACAGCTAAAAAAAACAATCTCAAGATACAAAATAAACATAAACATTTACAAAGACAAGCTATTTTTTTAAACCCTGGCTTTGCTCGGGTTTTTTTGTTCTATTTTTTTACCCGGGCTTTGCTCGGGTTTCTTTTGTTCTATTTTTTTGTTTTCTTATATTATAAAAGGCAACTTTGCGGCTGTGCGGGCCACATGACACCCTCGTTAACCATTGGCTATAGAAACAGTTCACCTTTACATCATCTGCCGTATAGATCGCAAGATCAAAAATAGAAGCTTTACTTTTTCTATATATACTATGCTGTTTTAGTAGATAAAACCCATGTCAAGAAGCCTCAATGATCTTGATCTAGTTAACTCTCTTGTTGTAGAGTAACTTTAAATATCCTAAGATCACCGCTATTATCCGAGGAACGTTCATGTCAATTTTCATAAGGATTGGTTAAACGGTTTCAATTTCTATGAAAGACATAGATACATACATATACCTTACATTCTACATTCTATATTAGATATAAAAAAATATTTTCACATAAATGAAACTTTCAAAAAGAAAACTTAATCAAAGGAAGTAAATCGTTCCTTACATGGCGCCGCGATTTGGAAGTAGATGCCAAGCAGATGGGCAAGACGTGAGGATAGTTGGAGAGACTAGAATCGAGATGCCTGGAGAATGCTGGTTGGTGGCCTATGGGCAAGAAGTGGGGACAGTTGGAGAGACTAGAACCGAGATGCCTGGAGAATGCTGGTTGGTGGCCTATGGGCAAGAAGTGGGAACAGTTGGAGAGACTAGAACCGAGATGTCTGGAGAATGCTGGTTGGTGGCCTATGGGCAAGACTTGTGAACAATTGGAGAGACTCGACTAGAATCGAGATGCCTGGAAAATGCTGGTTGGTGGCCTATGGGCAAGAAGTGGGAACAGTTGGAGAGACTAGAACCGAGATGCCTGGAGAATGCTGGTTGGTGGCCTATGGGCAAGACTTGTGAACAATTGGAGAGACTCGCGCAGAACCGAGATGCCTGGAGAATGCTGGTTGGTGGCCAATGGGCAAGACTTGTTAACAGTTGGAGAGACTCGCCCAGAACTGAGATGCCTGTAGGATGCTGGTTGGTGGCCTATGGGCAAGAAGTGGGAACAGTTGGAGAGACTAGAACCGAGATGCCTGGAGAATGCTGGTTGGTGGCCTATGGGCAAGACTTGTGAACAATTGGAGAGACTCGACTAGAACTGAGATGCCTGGAGAATGCTGGTTGGTGGCCTATGGGCAAGACTTGTGAATAATTGGAGAGACTCGACTAGAACCGAGATGCCTGGAGAATGCTGGTTGGTGGCCTATGGGAAAGACGTGGGGATAGTTGGAGAGACTCGCCCAGAACTGAGATGCCTGTAGGATGCTGGTTGGTGGCTTATGCCCCAGAAGGGACAACAGGCAGAGATGAGATAAGATGAAATAGTTCCTTGTTCAAATGACAATTGTTCAGATTTTTGGCTTGAAAAATAAATAAATGCAATGCTGATTAAAGGGAACGGTTGTTAGGGACGCTCTTCTCCCTAGTTACTTCACCACCTTGGCATTTGCAATAGACGAAGTACCTTGTAGAACGTAATGGTGATCAAAGTCTTTGAAATATATGATTTATTATCAATATGTTAAAGCGCATTCAGTGTTTAATACATAAATACTCTTCAAATGTGTCGGAAAGGAAAACAATAACTCTACGACAGCTAGCTAAAAAATGTGGTAGCCTTTATGGGGGAAGACTATTGAGAACAGATGGAATTGTTCAGCCTAGAGTTGGCAGGTGACCCTATAAAATGTGACCTAGGATATAGCACAGTCACGGCCTTGTTTGTTGCGCTCTTTGAGGGTTTGAACCATCACCTCATTGTAGGCGTTTTGAAAAGCTTTGTCCAAGTGGGTGATGATAGGAGTCAAACGGACTTCCACCTGGAACATCTGTCCACTGGGTAATGCTGTAAGAAGAAGACACATTCAATTACATATATGTTAATCATACTTATTTCTCTTTGTTTTATTTCTAATTTTTCTATTCATTTCTTATTCTGCGTTACAAAGGTCTCGAGTTTTAACCCTGTCCGCTGCCTTCCACTGTCGTCCTAAAGGAGGTTTGAACTAGGACGTACAAATACAATTTCCTTAAAAGAGCAATCTGGCAGACTGCAACAATTGAAGAGGCTTAGACCTCCTCTCAGTCCTCAGTCCTCTCAGAGTGCAGTACCCTTCTGCTACGACGGTTAGAAAACAGGCCGCAGACAAATGAACAGACTCCCGAAGAAGAACATCAAGAACTGAACAGATTTACGTCCTGCCCTATATTCCCAGATTATTTAATGTGTACTGATCTAAAGATAAATGTTTGAAACCCCTAGACCTAGCAGCGCCATCTCTATTTAAGTAATTAATTAGTTTATTAAATTTAATTACGCCAGCGTCACATAGACATCGACAAGGAACGGCTGGCTGCCTGGTCGTGTGGTATGCGCTCGGAACTGTAGTTCGGTGGTCTATAAAGTCCCGGGATCAAACCCTGTCGGCTGTCATTTCCCGTCCTCCTGCGGGAAGTTTGGGCTAGTATGTAATTATCTTCAGAATCTGAAGGAACATCCGCAACATGTAAGACAAACTACCAATGCAAAACAAATCTTCTCACAGGATTGAATAATGTAGCAGTTGAAATTGAAATCATAGGATTGATGTCCTAGGCTTGTCTTCGAGTCCAAAAATTAATGAGGAGTGCAGGGTTATTATACACACACAAAACTACAAGTGAAGAGTTGCACTAAAATTTAATTACAAAACCAATCCTCAGAAATAATTTTAGATGTAGCTTAAAACATATCATCCAATACAGTTATTCGTATCTTCTCTAACCCCGGTAGCTACCTTGCCTCAAAGTGGCGCCGGATGGAAACGATCGTAGGAGGAAACGATTAGGCTAAAGGGTAGCAAAACAAGACTCCCGTGGGGGTGCCTAAGGGGTTTCGAGAGCATCCTCATTGCACTGTGAAGAGTTGCAAAAAAGCTCCCACAACCTTGTCACAATCCAGGCGCCGTTCCTCAAGGGGCCGTTCCTCAAGGGGCGTTACATAAATAGCGTGACATGACCAAAAGTCAAATTAACTTAAAAAAAAACCTACTTCCCATGAACGATATAATTGATTTTAGCTTATAGAATCAAATGTGGTACAAACAAATCTGTTTACGCTTTGCAACCTTGCCACATTTGATTACGTGACACTGTTTTTAGCCTACAATTTGCAAAGACAGACCCAGGGCTATATGCAGCCTACAACTCAGGCCCCACTCCTTGAACCCAGACCTTTCGTTACAGAAGGCCTCAACACAGACGTGCAGTGTCACAACTTGTGGGCAGTTTAGACCAATAACTCGTTTCAACGTCGTACAGACCTGCGACGTGGCATCGAGCTATTGGTCTAGACTACCCACACGTTGTGACGTTGCAGGTCAGTGTTGAGGCTTTCTATTACGAGTGGCCTTGCTTGAACCGGCACTGATGAAAATTGTGATTGTCTATATTTGAAGCTTGAACAGTAAGGTCACCTGGTGCTGTCTGGTTCTCTTTTAATCTCGCCACAGTCTCATTGTCAATGACGTCGAAGAACCAATTTGCATAGCCGAACTCTGCTAACTTCTCATTGCACAAGTTGCTAAATAGAATTGAACTTCTAGCAAAACTCTGGGGGAAAAAATGAAAATAGAACAAAATTCTCAAAAATTAAAAACAATTTAAAGCATTTTTGCGAAGCTTATATCAACTCACTCTTTCAGTCTGTCTTGTAAAAATTTTGAATGCGTTATTTCTCCCACACTCATTCTGGGATTAAATTGTACCATTTTACAATTATTCATTGGCGATAACCAATAATCTATTGACTAATTTGTTAATTCTGTAATTGATTCATTTTTTTGTTAGGTGTAATAAATAATTGTTTAAAATTTCAACTTGATCCGACAATGGGTATGAGTGAAATAACATGTACCGTTATTTAAGGGGGGCAAATCTCAATCACTGAAGGATTAATTTTTCTTGTTGGTATTTTAAAAAATGATTAATAGCCAGTAATTAATTTAATGGTTCATGCTTTGTCTACGCCAATGAATAATTGTGCAAAGTTTCAACTGATTCGGCAATGGGTGTAGGGGAAATAACGTTTTCTAAGCTATTACCAAACAGACAGGCAGACAGCGATGATATAAGCTATGTTAAAAAGAAAACAACAGGCTTTTCAGTGTCACTCACAACGACAAGTAAGACTGTAACGTACCCAGAACGATTCTCAATATTTCTTATCAAAACTATCACACAGTGACACACAAAGACACACATAGACACACGCATAGACACTCAGACACACTCAGACAAACACACAGGTACTCTTACCCTCAGTGTAGACTCGTTCACCCCGTGCACTGATATATGAATGTTCTTCACTGTTGTCCTGGGCGTGTCTGCGAAAAATCGACCTATCGCTCTCAACATTGCCATCGCCACCTCATAAGGAGGATAACACAGTCCGCCCATTCCCAAAGCGGGCAAAGCGACAGTATCGTAATTCTCTTTCGAGGCATGTTTCAGTGAGTCGTAAACCACCTGATACAAATCCTGTGAAGATTTGCAAAAAATAAAATGTTAACAAGCAATAGATAAAAAAAAGACTTTTTAAAAACAAAACTGATGTAAGAGAAGGAACCTTTAAGTACTGCCATTTATATGAAAATTACAGGGTTTATCTCCCTTTCTGGTATTTAAAACAAAACAAATTAATTAGTACTAAATGATTATTTAGTTGGTTAATTTTTCGATTGATTCATGAATTGTTATCGACTATGAATAATTATGCTAAATTTCAACTTGATTCGAGAAGTGAACCTGGGAGAATGAACTTGTCATAACGTAATAAAGGTATTAAATCCATACATGCATCCACATCTCACAAAGTAGTATTTATCCCCCTTATTTCCAAATCAAACAGAATAATAAATCACCAACAATAAAGTAACTAATTGTTGATGTTTTTTAATTGATTTATGTTTTTTCAGGTGTTAGGCTTAATGAATAATTGTGCAAAAGTTTTAACTAGACCCGAGAGTAGGAAATGGGAGAAAAAAAGTTCAAACTTTTCTCCATACAGACAGACAGACAAACAGACAGACATTTTTAAATAAAAAATAGCATACAAAAAAAGCTGATGATGGTCGATAATTTCTCATTGTATGTGTTTCTTGTACTGCTTCATTATTGCAAGAAGTCTTTCCAGTGAGCTTTGCATAATCAAGTTC
The DNA here is from genome assembly GCA_036873155.1 of Biomphalaria sudanica. Lineage (NCBI taxonomy): Eukaryota > Metazoa > Mollusca > Gastropoda > Planorbidae > Biomphalaria > Biomphalaria sudanica. Next base: position 1,301,586 of record JAZGLO010000013.1, read on the forward strand.
TTCTAGTAACTGTCCAGCGAAGGATTTCTACATAAAGGCGGTGGACAAAATGTTCAGTTACTCAACCTTTTACTGAATACAAAGAAACATTTGAGCCAAGTGGCCAAGTGGTGGTGATTCCAGCTGAAACCGTGTTTAAAAAATGTCGTAACCCAAACTTAAATTTAAGATGATTATATGTTGAAAAATTATAACCAACAAACAAACCAGAGATTTCACTGTGTGGCCAATTAGGTAGTAATTGTTTTTTTTTTTCAAAGATATACTTAAACTGTCAAGTTTGTAGAAAAATCTTAAGAGCCGTTTTCAAAATACTCCCCCAACCAGCTTCCTACAATGTATTTTAAAACACACGGTGACATGAAAGCTCGTAGGAAGAACTGTGAAGAGGTACGGAAATTAAAGTACCAGCATAAATTTTACATCAATAAATTTCTTTTGTCTAAGGCAACATATAGTTCTAAGGCAACATATAGTTCTAAGGCAACATATAGTTCTAAGGCAACATATAGTTCTAAGGCAACATATAGTTCTAAGGCAACATATAGTTCTAAGGCAACATATAAGTTCTAAGGCAACATATAGTTCTAAGGCAACATATAGTTCTAAGGCAACATATAGTTCTAAGGCAACATATAGTTCTAAGGCAACATATAGTTCTAAGGCAACATATAAGTTCTAAGGCAACATATAGTTCTAAGGCAACATATAGTTCTAAGGCAACATATAGTTCTAAGGCAACATATAGTTCTAAGGCAACATATAGTTCTAAGGCAACATATAGTTCTAAGGCAACATATAGTTCTAAGGCAACATATAGTTCTAAGGCAACATATAAGTTCTAAGGCAACATATAGTTCTAAGGCAACATATAGTTCTAAGGCAACATATAGTTCTTTTGTTTCTTTGGCAACTGAATGATGGGTAAATTAATTATAGAGCACCTGAATATTCGAATTTGGTCAGATACAGTCTAGAGTGGAAAAAAATGTGCCAAAAAAAATAATCTCTCTCTAAAAAAATATTTAAAAAATAAATAAATAAATAAAAAGCAAAGTGTTCCGCTAAATGCTCGGGATGTGCGAAGTGTTCCGTTAAGGATAAAGTTTGGGAAACACTGTACTAAGCACGTCCAGCTAAATAGTTAACTTTTCGCTTCACGTCAATAGCTGGGTAACGAGGTCGAGAGGTTAAGCGCGCTTGAACTTGGCTACCTATGAAGGGGGGCTCGAGATTCGAGCCGAGTTGTGTTTACTGAGCCTGAAGGCAGCACGGAAAAACCATCTCCTAGATACCCTCCCCTCCACTGGTCCACATTGAGATTTGACCAAAGCGCTCTATAAGCATGAAAGTAGCGCTATATAAAAGCCATAATTTAATAGCGTAACAGTTACCAGGTGGGTCAGAGTCGAAGAATATGAGGGTACATCCCTCCGCTCCCTGTAAGGTAGCTTGTTATAAAAACCAAATCAAGTTAAATATGTGTTTCTTTTCTCCTTGTGATCTTTCCCGTCATAGTTTTTAACATTTTGAACAGTTGTCTACTTGTGGTTCTAAAACTACTCAAACATTCAACGATGTAAACACTCTTCTCCCCATCCCTCTTCTTTCTTTAGTACCTCCTTGCAGTCATCCTCCCATGACGTAAGGCAGACAAACATAAGTTGACTGAATTTGTGTTTCAGGTTGCCTGGTGACGTAACGATGCGATGACAGCGCTGGAGAGTCTCGGTACTCTGCAGAGAACACAAGCATGTATTATGTCTTTAATCAATATCTATCTACCTTATCCTACAAATGTTTTCGAGCCAATGGTTTGTAAAATATAGGCCAATCAAAATTAATATTGGATAAGAATTAGGGTTATTACTTGAAAATAATAAAGCATCTTACGGCAATTCAAAAAAAGAAAAAAATAATTGATCACATTAAAAAAAAATTCAAAAGAGAGTTTGTGTTTTTATACAAACTCTTAGAGCAGAGGTTTTAAAACTTTTTGCGTTCAGCAACCCCTTTTCAAGCCTAACTATTTTAGCAGATCCCTGACACAACTTGATTTATCGGCCCAAAATACGTATGTGTAAGGCCGTAGCAATAATCAATTCTCTCTACGCAACAATATGTGCTTTTTTGCTCTGCGCTATTCGCAATGTTAATATACGAAAGTTGAAGACCGTTTTTATTCACTTGTTGAATTGTTAATAATTTTCTTCTGAAAAGCATACACTTTTCTTCCATGTTTAAAAAAAAATCAACGAATTTGTGGTTAAGTTCATAATGATTTGTTACTAGATGACGCTTCATTGGTTTGAAACTTTCGTTCGCTAACGCACTGAATCATAAGACACCTTCTGGCTGTTACCTTTGTACGGTAGAAATCCCGAATTGTAAATATTGTTACGAATCTCCCTATCCAGGCTCTCTGCAAACCGCACCAGACACCACCAACTGAAAGAACTTGACAACTCTGGGCTTCAAAATAACGTAATAGTTTAATGTCAATAAATAACAGCCAACACTGTACAATTGGTAGCACGTAACACAAGACTGTACAAATATCTCTCCGCCGTATCAACTCTTGCACTGGTCTCTCTGTTTCACTTCGGACTTGTACTGAGCCGTTGTAACGAACTGTAGATCGGGAAGTTGTGACTGACTGGTCTCTGATACCTTCGCTCTTTATATAGGGTCCCTGCTGGCCTTCTAGAACCGGACAGAACGTCGTTCGACGTTTCTAGGTGGTCAGATGACTACAACTCTCGTGACGCTCCTGAGCTCTGTTCATGATGTCGATCCTTCCCGAACCATCATGTTGACACTCGTCTCGGCCGATTGTCGTAACTCGTCACGGTTGACCGCTCGTCTAGCGCTGGCCTGGGGCGGTTTGCGTCGGCTGACTACACACACACACACCACTACCCCATCTGTGCCACCACCAGGTTTATAACAATATTCAGGAGCATATTTACGTAATTTTTTGTCTTATGTGGTCGGTCTCTCTTACGGCATCATGCCACAGTTCATTGCAACTATTTCCATTTAACTCTAGCTCTTCTTGAGACGTCTGCTAAAGTTTAGATTGGCGTGTTTGTTTAATTTTCAATAGCTTTTTAGTCCTAGACAGACTGACAGACAAAACGCATTGACGTAAGAAGCTTTTATCCTTTTGGGGAACTGAACAAAAAATAAATAAAATCTGATTATTTAAAATCTTTTATGGGAACTAATGTTACACAATGCGGTTGAGGCCGTCACTCTACTGCAAGAAATTCGCTGCATAAAAAGTCCATTTTAAAAAATGTGAGTGATATTTACATACAAAGTGCATTGTTAGCCTTTATAAACGAACATAAATGTTTTCTTTTAATTTTAGCAGCTAGTTAACATTTTATAAACATAATATTTCCCTTACATTTATTTATTGTTTTAGAATTAAAATATTTTTTTAGTAAAAAATCGCTAGCGAAGTTAATTTTATAATTAAACGATTTGCTTTTAGAAATAAAAAAACGTAGCCGTTGCAGCTAACTTTGCAAGCCACAACGCATGGTGGAATAAGATTTTTCATTTCTCTTCTAGATTTTGAGATCGGAGTGTGACAGACGGACAGACGGTCAGACTGACATATTGCACAAACCTAATAGTGGCTTTTCCCCTTACGGGGGGCCTCTAAAAATAAATATTGTTTACTTACTTTTGTATTGATTTCTGTTTGAATACCAGCTCCCGCTTTGTGTAATATACTAGAAGAGAGACGGCCATTGCGCAAGTTTTTGCTGATGTGTATTGTTGAGACACACAGCGAGGCCTGTAATAAATGAGACGTGGTGACGTCAGCACTCAAAGACACCTATAATGGTTCATATAAGAAGCTAAACTCGTTTTATCAGGTGAACAAATAGAGGGGGTAGCTAGGGAGGCGTCTAGATAGGGAGTGGCACCTAGAGAGAGAGGCATCTAGATAGGTAGTTGCACCTGGAGAGAGAGAGAGGCGTGTAGGTAGGGAGTGGCACCTGCCTAGAGAGAGTGCCGTGTAGATATGGAGTGGCACCTAGAGAGAAAGGCGTGCAGATAGGGAGCGAATCGTTTAGTTGATTCCTTTTGAATGTAGAGAAATGTTAGTACCTACAAGTATCAGTCCTTGCTCTCTCTCTCTCTCTCTCTTGAAAAATAAAAAGGAAGACTAGAACACAAAGGTTAAGGTTTGACAGAAAGCTTGTGTTGTTTTTTTTCCAAATTGTGGCGTTAGAAAGCGAATCTTTCAAAACTGCGTTTTATTAAGAGGTGAAAGGAACCCGTGTATGGAATTTCATGCGAATCCCTACGGTAGTTTGAGATCTCTTGATACGTAAGTCATTCAGTGAGTGGTATTTTGCTCTCTTAATATAGATTTAAAGCCTATATTAGGTATGTATCAAAAGTTTAAAAAAAAAAATAGTACTAGAGGTCGCGGGTTCAAATCCTGATGAAAACTGGGATCTTTTTTTATTTCGGGATCTTTAGGGCACTTTTGAGTCCACCCAGCTGTAATGGGTACCTGACATTAGTTGGGAAAAGAAAAGACGGTTGGTCGTTGTGATGGCCTTATGACACCCTCCGTAACCGTGGGTCACAGAATCATATGATTTTTACATCATCTGCCCTCTAGACAGGTCTGAAAGGGGAACTGAAAGGGAATTTAACTTAAGTACCAACAACATTGACAACATTTCATCACAAAAAAACAACACATTAATTACTGGTAGTGTCGTCACGTCTGCATGATGATAGTAGATCATGTCTCGCTTGATCTGAAACATAATAAAATATATATTTTTATTAGATATAGTGAAACCCTGAGAAAAATTCAGGAGCCGGCGGCCCATTAGGCAGTTTGCAGCACTCAGACCTACACCCTGGCAGAGCCTGCGACAGTCACTGGCGGATCCATTGGGGGGCGGTAGGGGCGATCGCCCCCCCTCACTCGGCCGACCCCCCCGCCCTTCGGGGGGGGGGACGATTTTTATTATAGAATTCACACAATTTATATACGAATTTATTACTTATGTTAATAATATATACTAATTATTTATATTTCAACCTTTTTTTAGATTATTTCGCCCCCCCCTCTAGTATGTTGGCCGATTTGGTGGGGTCGGGAGGGGGCGATGGTATCAATCCCGCCCCCCCATACACTTTCGAGTGGGAGGGTGGTCAAATTTATTTGTAGAAATCACAGCCTGCTAATAGAATCAATTAAATATTTATTTGATTACAACTTGTTATTGATATTTTAACCGATCTTTATATTATGTCGTTCCCTGTTTGCCGATTGGTGGGGGGGGGGGCGAATACCTCTACTGCCCTTCCCGCCTAAACCATTCGAGAGGGGGGGGCCGGTCCGTTTTTATGGAGAAATCATAGTTTGTGAACAAAATTAGTTGAATTAATATATAAATTTTATATTATGTCGCTCCCCTTCTGGTATCTTAGCCAATTCGGTGATTCATGTACTGCCCTCCCCACTCTAGCTCTCTGAGTGGGGGGGCGGTCCTATTTTTATGGAGAATCATAGTATGTGAATATCTATATAATATAAACTACGTATTGATATGTGACCCATTGTATATTATGTCGTACCACACTCTAATCTCAAATTGTATCATTAGTAAATTTAAATATATACTATAAATTAAATTCTTATATCAAGTCGCCCCACTCACTTTTCCTGGTAGATTCTATACTCTGCCTTGGTAGCAATACATTAAAACAAAATTAAGGGCCCTAGCTTAGGTTAAGATACATTTTCAACAATTTTAGTGGGGGGGGGGATTTTCTCTATATTTTGTGCTGACATTTGGATGGACCGGATCTGGCCCGCGGGCCGTATTTTGGGCATCACTGCTGTAGATACATCAGCTGTTTAGTGGACATCGTTCCGACCACAGCTAATGCCCTGTCGCTTATCTCATTTCCAAGAGATGAAGGACTAAAGGACTCCATCAAGCGAAATAGGTTTAACTCTTTCTCTCCGTAATTATTTACCACTTTCTATTGGAATCAACGCTGATATCGTCAGTTAGGAGAGAAAGAGTTAAAAGAAAGCACTTCAAATATACAGGATCGATGGTATTAGCTGGCATGTGAATTTCTCTACTTACAATCACATAGTTATCAATGTTCGAGTAACTGGCAAAGACGGAAACGAACGCTGTTATCTTCTGATTTAAGTTGTGGTGGAACTCTTTAGTACTGCTGCATCTCCGTCAAATCTTTGCAGAACTCATCTCTGTAAAAAAAAAAATCTAAAGCGTTCCCCTTCCAGACCTCCCGATCTATTTGGCAGATGATGTAAAAGTCATCTGTTTCTGCGACACACGGTTAACGAGTGTGCTAAGCGGCCAGCACAACGAACCGACCACCCTACTAATGTCATTTACTAATTAGAGCCGGGCGGGCTATGAGATCCCGAATTAAAAATCCCAGTCTTTCCCAGGGTTCGAACCCGGTTCGGAAGCCAAGCGCTTTGACACTCAACCACCGCGCCTCCTAACATTCCCTGTGCTAGCTATATATATCCTTCACTGTCTAGAAGAATGTATCCTCTGTCACACAGAACAACAGCATCCCTCAAGACTAAACAAAAGTATCCTACCTCCTTCTTCCTCGCTACTTCGAGGGCTAGATTCTTACCTCCGCCACTCCATTTAAGGATTTCTTCTACATAGTGCCGGATTTACAATAAAAGTGCAGATGTAAGGGGGCCTTACCCTTAAAGTGGGCCTCCATATTTTAGAAAAATAAAATTTAAAAAAAAAATACATAGGCCCCTATTAAAGTGGCATTAAAGGAAATGAAGGGAATTTGTATTAAATATGTTAAATTGACACCTATTCTATTTTCTTTCGTTACAAATATGAAAAAGCTTTGGGATGTGTTGATGTTTTTAAAGTAGGCCACTAGTGCTGTGTACTTTAACAACAGCATTGGGGACTGGTTTAGAACCCACAGTTGGAGTAAGACAAGGCTGTCTATTCGAACCAACTCTTTTTCAATATCTTCCTTCAAAGGATAATGGAAGTTGTTCTCAATGGCTTTGACTGTGCTCACAAAAAACAAATCTTGGGATTACATTGTACCAATAAGCCATCCTGCTCGATCTAACTTTAATCAAACTAACTAAACTGTTAGTCAAAGCAAGATGGCAATTAATGCAAGAACCAAATGGTCATAATTGAGATATGGACTTTTGCAAGCAAATGCGATTTCATCAGAGTGATGGGATTATGGGGTCGGCTAATTCGGAACCTCCCCCATTTTCCAACTATTGGGTCATTACCCCTCTTTTTTTTTTTTGAAACAGGCTAAACAAAGTGAGCACTGACCCAAATTCATTTCTTTGATGGGTAAAAAGTAAGTCAATAACGTGGTAGCGTCGTTTTTTTTTTCGTTTCTTTAATAACGCCCCCCCCCCTTTTCACATCTTTGCACCCAACAAAATGTTACTTTGTCACTTATATATACCCTATATACTTATATTAAATCTGACTTACGCTGGTTGCAAGGGTTTCTAAAACTTTTAGAAGCACAAACCAATAACAGTAACTCTCCTGATGGAAATAGAAGTCAGAGAACTTCAAGAGGATGTCATCAATAGTAAACATTTATATACGATAGGCGTCATTACGGGAATTCCCGAAACTTGATATTTGCTTTCCGTAAAATTTTTGACACAGCATTGAGCATTTCACATGGCTGATCAGGTCACGGTTTGATAACTTTGAAGTCAAATGATGGCTGCCTGGTCGTGCGGTATGCCCTCTGCACTCTCGTCTCGATGGTCCAGGGTTCAAGCCCTGTCCGATGTCATCCTTCGACTTCCTTCTGAAGGTTTGGGGGCTAAGATGTAATTTCTATTTCGAAAGAACATCCAGAACATATAATGCAAATAAAGTCATAAACTGTTCCAAATAATCTTTTCTCACATTTTTAAGAGAATATATAAGTGAACATTCTTCCAGCCCACCAGAGAGAGAGAGAGAGGGAGGGAGAGAGAGAGAGAGAGAGAGAGAGAGAGAGAGAGAGAGAGATGGATCAATGTGTCTTCAGACTTGGAATGGGTGATTCGTTTATTTAAAAAAAGGAAATGATCACCTTGCTAATTCTATAAATAATTCAGCCAAAATGTGCAAGTAAAAAAAACAATGTTGCAACAGAACCAAGTGATGACCTTATTAATTCTTCAGTGCAGTGTTTGCTACTTCTCTTGTTTTATCCTTTTACTGCACACACTGTTTAAAAAGCTCTTTATCATTGCGTCATTCTTGGGGGAGCTACCACCTTCTACCAAGCGCGTCCCCAGGTGGCGGATAGGGGAAAGACCCTTAGATATAAGGGTTAGCTGTGAATAGCAAATAAACAGCCGCGGACCAACTGGTTTGCAGTCATGGAGGATGAGGTGAAGTATTCCAGTGGTTAGAATATTTACTAAAAACATCTCAGAAATCCAGGGAAATGATTGCAAAAAGCGAGTATAGGGCGCTCTAACTCTAAACCCGGGTAGATGAAACTCGTTAGCTAGGGATAGCAGTTCATCTAGGAGAGACAACTCCGAAAATAAACACCTGCTGCCTTGCAGATGATCTTGGATGATCAAAGGCTATGGGAGCACTCCCAGAAAGAAAAGCAGGCTGAAGTCGGAGTCAATGTGCCTCCTGGCGCAAAACACATTGACACGCAACCTCATCTGTGTTGGAGTTCAGTAACGATTCTAATAGATGTGGCGTCCTGCCTGTGGAATCCCGCCGCGCAGGTAGGGGGCCGGGCTCTCCGCCTCGAAGGAGCCCACACAAGCGAGCTGGTGGTTCTTCTATCTCTGCCTGTGGAGCCAGGAGCAGGGACAAGAAAGTAAATACTACTGGCCAACACTCCAAGACCAAAAGTTTAAAAATCCTACAATGGAACGCAGAGGGCATCCAAAAGAAAAAAGAAGCTCTAAAAATATTTTTGCATGAGAAAGAAATAGATGTAGCCTGCATCCAAGAAACTCATTTGAACAGTAATCTTCGTTTCTCCATTAGAGGCTACACCTGCATCAGACAAGATAGAGAAATCAGACCCAAAGGAGGAATCCTCACCCTCATTAAAAATGACATCCCTACCACAGACATAACTATAGCCAACTCCTCAGAATCAGAAATAATGGGAACTAAGCTAATTCTTCCAGATGGAAATATTAATCTATTTAACTGCTACTTCCCACCAGACAAGGAAATAGAGATTGACCACATACAAATACCTGACCAAGAAGACTGTCTTGTCTTAGGAGATATAAATAGTCACTCTCAGAACTGGGGATACCCAGACCTAAATGCCAGGGGAGAAGAAATTGAAGAATGGCAAGCAGAGAACAGACTTATCCTACTTAACAAACCTGAGGATAAACCAACATTTTTCTCAAGAGCCTGGCTAACATCAACCACTCCAGATCTAGCCTTTGCAACTGACAACTTATCCAAAAAGTGCACCAGAGAAGTTGCAGACCAGCTAGCCACCAGTGACCACAGACCCATATTGATCAGTATGGATAGCTCCTTCAAAATATCAGAAAACTCCACCATCCCCAGATGGAACTACAAAAAAGCAAACTGGCACCTATTCTCAAAGCTCACATACCTATACACAACTTCAATAAACTGCAAATCAAATCAGGTTAATAAGTCATACTCAGCTTTCTCCAAAGCAATCCTCCTAGCAGCTAAGGAATCAATTCCTAGAGGAGCAAGAAAAGATTATATTCCAAACTGGTCTGATCACCTTCAACAACTCCACAATGCCACCATTGAAGCCAGAAACACAGTAGAAAATAACCCTTTTACAGAAAACAACATAAATCTAAAAGCAGCTAACGCATTTTACAGGAAAAATTACCTTTCCGCTATGAGAAAAAGTTGGCATGAAAAAACAGAACGGCTAAACGTAGATAGAGACGGCCACAAACTCTGGCGTATAGCTAAATGTCTCAACCAGGAAGAAAACAGAACAACTCCTATAGTAATAGAAAAGGACAACAAACCCCTGAAAGGCCAAGAAGCAGCAAATGAATTCATTAAGTTTTTCCAAAGCGTAGGACAAATACAAATCAGTGAAAGTAGAAATAAAGATGTGAACTCAGAAATCCAAGATAGAATCAAAGAAAACTATCCAGCTTACTCCTTGGGAATGATCACTAATCTTAAAATGAAGGAACTTGATGAATCCTTAAAAGTCCTCAAACCAAAACAAGCCCCGGGCCCAGACAAAATACCTTATTACATGCTTCTTCATTTGGGTTCTCAAGCCAAAAGAAAACTGCTACAAATATTCAATGCTAGCTGGAAATCTGGCAGAATTCCAAACATCTGGAAAAAAAGCCATTAAGTTTTTCCAAAGCGTAGGACAAATACAAATCAGTGAAAGTAGAAATAAAGATGTGAACTCAGAAATCCAAGATAGAATCAAAGAAAACTATCCAGCTTACTCCTTGGGAATGACCACTAATCTTAAAATGAAGGAACTTGATGAATCCTTAAAAGTCCTCAAACCAAAACAAGCCCCGGGCCCAGACAAAATACCTTATTACATGCTTCTTCATTTGGGTTCTCAAGCCAAAAGAAAACTGCTACAAATATTCAATGCTAGCTGGAAATCTGGCAGAATTCCAAACATCTGGAAAAAAAGCCATTATGATCCCTATACTAAAGCACGGCAAACCAAGAAACAAGCTGGATAGCTACCGCCCCATCGGCCTCACTAGCTGTTCCTGCAAACTGATGGAAAGAATGATAAATAGAAGGCTGACATGGATCCTTGAGTCAAATAACCTACTCACTGAAGCCCAGGCTGGCTTTAGAAAAGGCAGATCAACAGAAGATCAAATCGCCTTTATCACACAAGAAATAGAAGATGGCTTTCAAGAAAAGAAACCAACAACAATTGTGTGGGTTGACTTAGAAAAAGCATTTGACAAAGTCTGGGAACAAGGTCTCTTGCTCAAACTAAACCAGCATTACATATCCCACAGAATGTACAACTGGATAAAGGAATATCTAAATAACAGAAAAGCCTTAGTTTGCATGCAAGGACAAAGAAGCCACACAGTGGGTATAAAAAATGGTGTCCCCCAAGGAGGAGTCCTATCCCCAACACTTTTCCTAATATTCATAAACGATCTAAATCAAAACCTACCAAGAAAAGTTAAAAGCAGCATGTATGCAGATGACCTTGCCTTAATTAACACAGAAGAATATGTAGGAACATCGAAATTTCGATTACAAGATGCTCTCGATATACTCAATAATTGGACCAAAGACTGGGGCATGTCCATCAACACAAAAAAGACCACATATACCATATTCTCACTGTCAACAAAACAGCAAACAATAAAATTAACATTAGATAAGGAAGCTTTAGAAAAAAATGACAGCCCTACATACCTTGGAGTCACCTATGACCCGAGACTAACCTGGAAAAGCCAAATAGATAAAAGACAGAGTAAAGGCATCCAGAGACTATCCCTCTTGAAAATTAGCTGGCTCAGATTGGGGAGAAAATCACAACATCCTGAAAAAGACCTATACCAGTTACGTGAGACCTGTATTAGAATATGGTGCCACAGCATGGGGCTCAGCAGCCCAAACCAACCTAAGAAAAATAGACAAGGTTCAAAATATTGGTCTAAGGATAATGACAGGAGCTATCAAAACAACACCCATAAGAGCTATGGAGGAAACCGCTGCCCTGATCTCTCTGGATGAAAGAAGAGAAATAAAAATCCTTTCCCAATTCACTAAATTGGAAACCATGGAGAGGCACCCACTCAGAACAAAAATCCATAAAACTGGCACCAAAAAAACGCCTCAAAAGGACCAATTTCATACAGGAATCTCTAAACCTAAAAAAGAAACACCAACTTGAAAAAATTACCCTGGGATTCTCGATACACTATAATGAATCTCCATCCTGGGACGAAAGCCCTCTTCCTACTAAAAGGGACCATATTGAAAGCATTAAAAGAAAATCTGATTACAGACCAACAGAGCTCAAGAAAATAGTGAACTGTTTTCTACATACCAATTATCCTACCAATCAGTGGATCAGAGTTTACACAGATGGCTCAACCCATAAAGCCACCACAAATGGAGGAGCTGGAATACTTATCGAATGGCCAGATGGAGGAAAACTAGAAAAATCTATTGCAACTGGAGAGCTCTCTGACAGTCACAGAGCAGAAAGGGAAGCACTAGCACTAGCTGCTACCATCCTAGCAAATCATCCAAATTCCCCACACAGTCAGATTGTCTTACTAACCGATGCAAAAACAACCCTCCAAAGCCTGCAAAACTCTGATTCCTCATATATTAATAACCTCAAAACAGCACTTATAAAGCTCAACAACATCAGCAAAAAAAACTGTAATTCAATAGACCCCAGCTCATATAGAACTAGAAGGAAATGAGAAGGCTGACACACTCGCCAAGAGTGGGAGAACTAACACACTAATAAACTCTGCACTCTATCCAGAAGAATTGAAGAAATTAATAGTAAATAAAATAAATGAGAAATGGACGAGCTCTCATCCAAATCACAAGAAAGATGACGCTTACTATAAGCTATCTCGACAAGACCAACGTCTAATCTTTCGACTCAGGACTGGACACAACAGAATGCGACAACACATGTACCGGAAGCTCAAAATTGGAACCAGTGAAATCTGCCCATGTGGAGAATCACCAGAGAATACAGACCACGTCCTCCAAAACTGCTCTCTATACCAAGAGGCCCGTATAAGACATTGGCCCCAAATCACCCCACTAGAAAGGAAACTATATGGAGAGCTCCCTGATCTGGAAACCACTGCGCATTTCATCTCATGTATTGGTCTACTCATCTGAACACTCCAACATAACAATGAGACTCGGGGTTAAACTCAAAGTTTAGTTTTGCGTTCACTTCATATGGATAAGGACACTCCTTACTCGCGGACTAGAGACGCAGCTGAAGGCAACCTCACCGGTGCCCCCTTCATTTTCCTTTGATTTACCAGACTAACCGTGCGGGACCCGCCATTTATGTAACGAGCCCTTGAGGGACGGCGCCTGGACGTTGACAGATCGCTGTGGGAGCTCTTTCACATTCCCGAACAGTGCAATGAAGTTGTTCTCACAACCTCTAAGACACTCCCGCAGGAGCCTTGTTTCACTACCCTGTGGCCTAGTCGTCCCCTCTCAAGACCGTTTCCACCCGGGCGCCACGATGAGGCAGGGTAGCGTGCCAGGGTCTATTCTTGTCTGCAAGGGAATAAGTTTTGCTAATTATTTTTCCTTTGTGGAACTATATTAATGCACCAGCCTGTAAACTATTTTATAGAGATCATGCTCTTAAGTCGAGAAATTGAACTCTTAACGTTTACTTGTGATATATGTGAACTTATTTAGCCTATACTTAGGAGACTTATTTTCATCATTTGTTAGTAAGAAGCATGTTGTGCTGAAATTAGCACCCACAATGTTAATGAAAGCTTTTATGAACATGGATAGTGTCCACATCAGAAAGAGAGTTTGTCGCCTTTGTTTAATTCAAACCTCGCGACGCACTTATCTCGTCACCTGGTCAGATCTATTCTTGCAACCTGGCAGCCCCGGTTATTTACCTGACACTTCCCGATACTGAGACTCAGGCTTACAGGCTCGACCAGCTTACAGCAACAACGGCAGAAGGCTACGCCTCTGAGAGAACAACAAACAATAAAACACTCATATTCAAACTTCATACCATCAGCAGTCCATTTAGTAATTTTATTCTCAAACTTATTGACGGTCGTTGACTTGTAGCACCAAACTGCTGGCAGACAACCAAACCGCTGTTGGCGCAATATATATCTTATGTGATAGGCCTTGATCTTGTAGTAGTCTGATGGCTGTCTGACTTCGACAGATTACTCAGAAGATGTTTGAGTGTCTTGTACGGGTGTATTAGATGTGTTTAAACTACTCATGAACAAGACCTAGACATTAACAAGATGTAAGGACTGTCTTCCCAATGTGCTACAATTTATTGTCTTGTTGACGTAAAAGCTGACAGCTGTTTGTATTTCCTATTATAGAATCAACAAATCAGACCATCGATCCAAAATTCAATGTTATAAATAATGCGCGTATTTCGGTTGTATGTCATTCTTTATAAATAGTCAAGTAATTTTACTTTCCAAATGATTGATAGAATGGAGGAGCTGAAATACTCATCAAATGGCCCGATGGGGAACAACTAGAAAAACAACTAGAAAAATCTATTGCTACTAGAGAGCTCTCCGACAGCCAAAGAACAGAAAGAGGAGCACTAGACCTAGCAGCTACTATGCTAGTAAATCATCCAAGTACTCCAGACAGTCAGATTGTCTTTCTAACCGATGCGAAAACAATCCTCTAAAGCTTGGAAACTCTCCTCCTTTACAAAACGATTCAGAACAGCACTTATAAAGCTCAACAAAAACAGCAAAAAAACTGTTCTTCAATGGATACCAGCAGATATTGAACTAGAAGGAAATGAGAAGGCTGACACACTCGCCAAGTGTGGGAGAACAAACACACAATTAAACATTGCACTCTATCCAAGAGAAATGAAGAAACTAATAGTGAATAGAATACATGAGAAATGGACAAGCTCTCATCCGAATTACAAGAAAGATGATGCCTATTAAAAGCTATGCCGACAGCAACAACGTCTAAATCTTTCAACTCAAGACCTGGCACAACAGAAAGAGACAATATATGTTCTGGAAGCTCAAAATTGAAACTAGTGAAATCTGAAGTGTCACCGGAGAATGCTGGCCATGTCTTTCAAAACTGCATTATTTACCAAGAAACCCGAACAAAACATTGGTCCCAAAGAACCCATATAGAAAGAAAACTATATGGGAAGCTCCCTATGCTAGGACAAATTTGTACAAATACTCCTTCTTCCCTAGTGCTATTAGAGCATGGAATGGGTTGCCTGAGCTAGCCAGAAAAACCAGTGACTTGGCAGAATTTAAGTCATTGGTTAATATGCATGACTAAATGCATGACGCGTAGGACGTAATCATCTTCTTTTTTGAAGTAACGTCTGTATTATATAAGATAAGAAGATAAGATTTGGAAACCACTGCGCAGTTCATCTCATATATTGGTTTAGTCATCTGAAAGCTCCAACATAATAATTAGTACGAGAAAGAAGAAAAAGATTTGTATTAATCTATTTGTAGGCGAGGTCCAGGCTCTTTCTTAAATATCTCGATTCCATGACTAGGATCTTCTTCTCTAATTCTGCAGTTAGGGCTTGCAACGATACAGCGCCCTGAAGGTATAAAGTCATATTCTTGTTGCAAGCAAGAAGTGAATGCTTCTGGAGATATAACACGCCAAGTGAAGACAGTTAAACGAAAACCTACATGCATTCTATGTGTCAATCCTGACAGAATGAGAACTATGGTAAAAAGTGCACTTGCAGATTTACAGCCATTCTAGCACTTGGTTTCTACTTCACTGATAAATTTCAAGTTTGCCTTTATCAGTATTAGTTATGTCGAACAGTGGCATGCAGAGATAATTAGTCATAAAATGTTAATAAATTCAGAACTTATAAAACAATAGTTTTTCTTTTCACTGTTTAACAATGTCATTACTTATATTTTCAAAGTAAACAGCAGCTAATAATAAGAAATACCAAACCTGTTTATTTTCCTTGGTCAATCTTTCTTAGTTGATTTTACATAGAAAAAGGAAACTTGAAACAATGCACACTTTTACCAAGTCTAAGGAGATAACAGACAACTTGATATTAACTACGGTAGTATCTGATAACTTTTCTCTTGAAGTTAAAGGCCCTAAGAGTTATCACATACCACGTCATGTGGCATACAATAACGCATTACACAGGCTTTGGTGTTGGTTAAATATATAATATGTTGCAACTTAGGCGAAGGTGTTATGCTTTAACTCTACAGAAATTTGTTTCTTCTTTTTTTTTAAATCGTTAAAACAAAATTAGTTGATGATCATGCGATCATGGGCGTAGCCAGGATTTTGTTTCGGAGGGGGGTTTAGAGGGGGGATTTTTTTCTCCCCCCCCACCGCGAAAAAAATATTTGTATGTATGTGTGTGTATGTACATAATCTTTATTACATTCTGACCCTTCATTCTTTCGGAACACGTTTAGTGTGCCCGAGAAAAGGTTCTTCCTGTAGTTAGTGTAAAAATTGTTGACTCCCAGCCATTGCTAGCAATGGGGTCTGGGGGAGCGCTAGGAGCTCCTCCCAGCGCGGGACAGAGCCCCGCCGCTAAGAGCACTATTTCTGGTATTGAATGCCAACAAAATATATATTCTGAGGTATCTACAGTGCATTTTCCTGCTATAAAAAAGTCTTATTTCAAAAACCTAGTGTGCTATTCTTACTGATTTAGACCCTCCCGCACCTTTCGGCGCATTTGCCGTCAAGCTGTTTCCACAAAAATCTGTCACTGGTAATATCTGAAGCCTCTTTCCACCTGCTCTGAGGACCTCCATGAATGTGTGGCGCCAAGTTGTACTAGGATGTCATCCCGTTTCTTATTATGCATTATTCATTTTGTTTTGTTTTAAAGAAGAGGGGGATTTAACTGCAAAAAACCCTGGTAGGGGGTTTGAAACTCAAAACCCCCTGTTAGGGGGTTTGAAAATGAAAACCCCCTTGGCAGCGATGGGGCAAGTGATGGTTTAGTATTAAAATCTCACCTAAAATAAACAAAATCATAGCAAAAATTCAGTCACTAAAGTCCATCTCCCCCCCCCTGGGGGATGATTTCATTTCGGGGGGGGGGAGATTGAACCCCAACCCCCCCTGGCTACGCCCATGCATGCGATGATAGTTTTATGTTTCATATTTAATAGATTTGAGAAAGTAATTTCGAAACCACAAAAAACAAAAAAAAAGGACAGGAAATAGAAAAGGCTAGCAACACTAGACGAGAAGTGATAGTATGGATACCGAAGATAGTTTACGGTACTTAAGACATTTCCCTTTGAAAAAAAATGTTTTAAACCAGTGGTTCCCAAACTTTTTTGTCTCGTAAACCCCCTGCATTTTTAGAAATTCATTAACTTCAGATGTGTTTTTCTCACTAATTTCTAGGCCATATATATATATACTAGACATATGTTACCCGCGACCCCCGGGTCATTATTTGCGCATTACTGTCGATATAGTCACTGAGAGTGTTTAGTAAACAATTAAACGAAATAATAATGTAATAAGTAAAGCGAATGTGTCAATGTAAAAATAGTGTGAATGAAGCTATCAAATAAAATAGCTAATAGGCTTAAATCCATTTTTTCAAATTAAAACATTTGCTTGTAGGCCTACATATATTTGATTAAAATTTGAGATGAATAGACTTAATTTTGTATGTTCATGTGTTAAAGTACAAAGTAGATCTTGAGGTAGACATAGATCTAAATCTACACTAATCTAGAGTTAAAAATTGGCTTTTATAGAGTTCATTCTGTGTTGCGCATGCGTGACCTTTTTTCATGAATGAATATAGGCCTATCTCAACACGGCTACGCAACTTTAGCGAACAGCGAATGAATGTATTATAGATGCTTTAGAAAAACAAATTTGAATGTTAAATTGATTAAAATATCAAATGAATGGACAATAATTAGTATGTTTATGTGTTAAAGCACAAAACTATATTTGCGAAAAGAAGTTTTATCATCTTAGAGTTCAATAAGAGTTTTAGACCTAGACCTAGGAATAGACTCAGTAGAGAGATGTGTTAATGTGTAACCAATTGGTAATGTCTTATGAAAGGATGTTCGCCAGGAAATCTGTAGTCACAGATATCAGGAACTAATTTATGTAAAAAAATGCTTTTGAAACACAAAATTGAAGGTTAATTTTATTACATAATGAAATCAATGGATCTTCTTTTGTATTTTCATGTGTCAAAGTAAAAACTATGTGCGCAAAGTGTATTTCTTAAAATTAGATCTAGGTCTAAATCCTTTCGATCTTTTCTCATGTCAACATTGTTAACCATGGCCTAGATCCATAAAATACTATAGCTGTAATAGCGTCGGACAACTTTTTTTTTTGAGGGTCTTAAGTTTGTTTTAGGGCTACAATACATACACTACGGTCTAAGTTGGTACCCAAGGAACATCCCTGCCTAGTTTTATCAAGATTGGTCAAGCGGTTTTGATGTCTATAAGTAACATACATAAATACATACATACGCCTCGCATTCTACTTTATAATATAAGAAGATATATATATATATATATATTAAATTAAAATGAAGCAAAATAAAATTTAATATGTATAACATGAATGGACTAAACAAAAACAAAACGCCTATTTTGGCAGCTTTGATAATAAAATATCACTATTGGTCTTCAATTTAGCTAGGTTTAACATTATATCTTCTCGATTAGATAATGTTTCACTGATTTAAATTTGGAAAATAAGAAAATTCATCCTATCCAATGTATGCTTCATTACTTTAATCCTCACACCAAACACTGACATTATGACTTTCATTTGATCAATGATCAAGATGTAGCTGCAAATTAACCTCATTACATTTATGAAACAAATCTGTTAACTCTTTCTCTCCGTAATTATTTCTCACATTCTTGTGGAATCAACGCTGGTATCGTCAGTTGGGAGAGAAAGAGTTAAATAGACTATGTCCGATGCCGGCAAGTTTTTTTGTTTTTTTTTTTGTTTTAAAATTTGATTTTTAGAACCCAAGAAACACATATTATCAGGCAAGGTTAACTAGTCCAGCTTTCTTTATTTTATAAGTAAGTCTTATGCAAGTAATATTAATCGGAGCGCAATCATCATCATCATCATCAAACTCCATTTGAGGCTTGAGGCCTAAATCCTCTCTTTTAAAAGCCCTGGAAAAAAAACCTACTGTATTGTGTAGTGCATGCATGTCATCATACTAGAGAATTTTTGGTTTCCCAGACCTGTCGAGGCGGAGATCAGCAAGTCTGGGGCAGTCAAAAATAATATGAAACACGGTTTCCACTTCTTCCCCGCAGCGGGGGCACCGTGAATCGAAAATTTGGCCATAGCTGTGAGAAATATGCTGTAATAGCTTGCTCAGGTCTGGACAGCCTCCACCACGGGGAAGTGCCTTCAAGGCGCCTCATACGCGGCTTTTTAGGATTTGTCCCAGCGCAAATGACGATCGTTTTGTTCATAGTAGAGAATAGAATGAAATGAGCGCAGAGACCATACGTGTTCATAAGTAACATAAAACACTGAACCATAATCTTCAAATACAAAAACAAAATCTAATAAAATACTCTGAAAGACACAAAAATAAAGGAACATTCCTCGTCCCATATGCTAGGACAAATTTGTACAAATACTCCTTCTTCCCTAGTGCTATTAGAGCATGGAATGGGTTGCCTGAGCTAGCCAGAAAAACCAGTGACTTGGCCGAATTTAAGTCATAGGTTAATATGCATGACTAAATGCATGACGCGTAGGACGTAATCATCTTCTTTTTTAAAGTAACGTCTGTATTATATAAGATAAGAAGATAAGTGGATGTAGGACACGGTCAACTAAACATTAAGGACATAGTGAACTGAACTTGGAGTTAATAATTAGCTTTACTCCGGTGGCACAGTTAATTGAGTGGGGGGGGGGGGACATGGTAAAGTGAGCTTAGAGAACATCAATATTGGAACATGATGAGGAGATGACCAAGATATATACAGAACAGACGTCAATATAGTCTCCTCAGTAAATAAATTAAAGTACTCATTTCAGACCTTGTGATCTATAGAACAGATGATGTAAAAGTCATCTTTTTGTGTGACCGACGGCTAACAAGACCATTATATGGCCAACTTTACTTTATTAAGGCCTAAAAAAACAATACTTCAAATTCCAATGCTTCACCAATATTCGAACCCAGGGGTACCCCAGGTTCGGAAGCCAAGCGCTTAACCACCTAGCCACCGCGCCCCCTTAGTAATTGCTAGTAGTGTATATTTCAAATAACAAAGGGGGTGGCTCAATTGATTCAAAGCTGTGTTAATACTTTGCGGAACTTCTGGAAATGTAAAATTAAATATTTGGTAAAAAGAACAAAAATGATTAATTTGACATTTCGGGGAAGGAAAAAGCTTTTTGTCACAAATGACGTTGGATGTCTGGGACATCTTGACATCATGTCACTTTCCTTGACGTATATTTATTGTGTGTGTGTGTGTTATGTTTTTACTTGTTTAAATGTTTCTTGTGGTCAATCGAGTAAGAATAGCGTAACGAACTGAAGGGAGGCGACTAAACAAATACAGATGTTTATTCAAGGGACATCACTAGCACTTAATAACAATGTCTGCCTAGCTTCTTCATCAGCTCTAGACTTCGTTCTCCTCTTCAAAGTCAACATTCTTTCTCATTCTCTAGTCTCTAGCAGTGCGCACCTACTGCACTAGCTTGGATGGCGGTGTACATGGCAGGGCTATAACAAATTTAAGAATTGAAATTTTTTAGCGCTGTCAAAACATAATGAATGATTTAGGCGCGTTGAGAAAATAATGCACACAAATAGAAGTTTTAAAAGACGCGAAAAGCAAAGTTTTCACAGGTCTCGATGTAGGGTAGGCGTGTGATTGTCTGTGCAGCTTTTTACAATACCTCTATTGAACTCATAACTTCATGGAAAAAAAACAACAATTAAACACTGATCTCGAAAACGGCACGGGGTATCCTGTCCAATATGAAGACGACAACGTCATGGCAATAACTCGTCGAGGTTGTTTTTTTCAAACCGTGTAGTGTGCAAGTGGGCTTATAGTATATATATATATATAGTATATGGCCTCCTTCAGTCGCGAAGAGACTATGGATCATCTCATGGAAATGAGATGAATGCCTGGGTATTAGCTGTGGTCGGAACGATGTCGCCCACACATCAGTTCCCCCCTCTCCACGCAGCTGATGTATCCTAAGAAATGGCAGTGCCGATACAGTTTGGGGTCAGAGGCGTCGCAGGTTCTGCCAGGGTGTATCAATGGGTGCTGCAAGCTGCCTTAGAGTCGCCAGCTCCTGATTTTTCCTCAGGGTTGACTCCCGAAGCCTTTCCCGTGATTAAGTATAGCTGCAAGGCAACAGAGGTTTGAATTCAGAGTTTTCCTTCTCCTAAGTGGGCAGCCAGACATGGCTAACGAGTTCTCCTGCCCGAAGCTTACTGGTTTAGGCGCCAGTTACTCGCCTTTGCCCCTTCTCCTGTAAGTGAGAACAGTCACGCCGGACTCAATATCTGAACCACACGTGAAGGCCAGGAGTTGGACTGGTTGTCAGTGGCTATTTGAGACGCATGCCATTAGGAAGCATTTTATAGGTAGTGCTTACATCCATTACCACTTCCCTTGACAACCTTGCGGAACTTAGTCACACATGAACTACATACTTTTTTAAAGCGAACAGTATGGTGAAATACAAAATATTTTAAACAGCTGAAATGTTGACCGCGCCTAATAAGTCAATTAATTACTGGTAATTAATAATTTTTGTTTAATGCCAAAAAGTGAAATTAATCTTTCAATATTAAGAGATATGATTCTAGAATCAAGTTGAAACATTACACAACTATTTATTGTACCTTAAAACAAATGAGTCAATTTAAAAATTATCGAGATTCTTTTTATAAAAAAAATGGGAAAAAATCTACATTATTGAGAGATATAGAGTTATAAATGTGGTGTTATACCCCCCATTTTATTTTAATATTTTGCTCGTTCGATTATTTAAACAGAAGCTGAGCCTTTTCGGATTGCTGGGTTTAACATCGACAGTGGTAGCTAGAAACAAGCGGCAGACTCTCTTGGCGCATCACTGTTTGGGTTAGGAGTTACGAGGCTGGCTTAAAGTAGCAACTAAAATGTGACTAAACACTAACATTATTCTAACATGCAGCGGATGCGGTAGCATGCCTAGACTTAAACTCATTCTGTGTTATTTGCCTACCAAATATGAATACTTTTGCCAAGCCTTCAGTCCGGTGAATAACGGAATTAGATCTCAGCGGTTAGAAAGGATGAAAAACAATGCTCCGGTTAAAGTTTATAAACAAAATTTCAATGACTGCTACGCAAAGTGTGTGTGTGTGCCGCTTCCACTGTAAACACCCCTCCCCTCCCCCTCAAAAAAAAAAACGACGTCATTCGCTTTTCTGGCTATTTAACAACAAGGCTTCAGTGAAAAAAAAAATACTCTGAACACTTCGAAAACCAGGTAAAACTGGTAAAACATCTAGAAGCATAAAGCCAACGTCAGCTGTAGCCTATTATTAATGACTCCCTGTTTTGAATTGTGTCCCCCTGCCCCCCCTTTTTTTTTTTTTTTTTTTACCTGTGCTCACGCCCCCCCCCTCCCCCATATTTCTGTAATTAAACTCTCTATTGCGTATACACTCTTTTTCGGTCTTGCAATGAAATGCAAGCAAGAAACTCGCAGTGTATAAAGAAGTCAAGGAAAGAACTCTTACCAAGGGATTGTCTCCCGATCTACCTGTGTTGTCTCCGCGTTGCTACTTAAGATGTTTTGACTTTATTCACAGCGCTTTCTCAGTTTTATGAAAAATTGTGTCAATAAAATAAACATTGAAACGAGTATTTCAGTTATGCTGGGTTTAACGCGGAAGCAGCGATGAAGTCTAGCTTGGAAACATTAAATACAAAGATTACGTGAGCATTGAAAACGTCATCACCAAGAGTCTCAATTTATAAGAAGGCATAGAAAAAAAAAGATGTTGGCGATTTTTAAGGTTAGTAACCACAGTCTTGTTGTAATGAGTAATTATAGCATTTGATCGTTTTCTAAAAAAAAATAAAAAAAATAATAATAATTTGACAGATTTGATATCACGTAATTATCATGACGGTATTTTAAAAAAAATATGCACATGACCATTTCCTGACCATAACTCCTGGCCCTTTCGCGGACTGGCTGGCCAAATCACAAAATGGCCGGCCATTTCAAGCATTGGCTGGTCAATGTGAAGGGGGATAATGGACAGTTTGAGAAATGGCGATGGTTGACCAAAAAACATCTGGATTTCATACGGGTTTCTTCATTCATTATTTTGTTTGTGTAATACGCATATCGCTATAGTGTTTTGGATTTAAAGTCATTAGATCAATAAAATGTGTCTATATATTGTTTCGCGTTTGACCATGTTGTGATTCTCTATTGATAGCAACTGATGACTTTCTTGATAGCCGTCTCGGCATACAGAATGGTTGCAGCCGGTGAGTGAATCTTCTGCTTCAAAAGTCTTCATTGTATTCCAAAGGCTGATAATATTTTCATTTAGACTCATTTAATCATTCTTGGTTTGTTTTGTACAAGCGTGTTAATCTTGTGGACAATGAAAGAAAGTATACTTCAAACGAATTTGTGAGTATTAGCGTTGAGAGTGGTGACGAATATTCAATAAACGTATTCAAGAGATATACTGTTCACGTTATTTTGTGGAAGGAAGTTAATTTTTTAATTAAAACTAGTCTTTAAGGCTAATGCACATAAACACACACACATACACTTGCACACACACACACAAATACACAAACAAAAACGGTATTAGGAAGGTGTGTCAATAAATTAATTATAGCCACACCTAAAATGTCAAAAATTGTCCCATTTTGATAACTTAATACTTCACATTCACCTATTCTTAAGTCTGCTGGACCGTTTGGGGCACCACACAAGATCTGTGGATCGTCTTTATCCATTCCTCTCTGTCTTTAGCTTTCGATAGAATCTCCTTCAATGACAAGCACGACCTGTCCCATCGCTTTCTCTGCCTCTTCTTCGTGTTCCTGGTTTTGTTCAATAAAAGAAGGTCTTTGCTAAAGTGAAGTATTACTCTGTGATGACCAGCAAAGTCAGTTATCACTCTGTTAGAACCAACTAACTAAAGTATCCCTCAATAAGGACCAGCTAACTGAAGTATCACTCTGTCAGGACCAGTAAACAGAAGTATCACTCTGTCAGGACAAGTAAACAGAAGTATCACTCTGTCAGGACAAGTAAACAGAAGTATCACTCTTTCAGGACCAGCTTACTGAAGTAATACTCTGTCAGAACCAGTAAACTGAAGTATCACTCTGTTAGGACCATCTAACTGAAGTAATACTCTGTCAGGACCAGTAAACTGAAGTATCACTATCAATGAAAAGCGATATTGAACTAATTAAATTTTAATTATCAAAGAATCGTTAGAAATAAAAAGAGATGTGTATAAATATCGAACTTTAAGGAGTCACGATTATTTGAAATCAGATTTTCGAACAGGAAAAAGTGAAACGAGAACTTTGTTCTGAACGAAACACTTTATTCCTCTAATTGCTGTGTCAGGTGTAAAACCTGATTTCTTTTTTGCCACCAGATCTGGGATTTGTGGAAAATGTTCTTAATGAGACCACGTTTGTCCTTTCGGTTCTTTTCATTAAAGCTCTAGTGGGAAGCGTGGTCGAGAGGCTAAGTACGCACGGCTTGGCCTAACTATGAAGGGGGCTCGAGGTTTTAGACACCTGCCTCGAGCAGAGTGTTTAATAAGCGCCCAATGGCAGCACGGTATAACCTACTCCCAGATACCCCCTACCCCACAGGTCCTCAAATCTGAGCATGCTATAAGCATATAAAAACTAAAATTTATTAAAAGTTTATTATAGTTATAAGTCATCTTTGTTCTTGTTTTTATAGTTTTGGTCATCTTCAAACATAAACAAAAAATATTTAAAAAAAAAAAAAGCCTTTCTTGTCATTTGTATATAAAATTAGTCAGGACTATTTCTTTATCATAAACACAGGCTGTAAATTAGGCTATTAGGCCATTACCTCCTCCCACACAGGTAGGAAGGGGACTTCTTTATTCACAAAGTCATTGCTGAAGCTCATGTTGAACTATAAAAATGTGCACCATACTTTTGAAAAGTGATTAAAATCGAGTGTTTTACTTATTAAAATGTCCATGTGCATTTGTAAATACCAAAAGCAGCAACAAAAATTGATCTAGGTGAATAGAAATTGTTGATCGCGATAATCATTTTTATCATTATCTAGGTTAATCATAATCATTATTATCAATAAGCAATTTTTTATTATTATTATCATCATTGTAGGCCTAGTGGTAGCGTATATAAATTTTCACTTAAAATGCCTAGCAAAAAAAGAAACTAACTATTAAAACTATTGTTAAGAACTACAACTAAGGGATGAAGGATGGTTTCCCGCTGGTGTGTCGTTCGGGTTTATTGATAGTCCCGGTTTCAGACCCTACCCGCTGATATCCCCCGTCGTCATGACGGACGTTTGGACTGTGATGTAATCCGAAACATGTCAAACATTTTACAAACAAACTAAATAAATTATTATACTCTTCGTTTTTCCTTTTAATTAATCCCTATTAATTCGCTACTTATACAGGAACGGAACTTTATTTTTCTTTTAATTTCACTAAAAGTTATACTTGTGGTCGTCTGCTATACATATTTAACAAAACTATTCAGGACTCTCTATATCATTAGCATTCATTAATTCTGTCCAGTTTGTAGATTGGTGTTACAATTAAATTGAGAAAATATCTTTTGTTCATTGGCAGCTTTGACAGAATTGAGACTCTGTTCTGGACCAGGACAATGTCCTCTTCACTTCGACTGCACACTAACTGTCAGGGGCGGACACTGTGACTGTATCTCAGGGTACTTTTTAAATGCAGGGGAATGCATTAAAGGTTTGATTTTTTCTTTATCCATTTCAACATAGGAGGTTCACCTTTGAGTTTGTCTGAAAACACAAACTTTACTTGTAATCTTGTTTTCCTCTTTTTCCATATCAACATCGGGAGCTGCCTCTGACCTTGCATAAGCAGATGATATTGCTTCATTGGGTAAAGACGCCTCTGACAGTACTGGAGCTTTCATACAACTGGAAGAGAATCAGACAGAAGAACAATATATTCATATTACCAAACACATGTTTAAATATTACATTCCAACAATAAGTAAGCACTGGAGGTCAAGGAACGACTAGCGGCAGGCAACAGAGCTTTCTGTAACACACAGCACATACTTAAAACCAAACGTGTATCAAAGAAAACCGTTTACAAAACCATCATCAGTTCTGTAGTTATACATGCAAGTGAAACCTAGACGCTGAAAAGAAAAACACAGAAAATCTGCTACATACCGTACTTGGGAAAGAAAAATCATCAGAAAAGTTTATGGATTCATACATGAGGAAACAGGATGGAGGACTCGCACTAACCAAGTAATTTAGCAGTTTTATGAGGGACTCCTCCATAGTGACAGAAATAAAAAGAAACAGATTACGTTGGGCAGGTCACCTCGAAAGAATGCCAGAGAACAGAGGAGCAAACTTGGTTCACTGGCAAAAAACAAAAGGCAGACCACCAGTACTGTGACTTGATGACGTAGAGGCAGATCTACAACAGCTAAGAGTCCGGGCATGGAGGCGTAAAGCCCAGGATAGATCCGAATAAAAAGGCGTGCCAGAGCAGGCCAGTGCCCTCCGAGGGCTGAAGTGCCAGCGGGATGGATGATGGGCTGCTTCTGAGTTTGTGTGGAAACACAAACACTATTTATAATCTAGTCTCTCTCGTATTCCATGTCTTCAATTGTACTTCCGTATTACAATTTCCAAAACAAGTTGTATAATGTTCCCTTGAACAAAAATCCTATATACATCTTATAGAGCAATTACTTTTCGTTTATAACTAATGAATGTTAGGTTCAGAAAAACAACAACAACGTTTACCTCGTCCTGTTGCCCCACAAGAAACATTTTACCTCGTCCTGTTGCCCCACTAGAAATATTTTACCTCGTCCTGTTGCCCCACAAGAAACATTTTACCTCGTCCTGTTGCCCCACAAGAAACATTTTACCTCGTCCTGTTGCCCCACAAGAAACATTTTACCTCGTCCTGTTGCCCCACAAGAAATATTTTACCTCGTCCTGTTGCCCCACAAGAAACATTTTACCTCGTCCTGTTGCCCCACAAGAAACATTTTACCTCGTCCTGTTGCCCCACAAGAAACATTTTACCTCGTCCTGTTGCCCCACAAGAAACATTTTACCTCGTCCTGTTGCCCCACAAGAAATATTTTACCTCGTCCTGTTGCCCCACAAGAAACATTTTACCTCGTCCTGTTGCCCCACAAGAAATATTTTACCTCGTCCTGTTGCCCCACTCAAAAAAAAAAGTTGAATGTGGAAGCTTTAAACAATTATTTATTGTACCTCACTTAACAATTAAAAAAAAATAAATTATTGTTAAAAAAATTACTTTAATATCAAAAATGGAAGTAACTTCTAAATTATTGAGAAATAAGGCTGTAAGTGTGGAGCTGTACCTTTTTTTAACCTTGGTCCACGGACATCTGTTACACTACCTAACTTCATTCTGTCAACTATTTAGCATTAGATCTTAATACACCGTTACATGGCGATATGAATGTATTGTAGAATATATAGAAATAAATAGAATATATAAAACAAATATAGAAACATTGCAACATGTTTGATACATCTTTTTTTCCCATTATAATCTAAAATAATAATGAAAAAATTTAAGGGTTCACTAGCGAGTGATATAGATTCAGTCTACAGTCTAGGCAGCATTGAATTTTTTAAGGATCTGACAATAATTAATAAATGGTTTTCTATTCATTTCAGCCATCGAGCTTGGTCAAACATGTCGCGACTATGGCCAGTGTGTCCAGCACGCGGAGTGTGGAGTGGATAGATCAGGAGTGTGTGAATGTAAAAGAGGCTATTACGCAAGCGCAGGCGTATGCAAGTCAGGTAGGTCTGGACAGGGCTTCAGCTTAACAGTCTGAGAGGTCACTGGTTGGAATCCTGCTTCAAAGAGTTTATTTTAATTTAAGGGCTGGCATAATAATCTATAGGGCAATAAGCGAGATTCTGCAATGTTTACATTGGTAGTAAAGTGCTTGGGATTGTTACGATAATCTGAGGCCAAATCTATTGACAAGATATAAGAAAAAGAGGTTGTTCTATTCTTATCTTATAAATTACAGACGTTACTTCAAAAGAGAAGATAACTACGTCCTACGCGTGTCCTTGGTCAATCTAGTCATCAGTGTCTTAAACTCTGGTTTTCCTGGCTGATTCAGGCAACCCATTCCATCCTCTACTAGCAGTAGTGAAGAAGGAGCATTGGCACATTTGTGCTTTAGGAATCGCTGCTTATATTATATGCAGGTTCCTTTATAATTCTGTGTGCTGGTACTGTGTCATTTTTTAAAAATTTAGTTCAACAGCTAAGGGATAAATAAAACTCGTTTTAACTAGTTCAACTTTCATTAGGGCCAGTACATTGCTATATCTACTACGTACTGCTCTCTCTCTCTCTCGCTCTCTCTCTCTCTCTCGCTCTCTCTCTCTCTCTCTCTCGTATTTATCTATGCTAACCCTAAAGCTACTATGATAATTCATAATCTCATAGAAATGAGATGAATGCCTGGGCATCAGTTATGTTTGGAACGATCTCGCCCACACATCAGTTCCTTCCTCTCCACACAGCTGTCTATCCGAAAGGGCGGCAAGTGCCGATACAGTTTGTTGTCAGCGGCGTCGCAGGCTCTGTCAGGGTGTAGCGCTGGGGGCTGCAGACTAGCTTAGGATCATCGAGTTTTCATCAGGGTTGACTCTCGAAGCCTTTCCGATGATTGGGTATAGCTGCAAGGTAGTTTTCCTATTCCGAGGTGGGTAGCCAAGCCATGGCAAGGAGGGCCTTCAGCCGAAGCTTACTGGTTTACGCGCCAGTTACTCACCTTTGAGATACATGACATTAGGAAGAATTGTATAGATAGTGGAATGCTTGTATCCATTACCGCTTCCTGTAATGATAACCTTACTAAGACAAATAATTATCTGATGATTCGACATATTTTTTTGTCCTCAGCAATCGGTTTAGGTGAGCAATGTGTCCAGGGAGAGAAGTGTGTCAACAAAGCTGAATGTGTCGGCAGCAGATGTGTCTGTGGTCAAGGCTTTCACAATTACAGGTAAACTGTTTAAAAAAGGTTTATTTCATCTGTATTTTTATAATTATTATACCCTTGTCACTTAATTGTAAGCGTCAAGTTCTCAAGAGATATGTAAACAAAATGTTTACTTTTAAACATTGGTTTTAAGAAGCAACTTACCTGCTGTCCACTGCTCTAAAGTCCTCCATAAAAGTGTGGCGCCAAGTTATACAAGGACGTCCCTATTTGCGCTTTCCTTGTGTTGTCTACCCTGTCATTGCAATTCTTGATATGCGCAATTCATTTGGATGGAGGTCATGTTCCGTAAACCTCATGCGACGTTCGGTCACTACCTCATTATGTGGTAAGAAGTCCCTACTGGGAATAGGATTTCTTTGTTGGAGACCCGATCTCTGTAACTGACAATTAAAATCTTAAAATCCGTCATCTGTTGCACATCTGTCAGATCATTCATCAATATAAATTCTTTCCTTTCTTTCCGAAGCGCGACCACTAAAATTAGACCCAGATCTAGTTTTAAATTTTAATACAAATTTCTTTCAGAGGTCACTGCACAAAGTCCAGCCTCGCGGGAGAACTCTGCTTCTCATCTGAAGAGTGCATCCGCACCACTCATTGCTCTGCAGATCACATCTGTGTCTGTGATGTCGGTGTCGCCAATGCGGACGGTGAGTTCGACTATTATTAAGAAAAAAAAAAGTTATGAACTCAGTAACACTATAACGTAAGCCTTGTGAATAAAAAAAAAAAGGTTGCCAACTTTGAAATGGAGCAGTAGATAAAAACAAGAAGAGCATTAGCTTCAATTTCCTTAGGAACATTTAAAACAAAACAAAAGAATATCCGTGTTGTCCATTGAACAAAACGTAAGGCCTAAGTCAAGGAGGATGAGGTGGAGTATCCCAGTTAGGATATTTGCTTAAAACATCGAGTATCCCAGTTAGGATATTTGCTTAATGCATCGAGTATCCCAGTTAGGATATTTGCTTAATGCATTAAGTATCCCAGTTAGGATATTTACTTAATGCATCGAGTATCCCAGCTATGATATTTACTTAAAACATCGGGTATCCCAGTTAGGATATTTACTTAAAGCATCGGGTATCCCAGTTAGGATATTTACTTAAAACATCGAGTATCCCAGTTAGGATATTTACTTAAAACATCGGTTATCCCAGCTATGATATTTACTTAATGCATCGGGTATCCCAGGTAGGATATTTACTTAAAACATCGGGTATCCCAGTTAGGATATTTACATAAAGCATCGGGTATCCCAGTTAGGATATTTACTTTAAACATCAGGTATCCCAGTTATGATATTTACTTAAAACATCGGGTATCCCAGTTAGGATATTTACTTAGAACATCGGGTATCCCAGTTAGGATATTTACTTTAAACATCAGGTATCCCAGTTAGGATATTTACTTAAAACATCGGGTATCCCAGTTAGGATATTTACTTAAAACATCGGGTATCCCAGTTAGGATATTTACTTAAAACATCGGGTATCCCAGTTAGGATATTTACTTAAAACATCGGGTATCCCAGTTAGGATATTTACTTAAAACATCGGGTATCCCAGTTAGGATATTTACTTAAAACATCGGGTATCCCAGTTAGGATATTTACTTAAAACATCGGGTATCCCAGTTAGGATTTTTACTTAAAACATCTAAAAAATCCAGAGAAATGGTTGCAAAAAAGCGATTATAGGGCGTTTAAACTCTAAACCCGGGTAGATAAAGCTCGTTAATAGGATATAGTTATTCATCAGCGAATTTATGAGACATTAAGGAGCTACGTTATTTGGAGCCCAATGTTGGTTGAATCGTACATATGGTTACTGAGAGCCTGATTTCGAGAGAAACGTTTCAGTTACATTTGCCTTTTTATATTGATGTGACTGTCCAATATATTGGCAATTTTTTTTTTTTAAAGAATAAATTACATCGATATGGGTGGTGCTCAATTTAGCAAATGATTTATGAGGGGAAAGATTTTGTAAACATAACTAACTCCCAATTTTAATAATTCCATAGGTCAAATGTATTAACCAGCCCCCTATCCTTGTTCTTGTTATAGTAATTCTGTCTCTTGACCTGAGTTAAGCTTAATATCGTCCATTTTATTTATTTATTTTTTTTTGTCTTTCTGTTGTTTTTTTTATGTAATATTAGATGGTCTAATAACTTACGTTTTTTTAACAGAGTTGTTCCACTTTGGTGAGTCAATGTAGTGGCTAGTGGCATGTATTCATATAATATCGACCCGTAAACCTCAATAAGAAATTAAAGCCAATTTTAAAAATAAATTTATAATATGCAAAGTATGGAGGCAAATCCATTCATGGAAAGATTTTTGTCTTATCCGGTGTATAGAATACGAAAGTATTGAAAAACTTTACAGTTTTTAAACCGCATAATAATTTTTTGCACTTCTTTTTACCACTTTCGAATAAAAAAAAATTGAAATGCAAACAAGAACAAATTGCTACATATTATTATTAATATCGAAAATCCCCCGTATAAAATTAAATAAACTGTTTGATTAACATTATTTTTATTTTTATTTATTTATTTATTTTTGCAGGTTTATGTGTGTAAGTTGAATTTGAGGAATGCAGACATTTTGTTTTTGTAAAATGGTTGCAACTTTGAAAGATTACAATATATAATACCAAAAAAAAATGTGTTTTACTTATTCATCTATTGACAATATCTATGTTTTCACATATAGTCAACTAACGTATCTGGCATTGGATTTACTGAGGATGGAATACCGAATTTTCGCGCATTTACCCCGCATACGAGTATAACCCGCACAAATTACAAAATAGGTGGAAATAAACTCGTTAAATTTTTATATACCCAGCATGTGCAAAGCGTTGCGATCCGTATAGCTGTCTCAATTGATTGCTGGTATATATTAACGATTCTCTGCCGCATTGGTAATATTTGTTTTCTTAAGTTTAGTAGGAGCTGTCCCCATAAAGCTTTCCAATGGGTACATTTCACAACCACACAGTGAACTAAAGAAGGTAGAAAGAACAACTGGTATGCCCTTAGTTTCGGTTATACTATATGTTTATGAGTAAAATACATTACCACACCTTTGTATACCCCATACGGCTACCATTCCTTTGTAAAAACGTGTATAACTCGCGGGTTATATGCGCGGAAAATACGGTAGTTAAACTACGTCTCGTTTTGAGAACGACTGTAGAAAATATGTAATGGGATAAGAGTTGACACACTTGTTGCTACACATGTGTTAAACAAAACAAGTTTAGAGACAAATCTAGGTCGCGTTATTGACACACGAAACAAAAGCCATTTTTTCTCACACTTTTACCATTGAAGCCTCCCGCCGTCTCTTGGACCAGAAAATTTACTTCTGGTATCTGTGTCCATCATTGATTTTGATCTCTCTTAGATCGAATAATAGGCTTACGTGATCAATCATGGATTCCTATAAATGTTGTAAATTTAAGTGTATTGAATTTTACTTAATTCTTTTTAAAAAAATCTTTAAATTACATATAAGTGAAAAAATTCAGGTTTTAAAAAAATATTACATAAAATCTGATTATTAATCATTTTGCGATCTAACCTAAAGCAGTGCTGAAGATTCATTACGTCTTACCAATGGTTACAGCTTACAACAGAGTGAGTTCCCCTTTTAGCTCACACAAAAATAAATAAATAAAAATCACATTTTTACTGAGATACTTTTAATCATCTTAGTAACGATATTATACTAATTGTGGCACACACTCACTCTTGTACAGGCACACACTCACTCTTGTACAGGCACACACTCACTCTTGTACAGGCACACACTCACTCTTGTACAGGCACAACTCACTCTTGTACAGGCACACACTCACTCTTGTACAGGCAACACTCACTCTTGTACAGGCACACACTCACTCTTGTACAGGCACACACTCACTCTTGTACACCCTCTGGTATTTTATGTTTTATTGAATTGAAAAAAAAAAGATTTTTTAAAGTATTTAGATTCCGAAGTATAGAAATAAAAATGTGTTTCTTTTTTTATATTATTTTTATCAACCAATTTTCTAAATTAAAACCAAACATCATTAATTCCATTCCATTCCATTTGAAGTAATCGAATGAGATCAAAACATATATTTAAACAAAAAAAATTAAAGTATTATAAAATCTTTGTAGATGGATATTGTATATAAATGACAGCACTATATGCACGATGAATACATATATTGTTATTTAAAAACACGTGAACAGAATAAAATGCATACCTTTGCATCTCAAATTCTTATCGTGACAAGAATTTTTCGACAATCCACATCAACGAATAAAGTAAACAAAATATACATTTTTAAATAAAATAACATATTTTCTCTCTTTGAAGATTTCAAAGTAAACTCTAATTCCTCGAAAGATAGGAAAGCGATGTGTGCGAATACAAAGCTTGAAACAACCCTGGTTAAAAATGGATGGACTTTTAAGGATACACAGGCAGAGCTATATACAAGGAAATGACCATGCCAAACAATCTGGACAGCATTAACTTCCTTCCCTGCAAAGAGCAATCTACAATCTTCCAACTAAGGACAGGACACACACCTCTGTTAAATTACCATCTTAACAAAATTAATTCCACACAACTCCCCCTTTGTAGACAGTACGCCCGCCCTTATGAAACTGTAAACCATATCCTTTTTGAATGCCCTTTCCTAATCCACCTTAGACAGACCCTACTTCCACTCCAGCCCAACATAACCAACACCCTGTACGGCAGTGCTGAACAACTGAAGAAAACAGCACACCTTTTTTCTTTGACACAGTCTGCAAAAGAGCTCAGCAGCAAAAATCTGACTACAGGAAGATGAAGAGTTTGGATTTAAAAAATTAAAAATATTCAGTCAAAAATGTTTGTACAAAATGTCGACATTTAAGTAAATGAAATACGTTGTTAAAAAAGATCG
Source organism: Biomphalaria sudanica (assembly GCA_036873155.1). Classification (NCBI taxonomy): domain Eukaryota; kingdom Metazoa; phylum Mollusca; class Gastropoda; family Planorbidae; genus Biomphalaria; species Biomphalaria sudanica. The sequence goes on from JAZGLO010000013.1 coordinate 1,335,663, forward strand.
AGTAATTTGTTTAAATTATTCAATATTTCCAGAAATAAAGAAAACAAGATTACAAAGAGAGTTTGTGTTGCCACACAAACTCAGAGGCGGCCCCCGTGGCAGACGGATTCCTGGCGGATCCGCATATTCGCTGGTCGACTGAGGATGGCATCGAGCAGGGTATGAAACCGAGACCGTAGAGATAATCAGTCCTGCGCGCTAACCACACGACCAGACATTGCTCTTAATCTAATGACAAACTGGTTACAAACTAATAGCCTACTATTGATAATATATCTACACATTACGTAATGACAACAACCGGATATGTACAATATGTCAGAAGAGCGATTTTAGATAATCTTTTGGTATTGAGCATTTTCATTTAGGCCTAAATGGAACTAGAATGAGGATGTAGATCTACCTAAATTAAACTACTAATTTAGCACTCTCAATATCTATATCTACTAGATCTAGATCTAAAATATATATTTGAGATAATGTAGATGTAATTTAGATAAGATTTATATAAAAAAACACACTAGATAATCAATTAATAGACTAATTGCAATATGAAATATTAAAATAGTAGATTAGTTTTAGTATTTTATAACATTGCAATATTGACATATTGACAATCTAGACTTTTGAAAAAAAATCTACACTTTAAGCCTAGAAATTAAAATTATAGATCTTGATCTAGTCTAAATCATGGCTGTCTGGTAGTGCGGTTTGCGCGCTGGACTGTCGTTTGTATTCATCGATGGTCCCAGGTTCAAACCCTGCCCGTTCCCATCCCCCGTCGTCCTACATGATGTTTGGACTACAACTCTGAAGGAACATCCGAAACATGTAAAACAACAAACATTCTAAACTAGACCAAGAAATTCTAGATCTAGATTCTATAATGATTTTAATTAGAACTTAATCTAAATCTAGTTTTAAAAATCTAGCTCTATTGTAAGAAAAAAAATCTAGATCTAGTGTAAAAAAATATCTACATCTAGTGTAAAAAATCTAGATTAGATATAAATCTAACTATTACGACTTTTTAAAATGCGAGTCACATTACGAGGTTTAATAAACATTACTAGACCGAGTTGTTTTAGCATTTATGACGTCAAAGGAAAAAAATCCATTACGTCACACGTCCTAGTTAGACTACAAAATGTCATCTATACGAGCAGCTTGTCGAGGGATCATAGACATTGGTGCACCGAGCTTATTCTTTTAGCATTTCATTTAAAGAATTAACTGCATACAGGGCCGCCGCGAAGGTTGTGGCCGCCTGCGTGCGGAATTTTAAAATGCCGCCCTCCCCCCCCCCCCTTTTTTTTTTCTTCAAAAAAAAATTCCAGTAAGACTGAGCTGGACACTTTTAATTTAAATGCATTTTTTTGTAGACCATTCCATTTTTTCCTATCATATTCGCACCGTTGTCGTACCCCTCAGGCAGAACTATTAATCATGCACTAAGAACAATTTCGGACATATGTGCCTTCAGAAATGTAACATTTTGGTTCTTTGTGAATAACACTAAAAACTGATCTCGTTCTGACTACACAGTTATGCTCCTGATTTGCGACGATTTTAATTGATGAACTTCTGCTGGTATATTACAATGAACAATGTAAATGAACATGATCTACATACAGTTTCTAGATAACTTTGACTGCTCAACAATGTTACATATTATGGTCTGGACGTGGATATGATAACTTCCTTTGTTGTATGTTTTGTTTTTTTAATTCAAGCATAATCCGAAAAAAAAAGCTCGAACTACAAAAGCCAGTGACAGTGGAACTTTTTCAACGTTCCGTAGATGTTCATAATAATTATCCCCCTTGTATTTTGTCGAGGTGTACATTGTATCCACAATCATCTGACATACACGGATTCAGAGTTGCCTACAAATGTATCCATCAAATAAAGCAACTCAGAGCTGAATATTTTACATGAGTCTAATACAAAGTATATAGTCCAAAGTACAAGTCACTTATACAATGACTTGAAATAAAACATAGAAAGGCAATGATTCTCACATTCCCTGGTGGCGACTTCCTATTATAGATAACAACCTTTTCGTTCGAGCTTCCTTTAGAAGCTGGAGCTCAGAGGAGCAATTCAGGCTTCCACTGTAAGATCCCTGAGTTGTTATTTTAAAGAATCTAATAAAAAAGAAAAGAAACTTAGTTACAATTAATAGGTTTTATTGTTCATTTATATTAATCCAACACTGTGTATAGAATCCAAAGTTACGTCATGAAAGTTCACTAAAACGTTTCTGCTCAGGTCGACAACAGGTCGGAACATTTTTTCGCCGCCCCTCTCCCCCCCCCCCTCATGTTGTTGGTAGGTTGTTGGCATGTAGCTCCGAACAGCTAGTACAACTAAACCGATGTGGGCGTTTTATATTTGTTAAATAAATAAACTTGAAATAAATTGAACAATCTTCTTTGTGAAGAAAAACTCAATATTACTGTTTATTACGATTTAACTTGAGATGAGATATAGATCTAACAGTAATGAAATAAACTGAGATTTACACAAAAATCCAGCTCACAGCAAAAAAGTCTTAAGATCGTCTCACATTTGCAATAGGTACTTTAATTTCATCATTGTCACTGCATAACCAGGAATCAATCGCTTCACCTCTTCTCACCACCGCTGAGGAAACACACACACTCCATAACACCCCTTTTTGTCAGGACGTTGCGTCCTCTCCCGCCTCATAAGAGAAACTTGCCCCCCCCCCAGTGAAAATGTTTTAAAATTTACTTTTTAATTACTGAGTGGGCTATTCGACTCAAAACAAATATTACAAACAAACCGCGTAATCCAGAGCACGCTGCTCTATTATCTTTTTATGTAGTTTTCAAAATAGTTTCTATTTCTTATGTATGAATATAATTTATATTTTCAAAGGATAATGGAATAATAGGAATTTACATAAAATATTTTTAAGTAATTTGTAAAAATGTAACTAAATTAAAAAAGAAGTAAACTTGGAATAAGATTTGGCCGCCCCCTAAAGTCGGAAAGCTGCGTGCAATGCACACATTGCACAATAGGTAGCGGCGGCCCTGACTCCATATGACGTCAAAGGAAAAAAATTACATTACGTCACCCGTCCTAAGACTAAAAAATGTCATATATACGAGCAGCTTCTCGAGGGATCATAGACGTCCTTACAGAAAGTTTGTTCTTTTAGCATTTTATTTGATGGGCTAGTTAGACTAATATATGTATATATATATAAAAGGATTAAAGACGCTTTTTTTATTTTGTCTGTCAGTTTGTTTGTTATGTTAATAGCGAGAAAAAAAAAGACTAAAAGCTATTGAAAATCTGATTAAAATTTAATTTCCCTTCCGAAACATCGCATTAGTTTTAAGTTTCTATAATAGATTGTTCCGGATGTTTATATATTTATAGTGAGAGAAAATAAGAATTCCAGATTAATCAAATGTTGTTAATTAAATTTGTGGGATGGTCCGTTATGAAAATTAGATGTACCATAGCCTTATGGAGATTTTTTCAAACCATACTTTGGTGTTAGGAAGTTGTTTTCCTTAAAAATCAGAGCATAATATTAGCGACAGTTAGATTTTCTAACGTTTTAGATAGAAAGTTAAATGTAGTGTAAGAGAGAAGTGCGATTTTACATAAATAGAGTTAAACTATTTTTCATAAAAAATCCGGAACAACCAATTTTCGTAAATGAGAAAATTATTTGTTTTATTTATTAGAAGAAAGATTTCAAACATTTATTAGCGTTATTAGATTTTTCATATAAAATTCGGATCATTTTTGGCGACGATTTGTAAGAAAATTAAATGTAGATCGATGTCTTTTTCGAAACAAAATCCGGAACATTCTTTACCGACTAAACAACTTTTATTATGTTTCGGCAAGAAAATTAACTGTACAATAAGTCTAAAAATTGATTTTCAATAATCGTTTCTAGTAAATTACTTTCTTATTTGTCGATATTTTTGAAAAAAAATAAAATTATTTGACATAAATTTGTTTTAAATTAAAAATTCGGAACATTTGATATTGATAAATAAACTATAGTGACGTAGTGTCAAAGAATACAATTGTAATGTTTGTCAATTATGCGATTTCAAACAATCATTTGACATAATTTATTTTTTATAAAACAATATCCGGAACAACTTTATAGTTAATGAAATATAAATCAGTATAGATATTTTTATTTAGCATTTATATGCTAGTGACATTAAAAAACCGGAACAATATATTAAAGATCATGTGTTTCTTGCAACGTTTAAGCATGGAAATAAAATCTAATATAAGTTAGAAGAGCAAACAAATATTTTTTTTTTTTTTTACAAAACATCCGGAACAATCTATTATAGATACTTAAAACTATTGCAATATTTCTGAATGAAAAATTAAATCAGATTTACAATAGCCTCCAGTGTTATCTGTTAGGCTAATCGTGACAGACAAACCGACCAACAGACAAAACGCACAAAAATAAGCTTCTTTTATTTGGATGGGGGCACTAAACAAAAAATAAATAAAATCTAATTTTTTTTAAAAAGTTTAAGGAATTCGTTCGCTACTCACGTACGTTGCGACGTTACGCTACTGCACGAAAGTCGCTGCATAAAAAGTCATTTTAAAAAATATGCATGATATTTACATACAAAGTGCATTACTAGCCTTTATAAACAAACAGAAATGTTTTCTTTTAATTTTAGCAGCTAGTTTACCAGAAAAAATATCTTCAAGTATTATTTATATTTGTTGTAAACATTTCCTGTACATTTTATAAATATATTTGACTTCGCGATAATGAAAATACACAAAAATTGTTTAACATTGTTGGCATATTGTAACATTGCCTCCCTGTTTTAGAATTGGTGTATTATTATGAAAAAATGCTTGCATAATTAATTATATAAATTAAACGGTTTGCTTTTAGAAAACCAAAAGTAGCCGTTGCACCTAAACTTTTCAAGCCGCATTTAATGATGAAATAATATTTTTCATCTCTTCTAGTTTTCGAGATCTGAGTGTGACAGACGGACAGACGAACAGACGGACAGACAGACAGACGGACATTTTGCACAAACCTATTAGCGCCTTTTTCCCCTTACGGGGGCCGCTAAAAATATTTCCAGATATCTAAGTGGAATCCATTAGTGCACTGTGATATGTGCAACAGGGGCAAACTGGGTGTCAAAATCGGCCCGGGCATTTCTATACCATTCGGCCAATAACTTCTATATCATATAATGGGCATACAATCCTAGTTCTACCTGTTCTAAAAATCATTTTGTTAAGTTTGATAATGTATCGATTACTTTACGCATACATACAATGAAATCTATATCTTTATAAGAAATATAGGCCTTATGCTGCTTTTTAATTGCTAAGTGTGTTGTTACGTATCTAGGCGTTGTTTTTTTCTTTCGTTGACCTGTTGCGGTCGAGAGACGGGTAGGTTGTCTGCCCCTTGTGTAATAAGTTTTTTTTTCTTTTTTATTCGTCAAGCCACACAGACAGTGACCGGTCCTTGACCTGTGTGTGTACCTCTGGTTGAAAGGAGGGTGTTTTTTTTTCTGCCTCTTTGAAGAGCGTTCTAGATCTGGGTGTTGATGACTTTCTAGAAATTACGAGAGATCGACGCGCGGTAGATTATATAAGACCGCTCGCGTAACGTTGACGGACAGACATACGGAGACAGCCGTGAGACAGAATAGCGGAGACATTGCGTGACCCGTGCGTGGTTAACCACTTGATCGTGTAAGTTAATATTTTTTTTTTATGTAAGGCCTTGCTTGCTTGTATTTGTAATTACATTTTCAAACTCTTGTATTGTAATATTTTTACATGTCATTTTTGTAAAAGGGTTTTGGTCAACACATCAATTCTGTATTGAGTAAATGTTTATTTTTCTTTCTTGTAACTTTATATTTGATTAAACATTAAGTTGATAGTTTACCTTCCGATTTCTTGTGTCATTTTTTTTTTTGTTATTCATTGTAAGTCTTTGATTAAATTCAGACTTAAGATAAGTGACACAACTCCTTTTCTATTGTCACGTTCCCCTAGGCAAGCCATTTTAAAAATTAGAATTCAATTCGTAATACGTGACAAAAGAAGTTTGAGGGCTTTCGTCCGGGATCTTTTTCTGAACCTATTTTCATCTTACTTGAGTATGTTTGTAAAGGCGAAGTTGACTTTAACAAAATTCTTTTGTTTGTTCAAAGAGTCGGAAGTAAAGTATCAATAGTATTGACCAAACTCTCTTAAGGTTTTTTGTTGTACTGATTTTGTACTGTATATTTACATTGTATACATTTTTTTGCTTGTAATAGTTGTTAGTTAGTCATGGATATTCAGGTTTTTCTTTCAAATCCCTCTGTGGAAGAGCTTGATGCTTTTACTAGGAAGGAACTGGTCCTTATTTCTAAACATTTAGGGTTAAAAATAAAATCAAATGCCCTTAAACAAGAAATCAGAGATAACATTGTAATCCATTATGTAGACGAGGAAGTGTTTTCTGAAGACCTTTTAGAAACCCTTAGACCCGATGAGAGTAAATCAGATTTAGAACTTCAGATAAAATTAAAACAAATGGAAATAGAAGCCCAGAAGGAAATTAAACAAAAAGAATTAGAGCTTGCAGCGGCTAGAGAGCAGAAAGAAATGGAAATAGAAGCCCAGAAGGAAATTAAACAAAAAGAATTAGAGCAGAAAGAAATGGAAATGAAATTACAAATAGAGTTAAAAAAATTAGAGTTAGCTGCTAATGTAAGACCAGATTCTTCCCCTGCCAGTCATACTGCTGAAGCAATAAAATTTTTGAAAATAATTCCACGCTTTAATGAAGCCACAATTGACAATTATTTTCCACAATTTGAACTTGCTGTGAAAAATTTTAATGTACCTGAAACTTTGTGGCCCACTTTGCTGCAAACAGTTTTGACTGGTAGAGCTGCAGAGGTATTTTGTTCTTTGACCATTGAACAACAAAAAGATTATAATGTTGTTAAGGCCTTAATTCTTAAGGCATATAAACTTGTTCCGGAAGCTTACCGAAAGCAGTTCAGGGATTGTCGCAAATCGGATGGCCAAACCCATGTAGAATTCCTGCGGGAAAAGGAGCGACGCTTTGAGAAATGGCTCACTTCCAAGGAAATCGGCACCGACTTTGCCAAATTCAAGAACCTAATGCTGATGGAAGAGTTCAAGAGTTGTGTGCGGCTGGACGTCCGTACGCATATAGCTGATCGTGGCGAGGAAGATGTGCACAAGGCTGCAGTGTTGGCAGACGATTATATAATATCACATCAATTTGCCAAGTATACGACGGATGTCAAGCCAAAACAAGTCAAACAGCCTGAGTCCACTGCTAGCAACTCCATCAAGAACAGCAGTACTAACGACAGAAAACCTACTACAAGTAAAGCTACTTGTTCCTACTGCAAACGAGAAGGCCATAAAATTGACGATTGTTGGAAATTGAGGAAGAGAAACGAAAAAGCTCCTTCAAAAGTCAGCGCTTGCACAGTACAGTGGTCGTCGAGGTTTACTCCCTCATCATCAAGCCATATCAAGAATACCTCGACACCACCTGTTTCAAATGTATTGACTGTACAAGACTCTCCGAAAATGTCTCCACGGTGTTCAAATGACTCAACAGCGAGTTCTTCAAATTCATCTTTACGATGTTCCAATGACTCAACCAAGAGTTTTTCAAATACATCAAGCCGATGTTCCAATGACTCAAACAAGAGTTTTTCAAATACATCAAGCCGATGTTCCAATGACTCAAACAAGAGTTTTTCAAATACATCAAGCCGATGTTCCAATGACTCAAACAAGAGTTTTTCAAATACATCACATCGATGTTCCAATGACTCTATCCAGAGTTCCCATAATACATCACCCCGATGTTCCCATGACTCTATCCAGCGTTCCCATAATACATCACCCCGATGTTTCAATGACTCTATCCAGAGTTCCCATAATACATCATCCCGATGTTCCCATGACTCTATCAAGAGTTCCCATAAGACATCACCCCGATGTTCCAATGACTCCATCAAGAGTTCTCCAAATACATCCAAAAGATGTTCTACTGACTCAAGAAAGAGTTTCTCCACTGCGTCTCCTAGAGATGTCAATGACTCCAGCGAGAGTTCGACCCAAGTCCAGTCTGCATCAACCAAAATTGATGTTTTATTAGAGGATTTTAAGCCTTTCATTTCGGAAGGATTCGTATCACTACCCGGTGATTCTACAAGTCTACGACCTATCACCATTTTGAGAGACACAGGTGCCTCACAATCGTTACTTTTAGAGGGTATCTTGCCCTTGTCTAAATCATCATCGACTGGGAAGAGCATCCTGTTACGAGGCGTAGAGCTTGGATGTATAGATGTGCCTCTACATCTAATCGACATAAAGTCAAATCTCATTACTGGACCGGTTGTTGTAGGTGTCCGACCAACATTACCATTGGAAGGCATCTCGTTGCTGTTAGGCAATGACTTAGCAGGTGGAAAGGTGATAGCCGAACCCATCGTCACTCAAACACCCGACTTATCTGCCACACCCGAGGAAGACCTAGAGTTATATCCAGCGTGTGCAGTAACAAGGGCAATGAGGTTGAAAGCATCTCAAGAAGAGAACGTCGTCAAGGCCAACAGTAACCAAGATGATGTGGACTTGAGCACCACATTCTTTGCTTCTCTTGAAGAAGAACCAACGCCAAATTCTGAAAAGCCGGCATCAACTCGAAAACAGTTGATTGAGGACCAAAAGAAGGATCCAGAGCTCGCCAAACTCCGAGAAACCGCAATGACATCACAAGAGGCAGAGCTAGCATCAACGTGCTACTACATCCAAGATGATATGCTCTTCAGGAAATGGAAACCTCCAGACGCATCCAACGAAGAAGAATGGAGAATATGCCATCAAATCGTGTTACCAGAAAGATACCGAGCGTACATCATGAATCTGGCTCATGACACACCAATGTCAGGTCATCTCGGCATCCACAAGACATACCACAAGATTATGTCACACTTCTTCTGGCCACGTTTGAAGAAAGATGTCATCCAGTACTGCCGATCCTGTCATGCCTGTCAGATGGTTAGCAAGCCAAATCAAAAGATCCCTGTTGCTCCTCTGAAGCCGATTCCAGCCTTTGAAGAACCTTTCAGCAGAGTACTTATTGACTGTGTTGGTCCTCTCCCAAGGACAAAAGCTGGCAACCAATACCTGTTGACCCTTATGTGTGCTTCAACTCGTTTTCCTGAAGCTATTCCTCTAAGGAACATAAAAGCATCAAACATTGTGAAGGCCTTAATCAAGTTCTTTACTCTATTTGGTCTACCAAAGTCCATCCAATCGGACCAAGGAACGAATTTCACGGCCAATCTTTTCAAGCAAGTCATGACTCAGTTGGGCATCAAACACTGCATGTCGAGTGCGTATCATGCCGAGTCGCAAGGCGCTCTTGAGCGATTCCATCAGACTCTCAAGAACATGATCCGAACCTATTGCTTTGAGCACGAAAAAGACTGGGACGAAGGAATCCACATGCTGCTGTTTGCAACCCGTGAATCCGTCCAGGAATCGTTGGGATTCAGCCCTTTTGACTTAGTCTTTGGCCATTCGGTGCGCGGTCCCTTGAAATGTATAAAAGAGACTTTGTTGTCACCAACAGCCACTGAAGGACTTTTAGACTATGTAATTAAGTTTAAAACTAGACTTTATGATGCTTGTGTTCTGGCCAAAAATAACTTACAAAACACCCAATCCAGCATGAAACGCTGGTATGATAGAAAGGCCCGTGTTAGAGAATTTTCTCCCGGGGATAAGGTGCTTGTATTTTTGCCCATACCAGGTCAACCCTTGCAAGCCAGATATTTTGGTCCCTATGAAATTGAGACCAAAATTAGTGACCTCAATTACACAATCAAAACCCCTGACCGTAGGAAAAAGACTCAGTTATGTCATATAAACATGCTGAAGCCTTATGTATCTCGGCCAGATCACTCAGAGAAGAGTAATTGTGTTTTAAATACAGTCAAAAGTTGTTCAAATAGCCATGTTTCTCCTATTGATGATGATATTGTAAAGGAGAAATTTGGACAATACAAAATACCTAATTCTTTTGTATTACAGAATTTGGATGTAAAACTGTCTCATCTGTCTTCGACAGAAAGGCCAGTTATCATGAAACTCATTAGTGAATTTAATGACATTTTTTGTGATGTACCAAAACAGACTAATGTTATAATGCATGATGTAGATGTTGGCGAGGCTACTCCAGTCAAGCAGCATCCTTACAGGGTCAACCCTGAAAAACTTGCTATACTTAGGTCAGAAATCAAGTATATGCTTGAAAATGACCTCATTGAACCAAGTTCCAGTAGCTGGAGCTCCCCATGTGTCTTGATACCTAAACAGGACAAGACTTATCGTTTTTGTACAGACTACCGTAAGGTAAATGCTGTAACAAAGACCGATTCGTTTCCTATCCCTAGGATAGACGATCTCATAGATCGTATTGGTGACGCTAAGTACATCACCAAAATAGACCTACTTTTAGGTTATTGGCAGGTTCCCCTGACTGATAGGGCAAAGGAAATCTCCGCCTTTGTCACCCCTGATGGTCTGTACCAATACAAAGTGATGCCATTTGGCATGAAGAATGCTCCTGCCACTTTCCAGAGAATGATAAATGCCCTGCTTGCTGACATGGAGAATTGCCACGCATACATAGACGATGTAGTGATTTTTAGCCAAGATTTTTCTAGCCATTGTAAACAACTGCATTGTCTTTTTACTAAACTGTTACATGCAAAAATTACTGTAAACCTGAGTAAGAGTGATTTTTGCCAGGCTTCAATCCAATACTTAGGCCATATTGTAGGACAAGGCCAGGTGAAACCTGTAATGGCCAAAGTAGAAGCTATCCAAGCTTTCCCTATCCCTGCTGATCGGAAACAACTCCGAAGATTTTTGGGAATGTCTGGATATTATAGAAAATTTTGCGAAAATTTTTCTGTCATTGCCAGTCCTTTAACAAACCTCCTGAGAAAGAATGTCCGATTTACTTGGACGGATGAATGTCAGAAAGCCTTTAACCAGATCAAGCAGATATTATCTAGCTCTCCCATTTTGATGGCTCCTGACTTCGGAAAACCTTTTAGGTTAGCTATTGACGCCAGTGACACAGGTGTTGGGTCAGTCCTTTACCAAGAAGATAATTTCCAAGTAGAGCATCCTATTTGTTTCTTTTCCAAGAAATTTAATAGACATCAAAGAAATTATTCTACTGTGGAAAAAGAATGTCTTGGGTTGATTCTTTCTATACAACACTTTGATTTTTATATCAGTGGGTCCAGATGGCCACTGGTTGTATTTACTGACCACAATCCCCTTACATTTATCCACAAAATGTCTGGCAAGAACCAACGACTTCTCAGGTGGAGTTTATTTTTACAAGAGTACAACCTAGATCTTAAACACATAAAAGGCAGCGAAAATGTTATCGCCGATGCCTTGTCTAGATTGTAAAAAGTATTTTGATGTATATTTTTTTTATATATATATCATGATAAATACATTCTGTAATGTAAATATTTTTTTTTAATTCTAAAAAGATTTCCATTTCGTGGAAATGTAAACTTTTTATTTTTAGGGGGGAGGTGTTACGTATCTAGGCGTTGTTTTTTTCTTTCGTTGACCTGTTGCGGTCGAGAGACGGGTAGGTTGTCTGCCCCTTGTGTAATAAGTTTTTTTTTCTTTTTTATTCGTCAAGCCACACAGACAGTGACCGGTCCTTGACCTGTGTGTGTACCTCTGGTTGAAAGGAGGGTGTTTTTTTTTCTGCCTCTTTGAAGAGCGTTCTAGATCTGGGTGTTGATGACTTTCTAGAAATTACGAGAGATCGACGCGCGGTAGATTATATAAGACCGCTCGCGTAACGTTGACGGACAGACATACGGAGACAGCCGTGAGACAGAATAGCGGAGACATTGCGTGACCCGTGCGTGGTTAACCACTTGATCGTGTAAGTTAATATTTTTTTTTTATGTAAGGCCTTGCTTGCTTGTATTTGTAATTACATTTTCAAACTCTTGTATTGTAATATTTTTACATGTCATTTTTGTAAAAGGGTTTTGGTCAACACATCAATTCTGTATTGAGTAAATGTTTATTTTTCTTTCTTGTAACTTTATATTTGATTAAACATTAAGTTGATAGTTTACCTTCCGATTTCTTGTGTCATTTTTTTTTTTGTTATTCATTGTAAGTCTTTGATTAAATTCAGACTTAAGATAAGTGACACAACTCCTTTTCTATTGTCACGTTCCCCTAGGCAAGCCATTTTAAAAATTAGAATTCAATTCGTAATACGTGACAGTGTAAATGCTAAAAGAATGAAGCTACCTACTAGTAGCAGTGTCTACGGATGTAGACTATTGCTTTATTTCAGAAAATGTGATAGATTAAATTAGCATTACACTGTAGAGTCTGTAAGAGAATTATTCTTAAAACAGAATATTATAAAACCTTTAATAATTGAATAGTTTCTAGCTTTCTATAGTGGCATTCATGAGGCCCTTTAGGTTGCCCTACCGGTCCATTTTGGTACCAGCCTACAGGACATCTGCCCAAATGCTCATCTAGGCAGTCCGCCCCTGATGTGGAGGATTTGTGGAATACTAAAAGTAAAACAAATGCTTTAAGGTCATTAAGATTTAAAAGTTTAACATAAACAGAATATTTAAAATACGATTAAAATAATCTTTTTTTTACACGGCATAAATATAGTATGCGTATTATTGAATGACAAGGGAGGGAATCCATTCTCCTCCTGGGAAATGGTGGGTCACAAATATTTACGTAAGAATCCGGAGATAACATTTGTTTCTCTGGCAGGAAATGAAAGTAAATAATGAGTACTCCCTTTGTAAAAAAAAAATTGAATGATCCATGCGGAGAGGTTCCGAAAAAAAAAACGAAACATATTTAAAGATGTAGTTTTTGTTTTCTGAAAACTAATATTTCTAAAATTATATTGTTTATTATGATTAATAAACGCAATTATATGACCATGAACGGTATATTTAGTTCAGATGATGTGAAGAAATGAATTAGACTGATGTAAAAATATACTATTGCAGGAAAGAACAGAGTGAAAGAAGGACATTGACATACTGTATGCTAAAGCCTTCCGGACATGTCCTTTTTGCCGGACCTATGGTAACCATACAAAAGAAGACTAATCCCAATAATTTAAAAAAATCTATTTAAATAAAAAATAATTTCAAAATTACAAGTAAATTTTTATGACAATTTCTCCTTAATTTTTTGTTTGACAACGCTCCAGCCTTTTTTTAAGGCCGCCGGAACATAAATTTTTACTTCGCCGCGGAAACTCAATTCCGAGAGACTTAAAGTTTTCTGGGCCGTCAGGGTCATTACATCGTTACTGTACAGTACAGTGGCGTCTCCAAGACAGTTGATAACACTCAGAGCCTTGGAAGAAAAACTGTTAGAGACTGGGTAAAAAAAAAAAGACATCGTGTTAATAGACGTTAAAGATAAATAAAAAAAAGAATTCCATTTACATATGGCTAATGTTATTCTCATTATATATATATATATATGGAGAGAGACAGAGAGAGAGAGAGAGAGAGAGAGAGAGAGAGAAGAAAGATAGATATAGGTAGGTAGGTAGGTAGGTAGGTAGGTAGGTAGGTAGGTAGGTAGGTAGGTAGATGCACTAGCACATTGTTCACCGCTCAACAGATGTCACTGTAATGAGGACCTGGTGCGACATTATCATATATAATACAGATGTCACTTTAGAAAAGAAGATAATTACGTCCTACGCATTTCATGTGTCAACCTAGTCATAAATGTTAATCAATTACTTGAACTATGATAAGTGGTTAGTTTTCTTTAATGACTCAGGCAACCCATTCAATTCTCTAATGGCACTAAGGAAGAACAAGCATCCATCCATCCATCCTAGTGGCGCTACAGCCCATGGAGGGCTCTGGTCTGCTTCAACACATTCTTCCATTCTGATCTCTCCTGGGCCTTTCGTCTCCACGCCCTAACCCCAAGCTGCTTTAGATCTGCTTCCACATCATCAATCCAGGGAAGAACGAGCACTTGGATAAATTTGTTCTAGCATATGGAAAAATATGTAGGTCACAGCTGGAGCTACGTAGCCACAGGAAATACTGTATTCCTCATTAACCTTTGGAATCGAGGATATATTATATATATATATATATATATATATATATATATATATATATATATATATATATATATATATATATATATATATATATATATATATATATATATATATATATATCAGAAAAAAATAATTTAACGTGTCTTTCCTAAGTATAACAGGAATAGTACGTAGCCTAATATTGTGATTTATATAAATAGATGTAATTTTTTTTAATTAAAATTGACATTTTTTATCTATGTAAATCGTCTTCTGTCATATATTTTTTTTTATTCAAAGTCGATTAATTTAACAATTTGATAAAGCGGATACTTGGAAGAGAAAAATATTTTTCTGAATTCTAAGCCTAGAGAAATATTGATAAAACCTTTTTTATAAAGTCTGTAAAAAAAATTTTTTTTTGTTTACCATGCCTTCATCCAATAAATTGAAACCATTGACCGTTGAGACGCAGCTTAGTAAACTAACTCGCTAAACAAGCAAATTTTTTTAAAATCCTTTTAAAACAAAAAAAAATCCTTTTTAATAAAAAAAAAAACTATGCATACATTAATTGTAGTTCTATCAATTAGTTTTTGTTTTGTTTTGTTTTTTTTAAACAAAGCTTTACGTGTAATTGTATTAATTAGTTTGGATCTCTCGCGTTGGAATCAGCTTTTAGATTTCTCAATGCGCTATGAACCCTATCACTTGTCTTGACCAACTGTGAGGGAAGAATGTGGTATCTTTTGTAAATGTTTAGATGATCGTATTTTAAATGCATTTTTTTTTAATTTTTACTCAGGGCTCAAGATCCTCAAAGGGACCAATTCAAATTTTACCAACACATCTGTAAGTAAGATTTCTTTCCCTTGTTCAAGCTATCAAACAAAATAATTAATTACTAATAGTTTAATTAACTAATTGGTTATTTTGTTAAATTGATTTTTGTGTTGTCAGGTAAAAGAAATAATTGGGCGAAATTTCAGCTTAATCTGAGATTGGGTATGAAAGAAATAACAAACTTTTGACCAAACAGACTGACAGAGTGATTTGATATCAGCTTTGTAAAAAGAAAAAAAAATGTACCCCCCCGGGGAAGAGCTCCGCGCTTACAGCTATTTCACTCAAGAATATACACATTATTTCCATTTTCGATATCACAGAAAATAATTAGTGAACTAATTGGTTTGTTGCTTGTTGTTTTTTTGTTTTTTTTTTGTAAATCGTGTTTTGTCAGGTACAATTAATAATTGTTTAAGGTTTCAACTTGATCCGAGAATGGGTGTGGGAGAAAAAAATCTGTACAATTATTTAAGGAGACAAAACCGGACATATTTAACCATAATTGTGAATACTGAAGGATTAGTTTCCCTTGTTTGTATCAAAGAAAATAATTAATAACCGGTAATTTATTAACTTATTGGTTATTTTTTATTTATTCCTGTATTGTCTACGCCAATGAATAATTGTGCAGTTTTAACCTCATCCAAGAATAGGTTAACAAAAGATTGCTAAGACGGATTTTAGGAGTCAGTTATAGAGATCGGGTCTCAATCAAGGAAATCCTATGCCAAACTGGGAGTCGACCCCTTAGTAAGGTTGTGACAGTGGGTTGCATGGAGTTTGCGGGACATGTTCTCTGACAAAATGAATTACACATATTAAGAGTTGCGATGACATGGAGGCTAATACGAGGAAAGTGCAAGCAGGGACATCCTAGTACAACTTGGACCCACACTTTTATGGAGTTGCAGGTGGGAAGAAGCTTCAGACATTGCCAGTGACAGATTTCTGTGGAAGCAGATTGCCGCCTAATGCGCAGAACAATGTGAGAGGATCTAAGCAAGAAAAAATAGCAGATTAGGTTTTTGAAATTAAACTTTTTAATAGCGGGATAATGCACTGAAGATACCTCAAAATATGCTATTTGTTGGCTTTCAATACTGAAAATAGTGCTTGGCGAGGGGCTCCGCCCCGAACCCCACTGGAGAGACTCGCAGCGCTCCCCCAGACCCCATGGCTTTCAAGGGCGGGAAATCTAAAATATTCCATGAAGAATCTATTCTAGGGTACAATAAACGTCTTCCAAAAGAATGAAGGGTCGGAATTTAATAAAGATTAATTATGTACACACACACACACACACATAAAAATAATTTTTTGCGGGGGCAACCCCCCCCCCGAAAAAAAATCCTGGCTACGTTCATGACGGGAGATATAACGTGTTCCCAACGTTTATCAGACAGACAGTCATACAGACAGAAAGTGAGTTGTTTTAAATTTTGTAAAAAAAAAAAGGAATGAACAGCTACAGCTGGCCATCAATCAGGAAACAACAAAGTTATTGTTTACCTCTGGCTGGCTTGGAGCGTATCAGCTCAGTTACATGTTGACCACTAATGGTCAGCCAAGAACCTTCGTCACCAGGCTCTGTTCGTTGCAAGTCCAGCTGGGCCTCGATTCCTCTACAAAATGCCATGACACACTGAACAAACGTCTGTTTTGAAAAAAAAGAAACCAAGTAAAGTTATCTTTTGCCCACCACAATCCTGTTCTTCCCCTCTCCTAAGGCACAGACACATATTTTTTTATGTCCGCATTTCATACAAAATACTTAAAAACCTCAAGGGTCTACATTACAGATATCACAAATTGCAGAGGATAGGAGACCGTGAGAGAAGGATAAGCAAGGCCAATGACACTAGCTTCAGCTGGAATAACCTGCCCAGTGTGTAGCCAAACATACCTTTACTATTTTAACTGTGAATAGACCTTTGTTTTTAATAACTTCACTAAATAAAATTTAACTCTTGTGGTATGAAGGAAGAGTAACCTTTTAGGGATTACGGGCACGACATGGCCTAAAGTGTGCCGATGTGCTGAAAAAAAATCAAAACTCAACTCTTCTCGCGCCTCTTCCTCTCTCTATTCCTTCTCTGCCCATTTCCTCTCCTCTCCCATCTTCTTATTCCTCTCTTTCCTCACGAGCCTCTTCTGAGAATCTTAAGTTTGTTAACAGAGAGCCTATTCATTTAATTTCTTGTGAAAATAAATTTTGTAGAGACTAGAAATGGCAAATTGTGCCTCATATATACTTTCAATAGTATTCACGATAAAATGGTTGCTAAAAATATATTTGAAAAATGTAAAGTAAAATAAACACGGACCCTGATGGAGTCTTGGTCTGGATCATTCAAAGCGATGTAGACTGTATGTAGCAATGTGCCAGGGTTATCATACACAAAGATAATGATTGCTTCTAATAATGCCATGGCCACTTCGAAAGGAGGGTATTGATTTCCACCCATTCCTAAAGCAGGAAAGGCAATAGTCCTGTACTTCTTGTTTGAGGCAATTTGTAGACAATCTCCAATAGCATGCTTCAAATCCTAAGGGGAAAAAAAAAGTTGATAAAGTAACACATATTTGTTAACCACCGTTCATGTGTACAAAGCACAGACCTATGTATAATCTACATATAGATCTATGGTACAAACTTTTTACCAGACAGGAAGACACAGTGAGTTGATATAAACTTTGTCAAAATCTCTAAATTTCCATAATTTTTTTTTTATATTCTGCTTTCGCTAGTTAGTTTACTATGAAGGCAATGTTTAGGCGTCGCCCCAAAAGTTGTACTGTGCCATATTTATTATGTACAGACAAATAACACAATCTTGCATTACTAACAGTGCTAAGCCATTCAACTGAACATCTGACGTTTACATATGCGACTAGATTAACACTTTCTCACCGTAATTATTTTCCTTATTCCGATATAGTGTTATTCATTTTGCTCATTAGTATTTCACTATGCAGTTCATTTTAAACTTCAATAAATCTTTTGATATTTTGAAACTACAAGTTAAAAAAAAAAGAAATTCCCATACCACTTCGTTGCCATCTCTCCAGTGGTACAGACACATAAGCATGACAGAGTTAAAGTTCTTTAGTGCCCCTGGATTACATATGACGATCTGCTTAAACTGGAGCTCGTCACGAATCTTCTAGTGTCAAAAAAATAAACATTAAATATAAAAAGGAGTATTGTTTCTTTTGGAACATTTTCGCAATAAACTAAACAATTTCATGAAAGCCAAATTAAATTTCACCGCACCGGGTGACACCCATTAGGGGAGGTGACAACCGAATGAAAAAAAAAAGGAATATTAGCAAAGCTAGAAAATAAAAACTCGAATGGAAAAACTGAATATCGGCAAAAACTTGCAAATAAAAAAAAAACTATAGATATATACCTAAATATGTCTAGGCATATCTGTTGTACTAATCTAAATCAATATATTTTATGTTAGGACCTATTGTACATATTTTATTTTCTTTGGTACAAATGTCAAAAAAGTTGCTTGATAACAAGGGGGATGCAAAGGCAACCTTTTTTTTAAGAACAAAAATGTGTTGTATTTGCATAGTTATTTCATATTTTAGTATCAATCAGGGCGAACGTGACTTTGTTACCAAATTTTAAGAATAATTAAATTATTAATTATTTGACATCACATTATTGTTCAATTAGAACTTTTCTACTTAAGCAGCAAGATCGATTCAAAAGGCTGTTTTAAACAAAACGTTGTATTGCCTCTTCAATATGATTCTAGAGTCTAACCCGTTTTCTCCCGACCAAAGTACCATCCTACTATTGACGTTTTTTTTTTTTTTGTTAGAACAGAACAGGCCCGCTACAAGACGCCCTCTAAAGATGAGGATGATCCTAGGACAACAAGCCCATTAGAAACTCGCATAAACCACTGCTGCTTTCCTCAAACTGTGGAGGGGTTCACCAGATGGGGGAGGGCGCGACGTCCTAAGCACTGGGGAGGGGGGAGGCAAATTCAAATTATTTTACACTGAAAAAAATTAAAAGTTGCCTGTTCAAATGTTGAATATTAACCCAAACCAATGGCATTATAAAAGTTTCAAAAGTTAAAATATTGTAAGATAAAGACTACTGATAAAGATCTGTTCAAATGTATTCCAATTTTGTGTGAGGCTTCTCCAAAAAAAGCAATTAAAAACGTCTCTGTTGACGTGATTCTTTTTGAATGGTCAGAACTGTCCAAATTCTCTCATGTGTTTAACGTCGCTATGTTGACGCCTTTTTGTGACAAAAAACGACAAGTTCGCGGCAAGGCTTCTTACTGAACACGAAGATGATATTAAGACAAACGTGCGCTATATGTAGCTCGAAAATCTCTCGTATAATAGTATTGGCCAAATGCTGCCTCCTTTTTTATTAGACTTAATTTGAGCAACTTTTTTTTAAAACCAGTATAAATATTGCGCTCATTGTCGGAACGTCCCAGCCCGTTATATTTGAACACTGAGGTGAGCTCTTCTTACTACGGGAAGACAAATGCGTTGAAGGCGACACAAGCTGAGAACGAAGGTAAACGCTTGGAGGAGCTAACGGAGCTTCAACAGCCCCACATTGCAGGATGGATAGGGAACCTGACAGTGCTGATGCCTCTCTTTCGGTTATACAAAACAGTTTAAAATTATATGCATAACATTATTTGTGAAAAAATGTGGGTGGGGGGCGCCAACGGTAAAAGTTTGAGAAACACTGCTCATTTGCCTCTAATGCCACTCATGATTCAGATACGGCCCACCTATTCTTAATTTTATTTTATTTGACGTGCAATCTTCTTACAACTCGAAATTGTACAAGCTAGACTTAAGGAGATTGAGTTTCTGAAGCTCAGAAATGCTGAAAAATGCTTGGCGCCCGGACATCGCTGGAGAATCTTTTTACGCTCCCCGAGACAAATAGATGTCTAAAATAACGGCAAAGTTCATATTTTTAGGTGGTAATCAAAGTTTGAATAACACAGCGAATGTTATACCGTTTCCTGTCTGTAAGACTAACAAAGTAAACATATTTAGGTGATGTTAAAAAATGTATATTGTAAAATATGAGAAACTATATTAAAAATATCATAGACAATGGGATTTTAAAATAGCATTGCCACTCATTTTACATTTGTGCAAAAAAGTAGGTAATCAGCTTACTGTATTGGTTCGAAAAAAAAAAGAATTAACGATAGTTTCTATTGGGTAAAGTTTGGATAAAGTTGATGGCGGGGGTGGGGGTGGAGGGTTGACACCCTGAGCTAACCACACCGGGTGACACCGACCCTAGTGACGCCACTGTACTATAATATACTAAAGTAAGCCTATAGCTAAAACTCAAAGTGTTACACTGTAATCAAGTGTTTTAAATGCCCTATCGAATAACACTTTTAAAACCAAACGTGAAGAAGAAGTGTTTAGTTTTGTGATTTGTTTAGAAAATGAGTGGAGATCTTCTTATCTTATAAAATAGAGACGTTACTTAAAAAAAAAAGAGTATTACGTCCTACGTCATGCATCTAATCCTGGAGATGTGAGAACACAATCCAATGAAAACGGATTGCTTTTTTAGCTGAACTACTTACCTCGTTTAACTGATTCTGTAATGATGGACCGGCCTTTTGGCTGATGTGTCTTGAAAGTGGTCCTCTGGACAATGTCTTACTACGATGAACTGAACTGACCAACGCGTCTGCCTAGAATTTTTATAAAGAGATGTATTACATACTGGCATAATGGTAGATAATAGATGTAGACAGTCATACAGATAGATAATATAGATAGATAATAAATGCAAACCATTAGATATGTATCATTCTTTTGAAGGCAAAATAAAATTAACATTTATAATATGTCTAAAGCATTCAGCCTCAAAACGACCACTGTGCCAAAACGGCGTCACCAAAACGACCACTGTGCCAAAACGACCTCTGCGACAAAACGGCTTCACCAAAACGAACACAGCGACAAAACGGCGTCGCTAAAACTACCACTGCGCTAAAACGGCGTTGCTAAAACGTCTTGCTTCGGCAGACAGGCGTACAAACAAACAGGTAGCTAAGTACGAGATAGATATGTAGGTGTGTAAGTAAGTTGGCGGGTATGTGTGATTAGCAATCTGTTAGCCACTTACTTAGCAAAGCGACGCACCAAAGTTGACTGACTTTGAACGCATAGCGACGCACCAAAGTTGACGGACTTTGAACGCATAGCGAAGGACTAAGTTGACGAACGTTGAATGCATAGCGACGCACCAAAGTTGACGGACTTTGAACGCATAGCGATGCACCAAAGTTGACGAACTTTGAACGCATAGCGAAGGACTAAGTTGACGAACTTTGAATGCACAGCGACGCACCAAACTTGACGGACTTTGAACGCGATATTTAGTGCGTCATGGTTAGTGGAGCTTGTTTTATTTATGCAATTTTTATACAATTGGTATAACGTCCTTTAGGTGACAACATGGACTAAAGACAGAGGGACTCGACTGTGGCCTTTACGTTCAAGTTATTCAACTGTCATACCTTAGTTCTTCACTTGTTTTTGTGATAGTGTTTGTCTGTGACACCGAACATGCAATAAATACACCCGTACAAGACACTCAAACATCTCCTCAGTTATCTGTCAATGTCATTCAGCCACACACAACCTGCAAGACAAACCTATTACAATAAATAGATTAGATGAGCTATAGGCTTACTTTCAAGTCAGTTATATCCCCTTGGTAAAGCTCTATCTTCAATTGTACACTCGACATTCTCTTTTCTTCTGAAGAATAAAGCAAAAACACAAACACGATTATCTTTACATTACATACAAAAATGCAACATTGCATTGACCAAAAATCGGTCCATAAAGGCTAACTTCATGGGAATGCGCAGCTATTTATATTAATTCTCCGCAGCTCCATTGGATAAGCACACCCCATGTCTGGTAAACTAATGCCTCCAGTTTAAAGTTCAACTTCTAGGCACATAATTTTGTAGAAGTGACTATTCAAAGTATATGAAAACAATGTCTCTGAATGATTTTCAGACTTTGTGCTAGTGTTTTGTTTCGTAGATATTTCACCCTGGTGGGGGAGGTTATAAAAAGAGGCTTTACTTATGAAAACCTTTTTGCTTTATGTTTTATCTTTTGGCAGGGCGGGGGCGCGGTGGCTGAGTGGTTAAGCGCTTGGCTTCCGAACATGGGATCCTGGGTTCAAATCTCGATGAAGACTTGGATTTTTAATTTCGGGATTTTTTAGAGCGTCACTGAATGGGGGAGCATTTACGTGTGGGCCTTTTTATAATTATAATTACAAGTAAAAAAGGAGAGGGCATAGCCTAATAATTAACAAATCAACGTGCGTAGCCGGTAGGTAATGCTAATAGCGGCTAAATAATCTCTTTAAAAATAAAAGTAGACAATGGCATATTAATTTATGATTAACTAATTAGAATGTCTATCATAAATGATAAACTGTTTAGCTTTTTTTCTCTCAAGACAAAGGCATGACATGTCATTATGTAGTAGTAAAAGTGCTTTAGTAAATCATAAATTACCAACTAACTAGGCGGAAGTTTTTAGATATATGGAAGTTCGACAAGACCTAAATCTAGATCTAGACCAGAAAAAAAATAATAAAAGAATCGCACTAAAAAAAACACTATTAGGTCTATACTTACCAGAGAACGTCATAACAATACTCTATATTTGATACCATAGGCCTACATGGAATATTCCATTGTTCTGAGTCCTCGGTTTGGACTTTATGAAGAATTAGAACATGTAGTCTTTGTGAAATTCACTATTTCTTTGCTGACCACTTTGAATGACCTAGATCTATGCAACCGAGACATCGGGCTTTCCCCTCTCGAGGTTTTCAGGGAGATAAGCAATTCTGGAATTCCCGGAATGATTTAAGTCACAAAAATTGGGTCAAGAATTTAGAAGTTATTTCCCTTTTTCAAAAAAAAAAGAAATGAATGGCTAATAAAAAAAATACTAATTTGTTAATTTTTTTTGTTAGGTAAAATAAATGATTTGTTAAAGTTTCAACTTGATCCGAGAATGGGTGTGGGAGAAATAGCGTGTGCAATTATTTGTTATATTGTGACAGATATAAATAAAATACTGTAGACATTAATTAATAATAACAATAATAATAACAGACTTTGTGTTTATACAAGTAGACATAGAAGACAATCATTGTTTATGTTGCGTCACATCCTACTTTCTCATAAAGCATTCACAACAATTCACATCCTTCTTTTAAAGTTCTTAAGACTGATATCTACTAGGAACTTTAACATTCCACCACTTCTGGTTGTCTTGACTGGCACAAAGTTCTCTAGACTATAACTGTCTATAACTGTCTGTTTGTTCCAACAGTTTGCTGTTCATTGTCTTTATCGGTATCATAGTATCCAGAGATGTCTTCATCGAAACTCTTATTTAAAAAACGTTGATTTCTTCTGTAGATTTTTCCATCATTTGTCTTTATGATGTAAGATCTGGGTGATGAATGTTTTTTGACGACTGCTTTCTGCCATGTTTGTCCTAGACGAACTCTCACTTTCTCTCCGATAGAGTAATTTTTAGGTAGTCTTGCTTTTACATCGTATTTCACTTTGCCTCTCATCTGTCGTTCGTTGAGTAATGTCTCTGCATTTTCAACTCCCTATGGTTTCAATAGTTTGGGATCAGTTGGAATGATGTCCCTGAGTCTTCTACTCATCAGCAGTTGTGATGGTGAATACGGCATTCCGCTTATCGGAGTATTTCTATACTCGAGCATAGTGAGATATGGATCTTTCCCACTTTTGTATTTTTTTTTAAATATCTGCTATACGATACCAACGTACACCTCACTTGGTCCATTTGAATGAGGGTACCTGTGGCTTGACGTTGTTATCTTAAAATCCCACTTAGAAGCAAACTCTCTATATTGATAGCTGTTGAATTGCATATTGTCGCTCACTATTTCTTTTGGTATGCCATGTCTAGCAAAAATACCTTTCAGTGCCCTGATAACACATTCTGCTGTTTTGTTCTCCAGTCGTTTTATTTCAGGGTATTTAGAGAAACAGTCCACAACCAGCAAATAGTCATTGTTTTGCCATTCAAACAAATCTGTCGCAACCTGTTCCTATGGTCTGTCTGGTACAGCATGAGGTAGCAATTTTTCCTTCACATTATTTCTTTTGAACGTTGCACATGTTGAGCATTTCATTATTGTCGAAAAAATATCTTTGGACAATCCTGGCCAAAACACACTATGTTTTGCCTTCGATCAGGTTTTCTCAAGATCAAAATGACCTGTGTGCAACTTGTCGAGAATTTTATTTCTCATACTGGGAGGAATTATAATTCTGTTCTTATAAAACAATAATCCATTCTCGTCATGAATACTGTCTTTTAATGACCAGTACTTTTAGCAATTTAGAAACCACTTCCTGTTTAGTTATATCTGTGAATACTGAAGAATTCATTTCCCTTGTTGTTATCAAACAAAATAATTCATAACCTGTAACTAACTGGTTAATTTTTTTATTGATTCACGTATCCTATATAAAACCCTGTACCATAATTTACAAATACAAACCCTAATTTTTACAAGAATACTCAAAAAGACTCAGAAAGACAAAGGCTTATTTCTTATTCCATATGCTCGCTTCTGATAGGCTGAACCGGTCCGGATCTTATAATTTCTGAAAGTTTATGTGCCATTTATGCGGTTTTGTCTGTCTGTTGTAATATTGAAAGTGGCAGCTGCCTTTGCTACGTTGTTCAGATTAAATAGATAGATTGATAGATAGATAGATAGATAGATAGATAGACAGACAGATATAGATAGATAGATAGATAGATAAATAGATAGACAGACAGACAGACAGATAGATAGATAAATAGATAGATAGATAGATAGATAGATAGATAGATGGATAGATAGATAGATAGACGGACGGACGGACAGACAGACAGACAGACAGACAGATAGATAGATAGATAGATAGATAGATAGATAGGTAGGTAGGTAGGTAGGTAGGTAGGTAGGTAGGTAGGTAGGTTATTAGGTAGATGACATGGAGGCCAATACGAGGAAAGTGCAAACAGAGACGTCCTCGTACAACTTGGTGCAATACTTTTATGGAGGACTTCAGAACAGTGGACACCAGGTGGGAAGAGACTTCAGCCAGTATCAGTGACAGATCTTTGTGGAGACAGCTTGCCGCCCAATGCACACGACGGCGAGGGAGGACCTGAGATAAGATAAGAAGAAGGTAGATAGATAGATAGATAGATAGATAAATAGATAGACAGACAGACAGACAGATAGCTATAGATAGATAGATAGATGGATAGATAGATAGATAGATAGATAGATAGATAGATAGATAGATAGATAGATAGATAGATAGATAGATAGATAGATAGACAGACAGACAGACAGATAGCTATAGATAGATAGATAGATAGATAGATAGATAGATAGATAGATAGATAGATAGATAGATAGATAGATAGATAGATAGATAGATTATCCAATTCTTAGTGTTTCAAAAGACAATAACAAACCCACAAGAACAATAAAGAACTAAAATGGTTTCACTACTAATAAAACAAGTCATTTCATTGTTGTGTTCCAAATTTGTTTAATGTACAAAGTCTGATCCTAGCTTCCAATTTAATCTAATTTCTTTTCCTTATATCCAAGTTCATCGACTGTCCTTGACCTGAAACAATGAAGCGGCTTATACGGAGATGCTGCGTCTTTAGCCGTAGTCTCTGTCATTAATCAAGGCTAGTCTGATCACAAGCCAAGAAGATAGCTCTATGAACTTAAGCCCAAGTGGGCTTTGTTTGAAGAGGCGTACTTTTTGGCTTCTCTAAGTCGTCAACACAAAGGCGATCCTTCACATAACTCATGAGGCAAGAAATCTTGTCTTTCTCTTATGAGTAGGAATCAGCTTAAAACATTTTGGTTTTCGTGCAAAGGAGACGCACTTTGTTGCTAATTGAAGTACTTCCTTCCTGTCTTTGATGTCACTAAAGTCTTTGATCGCCAAAATAATAAAAGAGAAAAAGGGGCAACAGTACATACAAAGCCGATAAAAACCACAGTCTGTCTATTGTTATGCTGTTAAGTGGAACAGCTTCAAGCGGGAGAAAAGGTACTAGCCATTGGCTGTACGATAATACGGTTCAAACTTGTTTCTGAATCGTAATAATGTAACTGTATTTGTGAAGGCTCGAACGTTCGTTCAAAGTGAACTGCTTTTGTGGTCAACTTATTTTTACTATGTTCGCTGCTATGTTGAGCTGAAAAAATATCTTGTCAATATTTTTTTTTCTGAAGCTCATTTATAGTCAACGCCTATGTTGAAATTAAAAGCTCTATTAAAGTTAAGGTCAACACTTCTATAGTTAGTTCCGTTAGGGTCAATACCTATCAATACCAATTCCGAAATAAGAAGCTCTGTTGATGTGAACAGCTATTCTGATGATTAAAGTACTATTATATAAGTTCACTGCTATTGGGTATTTAAACGCTATTCTATAATGGCGTCTTCGGGTGGGCTGTGCCAGACCTCTTGCTGGATATTATCCTCTGACGAAGTTTGCTGTAGTGGTGAATTTTGCATTCTGGTGCCTTCAAAGGGTGACTCGACTTCTTCCGCCCGTAGCTCTGCATCGGAAATTTTCACAGGTTCATCTGGTGTTTCTTCAATTTCAGTATATAACGTCCTGTGGTGGGCAAAAAAAAATCTGTCAGTGTATTCATGCTAGTCCAATGATAGGTACAACAAGAGATAGGGGGTTTTTTTGTTTCTCATTTACTGTCTTAGTGGAATAAACAGGATATGACGTAATGGTCAACAAAGTTAAAGTGAAATAGATGAGGCTCTGTATATTTAAAGTAAAGTAATTAGAGGGAAACTTTACTTTTACTTTCAACGGAAAATCAAACTAAGAAGGCCAAATTGTAATGCCCTTAGGACTGACGAAAGTGTTAGGTTACATAAAAACATCACATATCAGTGTTAAACAACAAATGTACTGCACTATGCTGAACAGTGTGACAATCACACTTGCTGGGGATTATATTAATAAACTTCTTAATTCAAATGAAATGATGAAAGAAGCATCTCTGTATTTTCTCCAAAACTTCTTTAATAATATTTCTCCAACTTTCTTATACTAATAACTTCCCAATTCGAATCTTAAAGATGCAAAAAAAAACTTCACTTATAATACATCAACTACTGTAACTTCAATTAAGGTAACTTCAACTCATATCACTTCAACTCGTATCACTTCAACTCATATCACTTCAACAAATATCACTTCAACTCATAAAACTCTAATTAATGGACCTGCTAATATCACTAAACTTATAACTCTATCAAACCACTACTAAGCGAGGTCCAAGCTCTACAAGAACCACTACTATACGAGGACCCCGTCTAACTCACTTTCCCCTAATTTATTCCTTTCTTTATCGTACAGTCCAGAATCATGGCAACTTCTCCCCTAATTATTTTAGTAATTTTGACCTTCTAAAAGCTGACGTGTGCTATTTTTTAACTTAAACTCTTTCTTTGATTGGATACCTAAAATTAACTTGTTTATGCTAGACAGCACTGGCTTGACATCAAGCTTCTAGAAACTGGTCAAAATAGGTCACAGACTCGACTCGTGACAAATAGAATAAAGTGTTTGGTTTTTGAAATTGTGATAATCAAAGAAAAAGAATAAGCACATTGAGCCCTGTGCTACAAAAATTACGATAATAGCCCTAACTATATGAGAGTGAATCCTTTAACCCTAACTGTGAGATTGAATCCTTGTAACCCTAAATTTGTGAGTGTAAACCCTTGTTGTGGCTGACACTGCCACTCAGCTTCAGACCCTAGTTAACAAACTATCTGCTGCTTGACAGACGTTTGGCTTCAAAATTAGTCAAAGCAAGACTAAAATACTATTTCAGAACACAAATGCTGCACCTCACGTAACCATTAATAGCCAACCATTAAAATTATTTTACCACTTTGGCTATCTTGGCTCCATCATTTCCAACGATGTTCTATTGGAGAAAGATATTAACAACAGGATAGCCAAGGTAATGGGCACCATGTCACGGTTGCAGAAAAGAATGTGGGAAAATACCTTGCTGACTAACAGTACTAAAGCCTTAGTCTACCGGACCTGTGTAATAAAAACTTTGCTAAACGGAAGTGAAACATGGTCAACCTAATCATGGCAGGAAAAAATCTAAATATCTTACACCTCCGATGCATATGGCGGATCTTTAAAATAAGGTGGCAAGATGAAATAACAAATGAAAAAGTGCTACGAAGAGCAGGAGGACAGGACATCCGCTGTGTTATCAGCAGCAGACGCCTTGGCGGGCTTGGCTACGTTCGTAGAATGCCAGGGACGTCCTCTTATTGAGACTATCTTGCTGAAGTGTCATGAGCATAATTGTAATAATGGATAACTGCGTTAGAGACATGGTATTAAGCCAAAAAAAGATACTAGTTGTTATAATGAAAAAAATGTATTACAGACTAGTTGTTTTTTTATATGTTAGAGTCTCATTTGCTTAAATGAAAATTTCCATTACAATGAAAAAATTGAGTTAGAGACTATTTGTTATAATGAAATAATTGTGTTTGAAACTATTTGTTATAATGAAAAAATTGAGTTAGAGACTATTTGTTATAATGAAATAATTGTGTTTGAAACTATTTGTTATAATGAAAAAATTGAGTTAGAGACTATTTGTTATAATGAAAAAAATTGTGTTAGAGACTATTTGTTATTTGTTGTTAAAAAGACAAAAACTAGGACTAAGTGAGAAAGAAAAGGCTACCTTATTTTTTCTTCTCTTGCCAGTCTTCTTTTGTTTTGTCTGTTAGTCAAGATAATAGTTAGAATAACGGTAATGTTAACTTCAAAGATTAACATCAATACTGGAAATACCCATTCGTATCTACCTGTGCAGACAGAGAGGCATTCAAAGTGTTGAAGCATGGTGTGTCTTATGAAATTGGAAATTGTTTCTGCAAAGCTTATATCAACTTACTCTGCTTGTGTGTTTGGTAAAAGGTTTGTACACGTTTTTTTTTTCATACACCCAATCTCGGATCAAGTTAAAACTTTGCACAATTATTTCATGTACCTGACTAAACAAGAATCAATATTAAAAAAATAAACTATTACGTAATTAATTAACTATTGCTAATACATTTTTTGTTTGGTATTGAGCCAGGGGCAAAAATTGTACTAACCGATGTCGTGGTATAAGTTGAATTAGTCCCCTTGAGGAGGCTTGAGCCCTAAGTACATACACATTTTTTAAAAAATGGATTTAAAAAGCGATCACGGTAACATTCACACAGATACACCTTTCTTCTTCCCCCCCCCCCTCTTTTTTTCTCAACTGGTCCCAATAAGTGATCATAGCGCATTGAGAAAGCTAAAAGTATGCAATAGCGCTAACAAAAAAAAATTGGTAAAAATATTTCTAATCGCACAGATTTCTTGTTGTTGGTCTAGATCTATTACACATTTGATCACATGACTGATCCAAACCAATTGATACGATTGCACTTAATGCAAGCTGTGTTTTTTTTTAAAGTATTTTTGATATTTTTCTTGTTTGTTTTTTTATCCGAAAACTTTCCGACTTATGTTCAGGAGTGAAACTTTGTTTCTTCTCTCGCTACAAACTTTTCTTCAGGCAACAGTACCAGGAAAAACGAAGGAGAGGCAGACGGAGAACGCGATGGGGAGACAACATAAAAGATTGGACGGGCCTGTCACAGAGGCTTAGTGAACAAAACGTCTGCCTGGGGCTAGAAACTTTATTACCTCCCCCCCCCCCTCCACCACCTGAATTTTCCATGAACATCACATAGAAAAAATAACCTTATATATATAGAAAGTACTTAATAATATTAGAATACAAGTAACCTTAGAATGTATTACCTAACTAAAATATCTACAATAATTTTACTTTTTTTTTGGCGCCTCTTTGCGTGTGACGCCGCCCCCCTGAGGATGGCACCCAGGGCATCGTGGCCTCTTGCCCCCCTTCTCACTACGCCTCTGGCCTGTCATTGAAAGAAATTTTATCCAAGCCAAAGACAATGAGAAATAGAGAAAGACTGTCCTACAGACAAAGGGATGGGTGAGAAAGTGAAGTTTCGAGAGGTGGGCAAGGGATTGGCAGAGGGCGTGACATGAACTCCCGACTATCACGACAATAGTACAAAGCGTACACTATGACCCCCCACACAGCTATTCACATCAATGAAAAGAAACAAAAAAAAAACGTCCGGAAAAACAGTCACGTGACTTGGGCGGGAAAAAAAAGTAACATTTAAAAAAAAAATACGTTAAAAAACACACAAAGCTTATATTGGGTAAAACAAGTAAGATATAAACAAGAAAAAAAACAAATAAAAATAATTTTTAAAAAAAGGTTTATTAAAGTGTAGTTGTAAGAATTAGCTTGAATCAGCCATGTCATTTTAGGTAGGATAGATCCATGCATTACAACTATTTTTACCAGTTGTTTTTGTTTAGCTTTTAGCGTTCTCAGAGCTGATCCTATTCAGTGAGGGGAGGGAGTGTTTTTTTTTTACAGTAAATATAAAATATATTACGCAAAATGCAGGGGCCCCCAAAGAGGTCAAGCCCCCCGGCCCACAAATGATGGAAAATTCCTAACTACGCCCCTGATCCGATCACTTGCCTGGACCAGTTGTGAAAATGGGGAAGGAAGAAGATGGTATCGTGGTGAATGTTTACACGATCGTTTTTCTAAATGTACAAAAAAAAATGTTCACTCAGGGCTGAAGAGTCCTCAAGGGGATTAATTTAACTTATTCCACCACATCTGTCAAGTACGATTTCTTTCCCTTGTTCAATATACCGAACAAAATAATTAATTACCTTAGTTAATTAACTAATTAGTTGATTTTTTAAAAAATTGATGCGCATGTTGTCAGTTAAAAGAAATAATTGTGCCGAAATTGTCAGCTTCATCCGAGATTGGGTGTGGGAGAAATCAAGTGTACAAACTTTTACCAAACAGACAGAGTGACTCCCAGTCCATTTCTTATACCACCTTTCGAAAAGCGGAGTAGAGTTGTTGTCTGCAATATGGGAGGAGGAGGGGGGGTTCAGCAATAAGCAAATAGAGAGAGAAAGACAGAGAAGTAAGAGAGAGAGACAGAGAAGTAAGGGAGAGAGACAGAGAAGTAAGGTAGAGAGACAGAGAAGTAAGGGAGAAAAACGGAAAAGAGAACGAAAGAGAAAGGAAAAAGTGAGGTACCAGGAAGTGGGAGAGGCGAAGAGGTAAGGAAGGGAGAAAAACGGTATGACGGAAAGAGGTGGAGAAGTGAGGTCAAGAGACAGGCAGAGAAGTGAGGGAGAGAGACAGACAAGTAAGGGAGAGAGACGGAGAAGTGAGGGAGGGAGACAGAGAAGTGAGGGAGAGAGACGGAAAAGTGAGGGAGGGAGACAGAGAAGTGAGGGAGAGAGACAGAGAAGTGAGGGAGAGAGGCAGAGAAATGTGGGGAGAGAGACAGAAAAGTGAGGGAGTGAGACGAAGAAGTAAGGGAGAGAGACAGAGAAGTGAGGGAGAGAGACAGAGAAGTAAGGGAGAGAGACAGAGAAGTAAGGGAGAGAGACTGAGAAGTGAGGGAGTGTGACGAAGAAGTGAGTGAGAGAGACGGAGAAGTGAGGGAGAGAGACTGAGAAGTGAGGGAGTGTGACGAAGAAGTGAGTGAGAGAGACGGAGAAGTGAGGGAGAGAGACGGAGAAGTAAGGGAGAGAGACAGAGACGTAAGGGAGAGAGACAGAGAAGTGAGGGAGAGAGACGGAGAAGTAAGGGAGAGAGACAGAGAAGTAAGGGAGAGAGACAGAGAAGTGAGGGAGAGAGACGGAGAAGTAAGGGAGAGAGACGGAGAAGTAAGGGAGAGAGACAGAGAAGTGAAGGAGAGAGACAGAGAAGTGAGGGAGAGACGGAGAAGTGAGGGAGAGAGAAAGAGAAGTGAGGGTGAGACGGAGAAGTGAGAGAGAGACGGAGAAGTGAGGGAGAGAGACAAAGAAATGAGGGAGAGAGACAGAGAAGTGAGGGAGAGACGGAGAAATGAGGGAGAGAGAAGGAGAAAAGAGGGAGAGAGACGGAGAAATGAGGGGGAGAGACGGAGATATGAGGGGGAGAGACGGAGAAGTGAGGGAGAGAGACAGAGAAATGAGGGAGAGAGACAGAGAAGTGATGGAGAGACAGAGAAGTGAGGGAGAGAGACGGAGAAAAGAGGGAGAGAGACTGAGAAATGAGGGAGAGAGACAGAGAAGTAAGGGAGAGAGACAGAGAAGTAAGGGAGAGAGACTGAGAAGTGAGGGAGTGTGACGAAGAAGTGAGTGAGAGAGACGGAGAAGTGAGGGAGAGAGACTGAGAAGTGAGGGAGTGTGACGAAGAAGTGAGTGAGAGAGACGGAGAAGTGAGGGAGAGAGACGGAGAAGTAAGGGAGAGAGACAGAGAAGTAAGGGAGAGAGACAGAGAAGTGAGGGAGAGAGACGGAGAAGTAAGGGAGAGAGACAGAGAAGTAAGGGAGAGAGACAGAGAAGTGAGGGAGAGAGACGGAGAAGTAAGGGAGAGAGACGGAGAAGTAAGGGAGAGAGACAGAGAAGTGAAGGAGAGAGACAGAGAAGTGAGGGAGAGACGGAGAAGTGAGGGAGAGAGAAAGAGAAGTGAGGGTGAGACGGAGAAGTGAGAGAGAGACGGAGAAGTGAGGGAGAGAGACAAAGAAATGAGGGAGAGAGACAGAGAAGTGAGGGAGAGACGGAGAAATGAGGGAGAGAGAAGGAGAAAAGAGGGAGAGAGACGGAGAAATGAGGGGGAGAGACGGAGAAGTGATGGAGAGACAGAGAAGTGAGGGAGAGAGACGGAGAAAAGAGGGAGAGAGACTGAGAAATGAGGGAGAGAGACGGAGAAATGAGGGGGAGAGACAGAGAAATGAGGAGAGGGACAGAGAAGTGTGGGAGAGAGACAGAGAAATGAGGGAGAGAGACAGAGAAGTGAGGGAGAGACGGAGAAGTGAGAGAGAGAGACGGAGAAATAAGGGAGAGAGACGGAGAAATGAGGGAGAGAGACGGAGAAATGAGGGAGAGAGACGGAGAAATGAGGGAGAGAGACGGAGAAATGAGGGAGAGAGACGGAGAAATGAGGGAGAGAGACGGAGAAGTGAGGGAGAGAGACGGAGAAGTGAGGGAGAGACGGAGAAATGAGGGAGAGAAAGAGGGAGAAGGGAGAAGCCAGAGAAAGGTGGAGACAGAATGAAACAAAGAGAGCGAGAGAGTGTCGCCTCACTTTTTACGTATATCCTTATACTTCTGTGTGGTCTGTGTCTGAAAACCTCATTCTTCGCAAAACAGGAATACATTCCACTATCTGCACAGAATAGGAATAGTTCCGTTTTAGAATCAATGCTAGATCTAGATCTACATATTTTAATGACTTGGAATACATTCCACTATCTGCACAGAATATGAATATTTCAGTTTTGGACTGAGTGCTAGAGCCAGATCTACATATCTTTAAGACTGCAGTAAGTTTACAGACTTAGGGGTTCTAACAGCGAATCATTGACCATCAGATAACCTACACTTATGGTTTGGACTGTATAACAAGATTTAATGAATTAAAACGTTGAAAAGGATATATCAATAGCAGTGACCCTTGTGCAGCTTTCAGAATACATTGCTTAGCGCCGTATTTAGACTTGAAAAGCTATTTGAGATGTGGGGTTCTTTTGGGGCCCTTTATATATATACGCACAGAAGAGGACAAAATTGAGGACAAAACCTTAAAGAGAAAGACACACAAAAAAGCCAAAATAAACTTTAAAAAAAAAACTAAACTTAACATTATTTATTTGATGAAACATGTCAATAATTAAAGCAGCAACATCTGTAACATCTTTATAACAATAGTTGGGGGGGGGTGCGGTGGATGAGTGGTTAAACGCTTGGCTTCCAAACCTGGGGTCCTGATATTCTAAAGCAGAATAAATGAATTTATCACCTGATTCCTGAATGTCGTTGATGTTAAGAATGCTGTTTTTGTGCCCGCCGAAGTGACCGTAACTAATTCGAAACGCGTCGTTTGTCAAATTTAAACTGTCCGACTTCCAGGTCACGACTGTTTTCGGGAAGCTTATCACTATACAGGTCAAGGTCGCGGTATGTCCAATCGTAGCAGCGATTGATCTTGGTGGAATCAGAATAATGGGCGAAGCTGAAACAAAGACAATCAGTGTTGGTTTGTTTTTCATTGTTTTGTTGTTGTGTGTGTGTGTGTGTGTGTGTGTGTGTGTGTGTGTTTATCAAAGCTAAATGGCAGTGAAGAATTCATATCATGATCTGTGTGTGTATGCGTTATAATCCCACAACTAAGACACAAAGATAAAGGCACATTCCTCATCCCATTTGCTATGACAAATTTTTACAAATACTCCTTCTTCCCTAGTGCTATAAGAGCATGGAATGGGTTGCCTGAGCTAGCCAGAAAAACCGGTGACTTGGCAGAATTTAAGTCATTGGTTAATATGCATGACTGAATGCATGACGCGTAGGACGTAATCATCTTCTTTTTTGATGTAACGTCTGTATTATATAAGATCAGAAGATAAGATAACTACACCCGCTGTTTTCATCAGGTGAGTCACTCACGGGCTACGCTACAGCGCTTCATAGCGGCGCCCGAGTGAAAATTATTTGTCCAATAGTGCCTAAGAAGTACGAGAGTTCTCTCATTGGACAGGTCGGAGCTGCAAAGAGCGGGTTGTAATAAAGAGTGGAGTGTGGTGAAAGAGTGGGGTGTGGCGAACGAGTGGGGCGTGATAAAGGAGTGAGCGTGGTAAAGGAGTATGGTGTGGTGAAGAAAGGGGTGTGGGAAAGGAGTGGAGCATGGTGAACGAGTGGAGTGTGGTGAAGGAGTGAAGCGTAGTGAACTAGTAGGGTATGGTTAACAAGTGGTTTTGGTGAACGAGTAGGGCGTGTTGAGCGGTAGAGTGTGGTGAAGGAGTGAAGCGTAGTGAACTAGTAGGGTATGGTTAACAAGTGGTTTTGGTGAACGAGTAGGGCGTGTTGAGCGGTAGAGTGTGGTGAAGGAGTGAAGCGTAGTGAACTAGTAGGGTATGGTTAACAAGTGGTTTTGGTGAACGAGTAGGGCGTGTTGAGCGGTAGAGTGTGGTGAAGGAGTGAAGCGTAGTGACGCCACTGCTCCAAGATATATCTCGAGATTTTAGTATTATTTTTTTCAATGTGTCTGCTTTTGCCAAGTTATAATTTTTCCAACTTGGTTGTCACCCCCAAAATGGTGTCGACTGGTGCGACCGCACCCTTCACACCCCCTCCCCCTAGTTACGCCACTGCTCCAAGATATATCTCGAGATTTTATTATTATTATTTTCAATGTGTCTGCTTTTGCCATGTTATAATTTTTCCAATTTGGTTGTCACACCCACTGCTCTAAGATATATCTCGAGATTTTAGTATTATCTTTTTCAATGTGTCTGCTTTTGCCAAGTTATATTTTTTCCAACTTGATTGTCACCCCCAAAATGGTGTAGACCGGTGCGGATCGCACCGTCGCCCCCCCCCCCCCCCCCCGTCAACGACGCCACTGCGCTAAGATACCTACTTCTTCCCAACAATTTCTATTGGAGTAGACGTAGTAAGAAATAAAAGAAAAGGGGGGGGGGACCTGCACAACTGAATAGGTTTCCCATGCGAACAGAATAGGCTTAGAATTAGGCCTACTACTGGGTTACAAATTCACTTCTTGATGTGACACTACTGCTTACATAATAAATAAATCTACATCCCCTAGGCTGTTAGAAGATAAACTTTTTCTTAATGGATTATAAATGTAAGTTTTGTTCAAATTGTTTAATACAATTAAATCTGAATCTAGATCTATGTCTGGCCTCTATTCACAGTGTTATAGATTGTCGTCAAGTGTATAGTCTAATGACGATGTGTAAAAACTGAGCGGTACAAAAGTGGTTTCAGCTTCTTTGTTAGTTAAACTTACAATTGAAACGAAATTCGTATTAAACTTCTTTTTTAAAAACAACTTTTGAATCAGTATTCTATTCCATGAGTTACTTAATAAATGGAAAATCTATTTTATAATGATCCATTGATACTTTTTTCAATTCTGACCTTAGATGCAATTTTTTTTTACCAATGCTCGAATCTATGAATGAAGCTTGATTTATTAATGAAAAAGCTTGTGAACTTTTTAATAAGACTTACTTCCCCTAAAGTTTTTCATTAAAAAGAGGTGTAATTTTTTTAAAAATCTGCTTGCATATATAATTTTAAAAATTAGATGATTCACTTTCGGAAAAGAAAAAAGTAGCCGTTACATCAGAACTTTGAATGATCTAAAATATCATGATGTCCGATTTTCATTTTTTTCTTGTAGTTTCTAAAATCTAAACGGGACGGACGGACAGACAGGCCACACAAAACTAATAGCGTCTTTCCCCTTTCGGGGGCCGCTAAAAATCAAATCTACTATATATTTGTAAGTTACCGCTGACTCATTCATTGATCAAGAGATCTTTTAAACCGTCGTACATATCCGCATGAAATTTCGTACACAGGTTCTTTTTACCTCCTAGACGCTCACTATGAACGTTTTTTGAAAAGGTCACAGCCTGAGGACCGCTATTCGCGAAAAACTGCAAGCTTTCTATCAAACATTTGTATTTTATGTTCGGTATTTCCCCAAAAGTCTAATTAGAAAGGTTTAACAGAAATATGTCACGAAATCCATATTTTAACACATTTTTTTGTTCTTTTGCCCTAAAGTCTACGTCCTTTCCACTTCCTTTTAGACGCCATCTAAATAAAAGAAAAACAACAACAAACCAATCCTAATTGCATTAAGATAGAGCTAGAATCTTTTTCTTTTTTTTTTTTTCGATATAGAGAAAGAGAGAGAGAGAAAGAGCAAGGGATGATACTTTGTAACACTTTAAAAAAACTTATCCTAATAGCATTAAAAAGATAAAATCTAAGATTGATTGTCTATGCGCTACATTCAAAGGTGGTGAGACAATCTACTACAGTCAATAAAAACAAATTGATCTTTTTTGTTTTTTAGATACCAATATACAAAAAAAATAAAAATGTAAGAAGGGGAACAAGAATGTGGCATTCCATTTGGGGGCCTGAATTTGGTGGTATGTAGAAACGTATTCGGTGTCTTAGACCGTACATTGCTTGCATTACGATTAAAAGTTGAACAAAAAATGGGGGGGGGGGGGGGTCACGGTCGATCTGTACATGAATTAAGGAGCCTAAGAAAAGTCGTGGAGTGAACGAAGGGTGAAGGGGCGTGAGCGGATAAGCGAAAGTGCTACTATAATTAACGTCTATGTGTGGGGAAGGGGGGGGGCGAATTATGAAGCGCGTCTTTCCAAATCAGGTCAAGTCAAAAGTCTATGTCGGAGAAATGACGAAGCGCTGGTAAAAAAAAATGGCGGTTCCAGAGAACGAAAATACGGGAGAGAGAGAGAGAGAGAGAGAGAAGGTTACAGAGAGCGGGTCATAAAATTGCAACAAATTCAGTAATATAAAAAAGATGTTAGGTTGATCGTTAAACTGTGGCCCGCCCGTTTATTACAATCCAAAAAAAGAAAATAAACATTTTTCCGGTCATAATTACTAATATAAGGCCTAGGAACCAATTCATGGGCGTAGCCAGTGTGTACTGCTTGTAACATATTTTTAGTTACTTTCTGTTTTACTAAATGACTTTTAGTGTATCTGTCAGGCTGGACTAATGGTCTAAATTAATAAAGCTTTACACATGAACATTCTTGATATTTTCACACAAAAGAAACACATCAATATCATCAAAATTATACAAATGTAATAATTGAAGATAAATAATACTTAAACAGATACACAATTAAAGAATGAAAGAAAATTATAATACTGTACAGGGTGGCCAAAAGTAGGTTTACAGTTATTAAACTACCTATTATATGGTTGAAGTTACTTGCTTAGTTATACCAATACAAACATTCCTGTTGAGCATCTGAGAGATTCAATTGTTTATGTGTAAGTTAACAGGTGTACTAATTTCCAGCTGTTTTTAGTGTCCAATTTTCAAGTACATTGTCTACGTAATAAATGTAAGCCTACTTTTGGGTTACCCTGCATATTTAGTAACAAAATGTATGCCCGGTCAGATGTTGGCGGCATGTCTGCCTCATTTAGAAATTCTTCAGGATTTTATTTGTGTAGGGGTTTGAAATATATGCCTCAGTCACGACGCTCATTGGACCAAGAGCACCGTGAAGGCCCCAGGACAGGCTCCGACCGCTGACCAACACAACGACAGTCCGAAGACGCCAATCACATGACCAGGCAGACCTCCAACTTTAGACTAAGCCAATTCCTCTTGCTTAGGTAAAAACTGTAAACAAAGTCTTCACAAAACGAAAACGTTTACGTCAGTGATGCCCAACCTACGGCCCGTAGGCCACATCCAGCCTCTCGGAACATTCACCCGCTAGGAAGCCAAAGAGGCTGTTATATTGCACACCACAATTTAGTTGTATTATTATTATAACCATCATAATTATTATCATAGTTATTATTATTTACCTTATTATTATCATTATTTTTTTTTTTGTCTTGTAGTGGTACGGCCCGTGTTGGGACTGTCTATAGTCCCCTGCCAAACAGGTTGGGCACCACTGTGACAGACGCACTAACCTTTAAGAGCCACCAGACACCAATAAGTCAAGGTTGTATGTGGGTATACGATGGCGAACTCGGAGGTGTAGAAGCCCGAGTCATTGCGAACTAGTGTGTCAGGGAAACATTCATCAGAAAACAAAACAAGAGGCAATAGGGAACAGTTAATGTAACACAAAAAAAAACTGCATTCATTCATTCAAAAGTCTTCAACGCCAGGGATGGCAATGGTGATAAGCTCCCATTGTCTATTACCTTGCGGTTGCATGTCCCAAGGCCGGTTGAGAAAGGAGGAGGGTTTAGTGTGGGGCTAGCGACCGCACCCTGTGCAACCTCGATTGCTACAGAAACGGTAAACTTTAAACATAAAGATAATTTACATGTTGCAAGGTCGGCCGACCCCCGATTACGGCCTTGGACCAAATCAGTCAGGACACGTCCAATGCCTGATACGGGAAGCGTAGTGGAGGAGCTATGAAGACACCCGAGTCGTGTTTACTGAGCGCCTAAAAGCAGCATGGAAAACCTTCTCCCATATACCCTCCCCCCAATGGTCCACATATGAGATTGGATCAAAGCGCTCTGAGCATGCTATAAGCATAAAAGTAGCGCTATATAAAAGCTATAATTTATTTTTATTTTTTTTTAGATGGCAAGCCCTTCAAAGCAAAGATCTAAAATCCGTGGGCAACAGTTAGAATGGGTTGTGAAAGTTGTCCGATTTCTATTGAGAGAGCTTGTCGCTCTATACGTCGAACGTCGCGGTAGAACCTATGTCTGTGGAAGTCTAAACAAATACTTCTAAAAGGCAAATAGCTCTGACACTACGTCCAGCACAAGGCCTGCATCTACGGATACATATTAAAAATGGCGATATAGCTTCTTCTGCCATTTAGAATGAGAAGTGAAGGCAGATACCGGGCGCTTCTAAAAACCAGGAGCTTCGTACAGAGCTCGTCTGCTTAAGTAAGCCGATTCATCTAGAAGCGAGATGAGAGCCTCGATATTATTTATGGTCGGGTCGATGTCCCCCACACAGCAGTCCCCCCGCTGTCCTGATTTTTCCTTAGAATTGTCTCCCAAAGCCGTTCCCATGTTAAGCCAGGTAGGGCAAAGCCGCAAGGTAGAGTAGGTTTGGATTCAGACTTTTCCTTCTCACAGATGTGTAGCCATCCAAGGTTAACGAGCTCCTGCTGTCCGAAACTTACTGGTATGGGCGCCAGTTGCTCTGACTAGTTGTCAGATGCTATTTTAGACGAGTGCCATTGGAAGCTACATTTACTTCAATGTTTCGCTACGTCGCGAGGCTTCTATAGTCATCCCCGAGAAGAAACCTGGAGAAGAGTCATTTCGGCGTTAAAACTGTCATCCATGGCATTCTTTCTAACAAACCCTGTCAGTCTTGCGTTAGTCGAACAGCATTCCATGAGCAACCCGTGATTCGTTATCTAACGCTTAGAAATGTACCATCCGGCATATCCTAAGTCTCTCGAGTCAGAAAAATCCACAATAGTAGGCCTAACGGTACACAAGATGACCGACTTCGAAACAAGAGGAGATTCTTTTTTATCGAATTTAGCTACACGTTCAATGCTATCATGGCACGGAATCATGTGGTCAGTTAATAGATATAGCATAGATCTAAGCAACAAGCATTGTAACAATAAAAAATTAAGTTCCTCTTTCAGGCCTAGTGATCTATGGGGCAGATGATTTAAAGGTCATCTGTTTCTATGGACCACGGTTAAATAGGCTGTGATGAGCCCAGCACAACGACCAATCGCCTTTGCTTTTCCCCAACTAATGTCAGGTACCCATTAGAGCTGAGTGGACTCAAAGGCGCCCTAACGATCCCAAACGTAAAGATCCCAGTCTTTACCAGGATTCGAACCCCGAGTCACCGGTTCGGAAGCCAAGCGATTTACCACTCAGCCACCGCGCAACCAGACAGCACTTTACTAGTCTATATAGATCTAAGTAACAAGCATCGCACTTGTCTATATAGATCTAAGTGGAGCATAAGTCTTAATGACGTATGCATCTTTTCATGTTGAAAAGCTATAACAAAATTCCAATGAAACTTAAATAGAATATAATGACTATATCTTTAAATATATTTTACAGGCCGCATATTACCCGCGACCCGCAGGTCTTAATTTGTGTATCACTAATCTAGTGCCTTAGAAACTAAAATGAAAACAAAATACGAATGCTTGAAATCTAAAATGTTAATTAAAATTAATTAATTAATTAAAAAAGAAATTTTAATTTAATTTGGTTATAAATCTAGCTCTAGAACATTGTTTCCCAAACTTTTGACCAATGATTTCCCCTTCTAGAATTTTCGAAATGCTGAATACCCCTCGCCCCCCCCCCCCCAAAAAAAAAGGATTTATTTTAATAACAATCACACTTTTTTTGTAGGTCTACACATACACAAAATAATGATAACTCTTATCACAATTAAGTATAGTGAGTTTATTTTTTGCATGTTTGAGAGACACATCAAATACATTCATTCCTGATCTTTGTACAAAGTCGTCTTAAAATGTAAAATAGCGTCGTATTTGAGTTTGTAAAAAACTTTTTTATAAAAAATAATAAAAAGGATTTAAAACTTGTGATATTTTATTCTAGTTTGACAAACAAATCTGGTATTTTAAAAAGAATCAGCATAGTTAGCTATGTGAATCGCGTACCCCCGTTCAAACTCTTCCCGTACCTATCAGCATAGTTAGCTATGTGCATCGCGTACCCCCGTTCAAACTCTTCCCGTACCTATCAGCATAGTTAGCTATGTGCATCGCGTACCCCCGTTCAAACTCTTCCCGTACCTATCAGCATAGTTAGCTATGTGCATCGCGTACCCCCGTTCAAACTCTTCCCGTACCCTTGGGGGTACGCGTACCTCACTTTGGGAACCACTGGTCTAGATTGTAAGAAATATTCATGGCATAGTTGTTAATGACTAACACTTTGAGCTCGTGTTGACCCACATCGCTTTGTAAACTGAGAGTTGACTTGTAGCAGATTTATGTACTAGAAATAAAGTAAAACAAAAGTAAAGTTCCCTTTTCAGACCGTGCGATCTATAGGGCAGATGATGTTCAGGTCATCTGTTTCTTTGGCCAACGGTTAACTAGCAGGGTGTCATGATGCCAGCACAACGACCAACCGCTTTCACTTTTCTCCAACCAAAGGTCACTGA
Organism: Biomphalaria sudanica; assembly: GCA_036873155.1. Taxonomy (NCBI): domain Eukaryota; kingdom Metazoa; phylum Mollusca; class Gastropoda; family Planorbidae; genus Biomphalaria; species Biomphalaria sudanica. The sequence goes on from JAZGLO010000013.1 coordinate 1,377,758, forward strand.
GCTGGGTGGACTCAGAGGCGCCCTAAAGAGACCCAAAAGTAATTTAAAAAATATATATGTTATAATAGAGACTTACTTACTAGGACTCCCAATGACCAGGTTGCTGGTCACTAGTTTGCCCGCGAATCTGGTCATGGTCACGATAGTATAACGTGTGCCTTCCATCAATGGGAAGGAGCTATAGTGCCAACCGTTGAAGATTATTGAGCCCTCGTTATCCACTGTGGACAGGTTGCAGCTCAAATCTACCCTTTTCATCTTCCATTCGAACGTAACGTTTTTTTTCTCCGCTAGAAAAACCAAAGTAGATCGCAAATCCATTTTATTTTCAAGCAAAATATAAAAAGCAATAGAAAAAAAGTAGAATACTTTAAAAAAAAAAAAAAAGCTTATCAAAAAGGAAGAACCGCAAATTAGTGCCATTTATCTAAAAAAATTACAGAGTTTAGCTCCCTTTCTGCCTTATAAAACAAAATAATTAATTAATCAGTAGGCTACTAAATGATTAACTAATTGGTTAATTTTTTGGATTGATTCGTGTGTTGTCATCGACTATGACTAATTATTCCAAATTTCAACTTGATCCGAGACAAGGAAATGGGAGATAAAATACATGTTCAAACTTTTTAGCAGACAGACAGAGGGATGCAAGCTTTGTACAAATCCTTCAAAAAAAAATTATCACAAGCTTTGTACAAATCCTTCTATGAAAAAAATTATCAAAGGGAAAAAGCTCCGCACTTACAACTGTATATCTTAATAATGTAGAAGTTAGTTCCCTTATTCGATCTCACGCAAAATAATTTATTACCAAAAATTAATTGACTGATTGGTTAATATTTTTTTTATTGATTCTTGGCTATGCCAATGAATTATTGTGCAAAGTTTCAACTTGAAGAATGGGTGTGGGAGAAATAACGTGTACACACTTTTTACCAAACAGAGTGATTTGTTATAGGTTTTGCAAAAATAAAACGGCCTCCAAAAATGGGAGAAGTCTCTATTACTTTTTATTTGTCGTTCTATCGTCCGTCTGTCACGGTTACATATAAAAAAAATAATAAAAAAGCTATTTAAAAATACGATTTCATAACATTTTATCACAAAACTCTACTCAAATCAGAACTTCATGAAGGAAACTGGAACCTAGACACGGATCTCAAAAACGGCTTTAATGATTTTCCAAGAAATTTAACAGTTGATGTATTTTGGTGAGAAAAGAATTACTAGCTCATTGGCCACACAGGGAAAACTCTAGTTTGACCGTTATAATTTTTCAAAGTAAAAAAAAAAATTAAAGAAATTTACTTTAGAAAATGCGAAACACTACATGTTCTTGTAACACTTGACTTTTGTAATAGTATGTGTGCTTGTTGTTTATTGCCTTCGCCTAGCAATTCAAAAAAGAAACTCCGGCTTAGTTAAGCAAACAACAGCAACAAACTTTATTACTAAAACTTTTATATACATCTTACGCCTTTAGGTCCCTAGCGTCGGCTACCATTACACCATACACAATCATACGTTGGTCCACGTTGGTCAGACAGTAAACACACACCTGTATGTCTGTCATCAATACAGAATAACGTCCCTCTATTCCTACATTAGTTTTCTATGTAAAAATTATTTGGAGGCTGGAAGAGGATTGGATCTGCTAGAAACAAGGACACAACAAAAGACTTACCAATGCAGCTCCTCCTTCGTGGTCCAAGATGAGCGCATTTCTCATATCAATTCGAATCCTCGCTTTGAAAAGCCGGCCACATACATGGCATAGGCAAGTTTGGTCTACTGCGAATAAGCCTGCTTCTTCTCCCAGCCCTTTTCTTCTCTCTTCGTTCATTCATGCTGGCTGCGCTCCTTCCCTCGTATCTTCAGACTCAGACACCCACAGCTTCACGCCATCCTGAGCGATCAAGAGTTAAGTGTTTCCTAGCCGTGAATGTCGATATCATACTCCTTGAGGGAGCTCTTAGGAGTGACTTTGTAACGTCTGTGTTGACCCCCCCCCTCTCCCCTTCCGAGAGCGCTTTCCTGCACACAGCTTTCCACGAAGAATTAGTTTGGGGAAGGCGACTTCCTGGCACACGGACTTAATGCCCCCGCCCCCAATCGAGATTGGGAAATAACAAAGAGACTAAGACTTACCGAAGACGGCGAAGACCGTAACGTCGACGTGATTGTTGTTCCCCACGTGACACGTATACTTGCCGGCGTCGCCCAACTGTAAAGATGTGGAGATGACAATGGACTTGATGATGTAAAGTCCGTCTGCTAGTTGGTTTGCTTGCCGAAACCTGCAACACCGACCAGGGCAAAACAAGGTCATGTTTACTAAGTTACATTCCCGCTGACCATATAACCAATGCTAGCCTGATGTGAAGTCGACATAGCAGCAGGGCAGGGCCTATTTACGACAGAGCAAGATTGTGCTTGGGGGGGAGGGGTCGCGCTCAGGACTTCATCCCTTTAAGTAAGCCTCCAAACTTTCAAAAAATATAAGATTTTAAATAAAACACGCATATTGAATATATGAAAATGAGGGGAGGGGGGGGGGAAAATAGCATTCACGAGTAGGTACTTTCTTTCTTTCTTCACAAATATGGCATGCTTTTAGATTTATTCATTCAATTAGGGATGGCTGCCTAATCTTGCGGTACGCGCTCATGATTGTCGTTTTGTTCTTCTCGTTGGTCTCGGGTTCCCACCCTGCCCGCTGCCTTTCCCCATCATCCTGCGGGAGATTCTTCAGCTCTGGCGCAACATCCGAAACGTTTTACAAACATGCTAACAAGTGCATTTATAGTATATATTTATATTGGGCCCCGAAATGATGGCACGATTCCTAGCTACGGCACTGGTAGGAGTATCCACCAAAATCCTGCCCATGGGCTCCACAGTAAAACTCTGGCGCTGCATAATAATTCAATGGGTCTGTCCGATAATCATTTTAAAGATTGAGAGTATCGATAAGTAGATCTAGTTTTTTTTTTATTGCTTTTATTTGCATCTACTTTCATTCTGCATCGGTCAGAACGCAAATGAATGAAACCAACCTCCGACTGCAAGGAAAGAAATTGACTGTCATTGCTTATATCATTTTCTATTTTATCGAGATATTAAATCTATTTTAAAGAATCGTACAATCTCACATAACTTATTTGTTGACGAGTTACTGCCTCAGGATATCGATAATCTATGCAATTCACCTAACAATGCTCAATGAAGAAACGATTCGCTTCTAGGATGTAAAATTGTAAATAAATTTTAAAAAAATATATAAATAACAATTATTAAATATCTGTTACTGATGTTCATATTGAGTTGCAGGAAATAAATAATTTACAAAATTAGTCTTCAGTAGAAATAAGTTTAACATAGGATGCACAACAGAGATATGGCTGCACTTAAATGTTTCAGTAAAATTCCAAAACTGTGGTCGAAAATGGAGTTATGTTTTAGCTTTTCCATCAACATACACGGTAAACCTAGATTTAGTGGGTAACAAAGTGAATGAATAAGCAAAGAAATAGACTGGATGTAGCGACTAAAGGAGACCTTCCACTTGTTTTGTCAAATTTAAAGCTTGAAATTTTTAATAATGTCAGACTGCATGAGGCATAAGGTTTCCATTAGCTTAATTTCATTTCATAGTGAATTCGGCAATAATAATGTTTTTATTATAAAAAAAAAATGAATGTAAAATTAAAACTAAAAACGGTTGGCCCTAATATTCAATAATTTAAAAAGGGACGATTCTTGGGATTTGAAAGAAAGTCATGACAATGGGATTAAGTTTTGTGTGTAATCAGTGCATATTACTTGACATAATTTGTGTATAATGATAATAATGGCAATGCCTTCGATTCCGAAGATTAAAGCTGCGTGCAGTGTTTTACATGTATTACATAACTACGCAAACCCAGTTGCGACCTACATATTTTACCGAATTTTGTGCAGACAAAGCCGTTGTCCGCTGGCGGTCTATTTAAGTTTTCTTTCCGTCTTTTGTGCTTCTCTTCGATAATGGCTTTTCTTTGAGTCTCAAATGTTTGTCCCGCAGCTTATGTGAGAGCTCTCCAACAGTCTCTCTCAGAAGCCATCTGCTGCCAGATACTTTCCTCTATGCCAGTGGAGGGGGGGGGGGGCAAAATAGCGCCTAAGTTGATCGTTATTGCGCTTACAAGGCGGGGGGGGGGGGGGGGGACCTCTGTTACACCGTTTCTTTTAAACTCGCCAATGAAGATCGCCTTTGGCATGCGGTCGTCTCCCATGCGGGATAAGTGTTATTACTTACTTAGACTTAGGTCCTCCCGCGCCGTTTGGCACATTGGGCGGCAAGCTGTCTCCACAAAGATCTGTCACTGGCTATGTCTGCAGCCTCCTCCCACCTGGTTTCGACTGTTCTGAGGTCCTCCATGAAGGTGTTGCGCCAAGTTATACTAGGATGTCCCTGTTTGCGCTTTCCTCGTATTGGCCTCCATGTCATCGCAAACTCCTGGTATGCGTAGTTCATTTTGTCGGAGACAAACTTCATGCGACGCTCTGTCACAACCTCACTAAGTGTTTGACTCCCAGTTAGGCATAGGATTTCTTTGTTTGAGACCCAATCTGTGTAACTGACTCCAAAATCAACCATTTTTTGTTGAGCCACAATTAGTTTTTCTCAATTTTGACAGATGACTTCCATGTCTCACATGCATATGTTGCTGTTGGGATGACGATTGTGTTGAGATTGTGTACTTTTGCCTCGAGCCCAATGGCTTGGCTTGTCCAAATAGGCTGCAGCCTTTGGAACATGAATCATGGTAGGTATTCCCATTATTGGCTATGATGCTGCCAAGGTATGTGAACTTCTCCTACTCCTCTATGATATTTCCTAGAATGAAGATCTGCTCTGCACATGATCTGCCTCTACGAAAGCCTGCTTGTTCTTCTCTGAGTCTCTCATCTACAGACTGTTGAAGCCGTCTCAACAAAACAGTGCTGAAAACTTAGCCAGGGACAGTGAGGAGAATAATCCCCCTCCAGTTGCTGCACTCTGTCAAGTTGCCCTTTTTTGGAAGCTTTACAATCACTCCTTTTTGCCAGTCCTCTGGGACTTAAGAAGTTCGCCAACAGAGATTTAAGAGATCAGTCATTCTTTTAACAATGCATTTCTGCTGACACCGTGTCTAGCCCTGGTGCTTTGTTGTTTTTTAGCACTGCAATTGCCATGGTAACCTCATCTGCAGTTATTGGGTCTGTCTTGACCTTGAGATCATTGTCCGGAGAGGGGTCCTTGAATGTGTAAATCAGATTCATGTGTTATTAACAGCATACAAATTAATAAATAATTGACATTTTGTTCAAATTTGCCTTCTTCCGCTTCTTTATAAGCGCTGGCGGATTTTTTTAAAGAAAAAAAATACGATAAAGGGTGCGGTATCCCAAAAATGGTTGAAGAACACTGATCTAGACTAATAACAGTAAATTTGTGAGATTTTTTCGTGCACCAGTGGGGGGGGGGGATGGGTATCTGAAAGATCAGCGTGCTGCCTTTACAAAAGCTACTTTTAAAAAGTTGCTCGCATCTGAATTCAACCTGGAGGTCTCAAGCCTTTAATGACGAAGTCCAACATGTCAGCCGCTGATCTAAGTAGCCTACTTATAAAATTAGGCTTTATAGTCCATTAGAATTAGGTGGATTCAGATCCCGAAATTAAAAAATCCCCGTCTTTACCAGGATTCGAACCCGGACCCCAGGTTCGGAAGCCAAGCTCTTTACCTCTCAGCCACCGTACCTTAAATGTCACCTTAATTTTCTACAAAAATCTATATTGAAGTTGAAAGCTGTCTATATATATATATATATACTGTTAATAAGTTTAGTTCAATGTTGATTGAAAAGAGGTTTGTTCAACTTTTTTTCAGCATTAGTAAATTAATACGCCTACATCGGTTAAGTTGGACTACTTTCTGAACTACAACCCAATAACCGCACAGCAACGATCAAATCATATTTACTTGTTAGCATTTTTTTTTGGACAGAAAACGTATTGGCTGCCTTTACGTAAACACATTTAAAAACTAACGAGTACTCACATACTAACATTGGCTGTTTTTGGAATATGCCAGGAAGGAATTAGTGCGTAAATCTTAGAGTACAGAGTGCAGGTGATTTCAAGTTTTTCCCCTAAAGAAAGTACTATATTTCCAGAAGGTTCTAGAGTAATTTTTTCTGAAAGAAAAACAAAAATTAACACTCAGTATCCCTATATGGTAACTATTACTATGAAATAGTGTGTTGCATACTTCTGGTATGTTAAGACATGAAATCTGATATCTCGATGTCCAGTGTATGCCAGGGATACTTGGTTCGGGGAAGAAATATTGGAATTCGTGTTAGGGAAATTTAATATTTTAATCCTCAAAGTAGATATGATTAAACACACACTATATAGTAGGCGATTTAAATTTGTGATCGATCTAGACTGATAATAATAAATCTGTGCGATTAGAAATATTTTTAACCATTGTTTTTGATTAGCACAATTTCATGCTTTTAGCTTTCTCAATACGCTATGATCCTATCACTTGTCTGGACCAGTTGGGGGGGGGGGGGGTATGGGAAGAAAGAATGGGGTATCTTTGTTATCATGATAGCTTTTAAAATGCATTTTTTATTTAAAAAATTAAACAATCTAAACTCAAGGGTTTAATTTTCATTAAGTAAACAGACTAACCACTGTGACGGAGAAGTGCTTATGAAAATAAACGTTTTTATAGTAATGTATTGTTAGTTTCAAACTTTAAAGTGGTGACCAATTTCTTTCTAGAAAGTATAAAGGGGGCTAATTCAAATTATACCACCACAACAGTTAAGTACAATTTCTTTCCCTTGTTCGATATAAATTGAAATAATTATCATTAGTTAATAAACTAATTGTTTTTTTTTAATTACATTCTTGTTTTGACTGGCAATAGAAATAATTGTCCAAAATTTCAGTTTGATCTAAGATTCGGTGTGGGAGAAATAACGTGTGCAAACGTTTTACCAGACAGACAGTTGGTGTAAGTTTTATGAAAAAAAATAATTTTAAAAAAGTTTTGAGTTGATCTTGTTAAAGACAGTACTTAGACAAATGTTATTTCTGAAAAGGCTTCGTGTGCATACGTGTTAGTATTGGCTGAATAGATTTTTTAAGACATGAGTAAGTCTTTGTCGGATAAAGTTTTTAAAAGGGGTAAATGGCTGGTGAAAATTATCTTAGGTTGGATGCCGAGAGACAGTAGGAAGTGTGTTTATTACCATTTGAATTCAGATCGTTCAACTTTTTTTTTAAAATGCATTTAAAAAGCGATCACTATAACATTCACACAGATACTCTATTCTTTCTTCCCCCCCCCCCTCCTTTTTTTCCAACTGGTATAGACAAGTGATAGGATCGTAGCGTACTGAGAAAGCTAAAAGTATGAAACTGTGATTTCCCGAGCGCAGCTCATTTCTTTTCTGCCTCGATAGAGAACAACATCGGACAGATAAGTTAACTTAAGATTATTTTGTGTTAATTGTTTGTCTTTTTTTTTTTGTTTTGTAGCTGATGAAGGCCTCGTGGCCCAAACGTCCTTTGTTTAATTTGGTCCGGCAGGGTTACATATATGCATGCTTTTCGTATTCCTAAATGATAAAGGCATTAATCACCCTGAATTAGAGAACGACAAATGGTTGCAAACATTTTACTTTATGGTGGGCCGTGGATATAACAGAGAAATTAAATGAACTGAATATAAAACTGCAAGGAAAGAAAAACCCAGCCTATGTTTTGGTAGAAGAATTCATTTGTTTTGAAGAAAAATTTATTCTTTTTGCAGAAGATATTCAGAGCGTCAATTACTTCATTTTCAATTTGTAAAGCAATACTGAGATAAAACTAGTGCAACTGTTGACACGAGTTACTTCAGCACAGTTATAAAGAAAAATTAAAGATGAATTTGCTGACAGATTTGATCTATTCAAAACAAACAAAACGACTGTAGTGTTTATAATAAAATTCTCTCAACACAAATAGTAACAAAATACACATTGATGCATTTGAAATTGATACTGGATCTCTAGACATGCAATTGATCGATTTAAAAAGTAAAGCTTTGTGAAGTGAAAAATTTACAGAGTTGAAAATTAAGTGGGAAGAAGAGTTGGAGGTCCAGAAATGTATGTAACGCATAAAAAGTGGACTGCATGTCGCGAGATGAGGCACTTATATTGCTACAGTCAGGTGTAACAGTTAACATTAAGAAGGCTGACTATTTTCGTATGTATTCGAGCGAGCAAGTGTTCTCTTGCATGGATATAATTAAAATGAAAGTAAGACGCCAACTAACAAATGAAAATTTAAGAGTCGTGTTTGAAACTAAAAACAAGCTTCGATCCAAATGTATCCAAACCTTCTACAACCATGCAAAGCAAAAGTTACTACTGAATTTGTTTGCTCATTTGTTTGTTATTGAAGTAGAATTTTTTGTTGTTTGTAAATGTTTAATTGGTTAAATTGTATACTTAAATAATAAGTAATCATCTAGTAATACCATATAAATATGTATATATATCTCATTTGTTGTGGAAAAACACTATTTATATAAAGATAAATAGATAATTTTTTCTTATGAATAAATAGATTCGCTTTTTTTAAATCAAAAAACTTTATTTATGCGAGCACTATTTATTATTTGGAGAAAAAAATGCGTGGTTCTTTAGAAACGTTGAAATTGTGAACGTTTTTGGCTCTTCCGACTCATAAGGTTGCCAAACCCTGATCTAGTCTTCTCACATAAATGAATTAATCTACAAAGCTGACATACGCTTTTATAAATACCTAAATGCGTAGACGTGAAAGATAATAGGATTATAAAGGCAATGTGTTGCATATTATTCAGCGTGAATCTATTCTGACTTTGGTCGAACTTTTGTCTGGTTGTTTGTTTACATTGCGGCTAACAACCGTCGACCGACAAAGCCAGATTTTTAAACAATGTTTCGCCAAAAACATAGGCATGTGAATTTTTTTATTTTTTTTTAGATTTAGATCTAGATCTATGAGTGATGAGAAAAAGGCCTATGAAAATATTTGTTTTAAAATTTAGATCTATGTATGAGTGATGGGAAAGATAAAAAAGGATGTAAATTATTACATTTCCATTACCGATGGCTCGTACCCAAGACGATCGGGTAAAAAGCTACGCCAAAGGCGGAGCACACAGGGGGAGTTCCCCGTTATTCCTTCTCTGTACCACATCGAATAGATGTCCACTTATGGTTCGAGATGACCGCATCCCTTTTATGAGCAATGTGACCCGGAAAAGGCTTTTATCCCGTGGCCAGGATGAGAAATTGGCTCTTCACCAACTCCTGTCAGGACTCCCGGCAACTAGGTGATCATGTAGTCACACCCGGCTTGTCATGTTGCACCATCCTCCTAGCCTCGACATGAGTTCCATGAGTGCCAATTCTGTGCCACCGCATCCGTGAGGGGACCATCACCACTCGTATGGGCCTCGTTGGGCAACGGAGCGGTGGGTTTCGGACTGGTTAGCAAGCACATCCCCACCACGTGCAGGTACACTCGCTAGAGCATACAGTGATAGCTCACTGGGAGCCATCTTTGCTCTCGTTCTTAGCCTAGCCACTTCCCCGGACGGACGTTTCCACGGAGGTGCCAAAATGAGGCGACGGGAGCTGGTAATCTTCCGATGAACCACATCAGCCTTGCAGGTGACAGTGATATGATTGCTGTGGCTTTTTTTCCATCCCGCCAAAGCAATGGACTCGTTCTATGGGGACCTATAGGGCGGGGTTATTTTATGCTTCCCTATTGGCCTAATTGTCTGTTTCCACCCAAGCGCCACGTTGAGACAGAAAAGCTTTGCCCGAATTTATATAGACTTAGTCTAGATTTTGTTCGTCAAAGGCCTAGCGCACGATACCTAAATAGGAATATGTAGTGTCTCTTCCGTAATTTTGTAGAATATATGTATTAGATTATGCGTTTTCTGAGTGGAAATCCGCTTGGCTACCTATCAAGAAGATCTAGTTCGAATTGCGATTTGAGCTGAGTTGTGTTTGCTGAGCGCCTAAATGAAGCAAGAAACTATTCAGATTATTCTAAATATTCTCCAGAAGACAGAAAGTTCTATCTTAATAAACCAGAAAATTCTGTCTTGGCTAAACTTCAGAAAGCAGAAAGCTCTATCTTGACTAAGCCTCAGAAGATATAAAAGTTTTATGCTGACTAAACTTCAGAAAGCAGAAAGTTCTATACTGAATTAAACTTTAGACAGTTTTATCTTCACTAAACTTCAGAAAGTTCTATCTTGCATGAACTTTAGAAGACAGAAAGTTCTATTTTGAATAAACTTCAGATGACAATAAGTTCTATATGGATTTTACTTCAGAAAGTTCTATCTAGACTAACCATAGATAGTTCTGTCCTGACTAAACTTCAGAAAAGTTCTATGCTGGTTAAGTTTCAGAAAGTTCTATCTTGAATAAACTTTAGAAGACAGAAAGTTCTGGCTTGACTTAACTTCAGAACACCAAGTTCTATGCTGACTAAACTTTATGGTATACTAATTTATACATTATCAGATGATATAAACCTATAATGAAAAACCAGTATAAAAAAAATATACACATAATGAAATACCAGTATATAAAAATATACAATAATGTATGTATATATAAAATAAAAGTACTTGATTTTTTTGTTATCAACACAGTATTAAAAAAAAAACATATTACGGACAAAAAAACTAAAACCAACAAAATGTATGAAGTGTTTGTGATTCTTTTAAATACTCTTTAGCAACCATAAACAGTATATGAAAAATTAAAATTATTTTTTAGCAATTATTACATTGTAGGTAAAAGGGCAGTTTCAGGGTGTGGGTTTGTAGTACAAAAATGCATGTTGTCAATAAAGTATAGTTTAACATATTGACATTCAAGATATAAAACATTCTTCACTTCCAGTTTTAAATCAAGCTTCTTAAATTTAAACACTGTTACAAAGGCAGTTTGTTTGGAAACACACCCAACTCAAAATCGGACCCCGACGAATAATGTCTACATCAGATTTGGCAAATATGCAGGTCCCAAGTGGGTCTGCATTTTAATGAGATATACTGCATTCATGCTTTATCTTTGACCTGAAGGCAATGCCTGTATAAATTTAGTATAACATATAACCCATTTATAATTTTGCCCTGAGCTTTAAATGGTTAATTATCATCAATATGATTCAAACCAAATGTTTTGAACTCCTCTCAATCTTCAAATCAACAACAAAAAAAAACAACTATATTTTTCCATATACAACTTAAAATGATTCCAGTTTTGAACTCCTCTCAATGAGAATGTGACCTGGACATCTATTTCTTCAAATCAACAACAAAAAAAACTATATTTTTCCATATACAACTTAAAATGATTCCACCACACCCTTGATCTTAGAACATAAAAAATATATTTTTCAAAACCTTGACGAAACCTAAAAACAAAGTTCTATCTTGGCTAAACTTCAGAAGACAGAAGTAAGTAACTAATACATTTGAACTACCAATACTATTTATTATAGTTTACAACAAATCATTTGACACAACTATAACTATAATTATACAAACATGTTGGATTTAGGTATACAGTAACAATATAAATATATTGTTAAAAGTCTTAAGTCTAAGCATGTAGGCATAAAACTACACTTGTATGGCAAAGTACAATTTCCTTGGAGTGAACATAGCAAAAGAAGAAACAACAAAGGTAGAATTTTTAAACTTATTCATAGGCACAACCATGCATCAGCTGTTCGGTATCTTTGAGTTAAAATAAATTAGGAAAAGTTCATATACTCTTATAATAAACTACAAACTATCAATAACACAATGCTATCGTCCCAATACAAATTGTACATTTTAAACATCACTGCCTGCGATCACTCATATCCCTGAGTTCGTAACAGGATTTTCTACATGCAGACAAAAAGAAATGGACATTTTCGTGTAAACACTGTTAGGAAGTGTTTGAACTTGTTTTACTTTTTAAAAAATATGCATTTTTATATGCACACAATGCACATTCTACATTTAAAAAAAAAAAAGCATTTTCAGTAGACCATAACTATAACTTTATACATAAATAAATGTTAAAAAAAAATTAAAAATGCACCTTCTTTTGATAAATCAATTGATTACTATTAGTTGTTAATACTATACAAATCTTTGAAGTATTGTTTTAAAAAATATTGTATAAAAAAAATGTTAGCGTATTCAATTTAAAAAAAAAAGGGTGTTTCTCTTCAGAATACCAGAAGTAGCTGTTGAGCCTACTTTTAGAATGCTACAAAATATGGTGAAATTGGATTTTTAACAGCGTTTTCAGTTTGTGAGATCTGAACTGACAGCTGGACAAAGATACTACACAATACTAATTGCAGCTTTTCCCATCTTGAGGGTTGTAAAAAGTAAAACTCTGAAGTTTTAAAATTAGTATGAACAAAAAAAAAGGAATTAAATAACACAAAGAATAAAAAGTCAATATTTATACTAACAAGGTAGTTCACAGTAGTTCATAGATAAAAGTTCATATGAATCAAAATAAAAAGTCACTACCCATACAAATAAACAATAAAGAAAAGAAAACTTTAAAAGTCACTTAGGGAGCAGATTGCACACAAAAATAAATAGAAATATCAAAATTTTAAAGACTTTTGATGCTTGGAAGAGATCAAATTTCTCTTTACACAAAATGTAAAATATTATTATAACTTTGGTGGTGATAGGGAGAGGGGTAATTGTATGTATGTAATCAGATGAAACACATAACACCAGCCAGCGCTAAGCAAGCGGTCAACCGTGACGAGTGGCAACGCTTCAGGAAAGTCACATCATAGTCAGATGATTATTGAGAAAAGACTAGTAATCTTCCATTGCTCTTGAAAAGGCTTTCTGGGACCCTATATAAAGGTGTCACAGTCGAGAAGGTATGGTTTGGATTCAGAGTCAAGACCAAGTCTGGTGCAGAGTCCAGTTTGAAGTCAGTCCTAAACAGATGAACCCAGTGCAAGTCCAGGACAAGACAGAGAGGCTAGAAACATTTGTCACAGCAGTACGAATGTATACGGCAGTATTGTTATCTATGGTGAAGCATTTGTACAGTCAGTGTTACTTGTTGAGAGTTGTACAGTATTGGCTGTGATTTATTAGACATTTAAGTGTTACATTATTTTGGAGCTTTGAGTTGTTGTTGTTTTGCCCCTAACCCTAATACTCTTGGTATGACCCAGTTATGCCCAACCTAATTCGACTTGCGGGCCATTTTAATTTCTAGCACTAGCGTCGCAGGCCACATCAAGAAAAGGTACAAAAATGAAATAAAATTGACTCAAAACTATTTTAATAGAAACCCGTAGTGATCTAGTATTTACATTAATTAATTAAATATTTAAAGTTTACCTTTTTTTTAAGTGTCGGAAAATGGCTTCAATTCTTTACTTAAAATGTGAGCAACATTGTAGCCAGCATTACCATGGGCTAATTTTCTGGTCTCTTTTTGGTAAATATTTTCATGGATTCTCCAATCTCTAAGCATAGCTGAAACCAAGAATACCGCCATATTTGTTTCATAATTCCGTTTTAATGTTGTTTTTCAACTAACTACATTTTCTTTATAAAACGAACATATTGGCCTATCATTATGTTCCACAAAAAGATAAAGATCTGTTCATTTTTCCTGGTCCTACATTCTGAGTCCCATGTCTCAAAAGTACAACTGTTAAAGGTCATGGTACCAATCTATCAGATAAAAAATGAAGCCCCTCTTAAAGGTAAAGATATGTTTTTCAATTTATTATTCTTTTGGTGGGGGGATGGAACCATGTTGCGGGCCAGATGGGCTGTATTTTGGCCATCACTGGTATAACCTATTGTAAACAAAAATAAAATATATAAATATATAGAGAGAGATATACAAATTTAATAGGCCATAATGACTTGAGGTTGCCTGCATTCAAACTTATCCTTTGAAAGAGAAAGTATAAATAAGATTTTAAGAAGTAAAACATTTTTATATGTATTAGAAATCTAGCCGACACCAAAAAGAAATAGACTTAATGACTATCAACAATAAACTTTAACCACATTCAACCTCGACAGTAACGCTCAGCCTCATTCAGCACTCTACTGTTCACTGACCCACTTCTACATCAGTCCTACATAACACACTTTATTAGCATCTCTTTCAACCAAATACTAACAATAAAGGTCAATTTATTTGTCCATAACTGTCCCACACAATACTCTACTAGTCACTCAAAACAAACACACTTACTGTCACCAGCAATATAATTAGTTTACATTTTTTTAAGCCATCATTATTTTTTTTTTAATTAAAAATTTCAATTTGTTATGAATTTTTGTTTTAATTCAAATATTGAGTCTTCTACTTTTTGAAAAATCTTGCAAACAGTTTTGGAAGGCTCAGTCGTATCTCTGTTTTTAAAGTGAATGATTTGTCAGAAAGATTAAATCCAGGCTCTATTATGAAGGCGATTGGTGATGTTGAATTTCTGGCACAGCCCAATCTGATCCCTTTGGTTTGAAGCACTGAAGACAACATCGAAGCAAATTGAACTGGCAAAGCAGAAGCACCTATATTAAATACAGGAAATTATTTTGTTTTACTAATAATAATCTAGGTAACAAGAGGTGGCCATAGGGGCGGCGAGTGGAGCAACTGCCCCAGGCCCCAGGCATGAGAGGGGCCCCACAATATGGACATTTTTTATCACCACCTGCCCATCAAACAAAAAATGCCACCCATCTAATGAACTTTACCACGCTACAAGTTGATTTTATTTTTAACTATTGACATAACAGACCCCTTTTAGGCATGATTGTTGAAACTTCTCTGGCAAATACAAATATAACAATTACTGTGAACGCTTTTAGCATGATATTTTGGATTAGAAGTAAGCATATGACATTTGCCCAGGACTAAGGCCACCTCTGTGGTTTATTATAGTATTTGATTTTGAATGATAAATGAAATGGTCAAAAGCATAGATGTTGAGCTAAAGGTCCTGAGTTGTAGCCCTGGTAGAGGCAGGAAATTAATTTGGAGGACATGAAGACTTAAACAGTCTCAGATAAAAAGGACATCCCATAAAGCCCTCAATATCCATAGGTATACAGATACTTCAATAAAATCTGATATATACTAACTAAAACAAGCAAAATATAAATAAAATACTTAAAAAAAAAAGCTTATCTAAGCGAAAGAACTCTGCATTTACAACTATATCTCTCAGTAATGTAAATGTTATTTTCCTTTTTTCAACATCAAACAAAATAATTAATTACCATTAATTAATTGACTAATACATTCTATTTTTTTTATTGATTCATGTTTTGTTAGGTACAATATATAAATGATTGTCTCAAGTTTCAACTTGATCTGGGAATGGAATAACTTATACAATTATATACATGGAGTGAGCCCCAAATAATTTGCCATATCACTTAATACTGAAAGATTAATTTCCTTTGTTGGTATAAAAAACATTACCAATAATTAATTGACTAATTATTTAATTGTTTTTATTGATTTTGTCTAGTCTATGCCAATGTATAATTGTGCAAAGTTTCAACTTAGCAATACATACTAATTTATTGTTTTTAACCAATTTTATTTGTGTCCCTCACACACACACATACAAATTAGTTTGTTAGGGTTGGGATATTTCAACCAATTTGTATTATATGTTGCGCCACATTCTAATACAATCACTAGTAAATATAAAATGAAAAATTGTTGTCGTTACCATGTGGGACTGTAGGAGGGGCAGTAGATGCAGTCTTCACTCTCACCACCCCCAACATAACTTAATCTTGGGAGAGGGTGTATTTTAGTGAAATAATTACATAATTTGTGGAAAAAGAAATGTCCATAATGTAAGTTATATATGCTATATATTACATTCTTGTATCAAGTCGCCTCCCAGTATCAAATGTCAAATAAAATCATTAATAGTAAATTTAAATGTAGACAGGACCTGTATATTCTTAATCATTTACATTCAAACACCTTTCCAGCAAAATATGTCTTTAGAAACATGATATGGCAACGGTTTTTATGTAGGTTTTAAAATTATATACAGCATAAGTATATCATAATTATTTAAAGAATGATTCTGTTAGGAAAATGTAGAATTATTAAGTAAGTTTTAAGTGGAATAAATGAGATAAGTTTTGAACCTAAATAATTATTTCCTAGTCGCCTTTTCCCAACCTTTTCTCAGATTTTTTAATCATATAAGTAGCTTTAGGCCTATAACACACTTTCAAATTATGCTTAAACTGTTTAAAATAAAGAAAATATAGAGTAATAAGCCTACTTCATTTCCTTTTACATTCCCAAACTGTTTTTTCAGAGCTTTGCTAGAATAACTACAGTTATGTAAGAAAATGAAGTTTTTCACACCACATATTGAAAAATATTAATTACAAATGTTTTTTTATATTATTTTTCTAAGACATTTTGTTTTCGGCTGCAACCCCCAAATCTCCCTTAATCTAAATTCTCAACCTGAGGAGCACATTTCGCTGATAAGGCTGGGAGTTTGAAGGTATCTAGGACTAAACCAATTGTTGCATAACGGTTCTGTCAGTTCCAGCCAAGCCACCCATGAAAGGCAGATGTTGGACTGGTTATCCAAGGCTATTAGAGACCCGTGCCATTGGAAGCTTTTTATACTATCCATTAAGAAAGTAAATATTAATTAGCTAACTGAAATCAAACAGTAAAAATTCCTGCCTCAACAACAGTCTCAAAGTGACAATGAAGGGCAGATGATGCTCAACAATAAAAACTTTATAGTAATACCTGCTTGAACAGAGTGTGTTGAATTATCAGGAGGGGCCTTGTTAGAGGGGAGAGGCTTGGGTTCAGCTTTCTTCGTAGGTAGATTTTCAAATTTGTCCAGGCCATTCACATTTAGTTCAGTATCTTCTGCTTCTATTGTTTGCATAATAAATGCACAGCAAGTGTCAATAAATGTCTGGGGGGGGAAAAATCAAAGAAAGAAAAGGATAAAATGTGCATGTAAATCTTAACTACATCTTGTCTTATAAATTACATCTTAATATAGGGCTCAGGATGAAAACTTATGTCTTTTGACTCTGCAATGATGCTCCAACCGTCAATTTGACCCGGCCTCAGTGTTAAGATCAACGCTGCCAACGTCAAGGTTATAAATTTATTTTTTTCATTTTTTTTTACCCGTTTGTTTTTAATTGCTTAAAGCATTTTCTTGAATAGTTTCCCTTTGCAACACATCCAGAATTTCTTTCCTCCAACATGACTTTACTGAGAAAGATGTTCATCAAGAGTGGGGGCTTAGAAAAGCTCTGTTTTCTTGAGATTAATGTTCCAGATAGTAGCGATATGGGATAACAGCTCAAGACAATCATTTTATGTCTTTGTCTCATTCATCCATTGGCCTCCTTCAGTGGTAGAACGACTATGGTTCATCTCGCACACTTCCTCTTGTGGCTGTGGAGCCCTATTTCTCCATGCAAGATCCTCTGGAAAACTATTTAATGTATCAAGGCTGCAGGCAAAAACCAAGGTTAGGAAGCTACTTATCAGGGAACTCCTGTGTGCTGATGATGCAGCTATTGTGGCTGATTCTGATATTCAGCTACAGTCCCTGGTTGACAAACTATCTGCTGCTTGCCAGAAGTTCGGCTTAAACATCAGTCAAAGCAAGACTAAGATACTTGTCCAAAACACAAACACTGCACCTCAAGTAAGCATTAATGGCCAACAACTAGAAATTGTTACCTTGGCTCCATCATATCCAACAACATTCTACTGGATAAAGACATAAACAACAGGATAGCCAAGGCAATGGCCACCATGTCACGGTTGCAGAAAAGAGTCTGGGACAATATATTGCTGATTAGCCCTAGTCTACCGGACCTGTGTGTTGAGCACCTTGCTGTACAGAAGTGAAACATTCGTAGAATGCCAGTAGGTCGACTTGACTTCCACAGGACATCCTGTATGGCGATGTAATAGAAGGCAGGAGAGCAGCTGGTCGCCCACTTTTACGTTATACGGATGTATGCAAAGGCGACATGAAGCTCTTCAAAATCGACGCTGGCAACTGGGAAGAGGTGGCACTGGACAGATCCACATGGAGAGAGAGCATAAAGGACATAAAGGAAGGGTCACTGATTGCAGATGTCATACACAACAGAACCAGAAAGAAGGGTGAAAATGCAATGGCGCCTGGTGATTATATATGCCCAACCTTCGATCGCAGCTGTATATCAAGGATTGGCCTCTTTAGTCACACAAGAAGTTGCAAAGGGAAAAGATCGTCTCTCGAGACATAAAATGCCACAGAATTGTCTAATTTGTTACTTTTTTTAATTGATTTATGTCTTGTCTATATCAATGAATAATGGTGTGAAGTTTCAGCTTGATCCGAGAATGAGTGTGGGAGAAATAACATACTTTTTACCAGACAGAGTGAGTTGATATAAGCTTTGTAAAAAAAAAGTTCAACAAATGACTAAAATCTTCACCTGAACAAGTATAGGATCCTTATTTTGAACTGTAATGTGAACTGCTTCTAATGATGATTCTGGACAGTCATCAAAGTACTGGACAATAGCTGTCAACATTGAAGTGGCACATATAAATGGCTTGTACTTTAAACCTCCCATGCCAAGAGCAGGGAAGGCTATACTTGTAAAGCTGCTATCATTAGCCTTTTTCAAACATTCATACACACTTTGACGAAGAGCCTAAACAGAAATATTTATTCCTATTGTTAGAAACATGCCCATGTTTATATAATGTACATTTTTCAGTGAGTTGAATTAGGACTCTTACAATGCATTATACTAAATATGTTCATTTAAGCATAATAAACTTTTGTAACAAAAAAAGAGGTTAATAGGAAATTGAGCATTTTTTCTATGTAATAAAGTTGGCAATTAAATGTATACAATACAACTTTCTGATGTAAACTTCACATGTAATGTTTGATTGAAATTGTGGTATGAGCATATATTTTGGTGACTTCCGTATAAATGTTTTGTTCTGTGTAATGCACTATTGCAAAATGTTTCTTCATGGATAATCATGATATAATAGATTTTTAGTTTTCTTTGTAGTGCCTGCCACTCGCTAAAAGCTTTATTTGTCAACATACATTTAAAAGGGATGAAAAAAAGACCACACTCTTATTGAGTCTCATTATGCATCACACACTTAGTTTAGTCAAAGTGATGCAAAGTATGAAACCAATTGTTGGGAGGAGTATTCTTGCTAAAGAGCATAAGGTAATGTGCTACTAACAAAATTTTTGTAATTGACGTCATCCGAACAATATCATAGATGAAAATATGTAAGGCTAATTCATTTATTCTACTGATTAAATATTTCTGAAAAATCATACAATCAAACGATAGATTTCTGAAGATGAATTAGCCAATGATTTCTTCCCCAACGATATACACAAACTGTCAAATTTTTAGGATAATGGTTTCGAAAATAAAAATTAGATCTACAAGAACATTTCCTTCCATCTTTTTCTTTCCACCCATGAAGGAGTGCAAGCTGACAGCAGGAATTGTAATAAGTTGTTCAATTAATAACCTGTTATATTATTAACTCTTTCAGTGCTTCATTACTCTCAGGGAGTAACCTCGCTAGCGCTGGAGAGTAGCGTTAAATTGGAATACAATATTTATTTCACTATTTTTTATAATGTTACACTTCTTATTTCTCTCTTATTTTTTATTTTCTGCATGTGAGAGTGACTTTTCTTTGTTTAGGTTGTAAATAGGATGCGGGACCTAGACTTTTCTTTTTAAATGACAAAATGGTGTTAGTGGTTCCACTGTTTAGTTTCTATCATGGGACCCAAAATATTTTTAAAATACAATTTCTTAGTGAATTTTGTCACGTTTAAAATTTAAAGTGACAAATAGTTTTAAGTTTGTGATTTGTCAATATTTATAGATTATAAGTAGAATCCTAAAATTAAATCTTTTTTTTATGAATTTTTATACATTTTGTTTTTCCGTACTCAAATTTAACGAATTAAAAGAAATATTTTTTAAATAATATATTTTTTATTACACTTTTATAGCAAATTCATTGTCCTTTAAAATAATGACAAATATGTTAGATTTTATAATAAAATAAAAAAGTTACTTCAGTTTTAGTAACAATACCCCTCTTGCTAATTTTTTTTGTCCTGGAAAAAATCAATTTTTTCTATCAAAATAATTTGCACTGAAAGAGTTAATACATAATTTGTATTAGAATTAAAAAATTGCAAAGAATGTTTAGGATATGATTTTCTGACTGTGACGAACACACTTGCCGGGGATTACATTATCAAACTTGACAATTCAATGAAGTGAAGAAAGAAACATCTCTCTGTATTTTCTTAAAACTTCTTTAATAATACTTCTTCAACTTTCACATAAAATGACTTCTCAATTCAATAACAACTTGACTTGATACTTCATAAATAAAACTTGAAGATACATGAAACTTCACTTAGTATAACTTCAACTTCAACTAATAATATTACTTCAACTAATAAAACTTTAATTAAATGGACCTGCTGATATCACAATACATGAATAAACCTTTACTAAGAGGAGACTTAAGCGATAACAAAGGGAGGACCATCGCTCTACAAGAACTACTACTATGCGAGGACCCCGTCTAACTGACTTTCCCTTAATTTATACCTTTCTTCATCCTACATTCCAAAATCATGGAAACTTCTCCCCTAATTATTTTAGTAATTTTGACCTTCTAGAAGCTGACGTGTGCTATTTTTTTCCCTCAACCTCTTTCTTTGATTGGATACCTAAAATTAACTTGTTTACGCTGGACACATGCACTGGTTTGAACTCGCTTCTAGAAATTGGTCGAAATAGGTCACAGACTCGACTCGTGACACTGACTTTGTTTACAAGTTATATAAATAGGAAATCTTGAACAATATTATACATATTAAATATAAATAAAAACTCTTTCACATATGTTTGGAAAATGTATTCACAGCAAACCTCTTCGTTTTCTCCATTCCATTCTGCAAGGCAAACAAACAGAATGCATTTTGATGTCAGCTTACCAGGTGATGTCTGCAAAATCTGTCCATAAGTTAAATCTGATGAATCCTAACAAATAATAATGAAAATAGTTTATATAACAGAGTGTTTTAATTGCGCACCAAGTGGAAGGCTCTACCTCAGTTAATTATGACTTTAAAAAGTTTTTACTTATATCTTTTACCGACATTATTAAAAATTATTTACTACTTATTTACTCAAAAGCTTTTAAACATTCACTTATATTTTCAACATACTTTTAATACTTCTTTGCATATTTCTGGGCCTCCCTTGGTGCTAATGTGATGAGACAAAAACCCATTGGACAGATTCTTACTTGGGTGGATGGAACTGACTATTACATCAGCCTGTAAGTTTAAAAGCATTTTAATTAAATAACAAGAAATATAACCAAAAATTCCAAAAATATAAAATAAAAAACTTTTTTTTTTAAATATATTGTACTCTCCCATTTTTTATAAACTTTAATTTTTTTTCTCCTTTTTTTTGGGGGGGGGCTACCTCACAAAATAATAAAAAAAATAAAATACATAAGATAATGTCCTTTAACATTATTTGCTACTGTCACACTTAATAACATCTTTTCTAAAAAAAAAAATTCTTCTATCTTTTAGAGACTGGTGGGTGTCTTGGAAACACCAAATTAAAGAAGTCTTCGGTAAGTTGCAAGATAAAAGCTCTGGATGATAATATTTATTTATTTATTATTGGGCTATTACAAGTTAAGGGTCAAACTATGTTATAGTAGCATTAATGCAATGTTAAAGTAGGATGGCTGCCTGGTCATGTTGTAATTCCTCTGGACAGTTGTCTCAATGGTCCAAGGTTCAAACCCTGTATGCCATAATTAAGCAATCTTTTAGTGGGATGTGAGATAAAACTCTTAGTGATAGAATTTATTATCAAGTAAAGTTCCTCTTCAGACCTTGCAGATGATTTAAAGGTCATCTGTTTCCCATGGTTAACGAGGGTGTCATGTGGCCAGCACAATGACCAACAGCCTTTACTTTTCCCCAACTTATGTCATTAGAGCTGGGTGGACTCAGAGGCAACCAAAGATCCTGAAATGAAAAATCCACCAAGATTCAAATAAGGGACCTCTGATTCAGAAGCACTACGCTTAACAGCAGTGTTTCTCGCCAAGGCTCTAAGGGAGGACTAATCCTTCCAGTCTTGTTACCAATTGGAGTTCATCTGGGGAGGGGGGGTCAGAAGCCAAACACTCTACTGCGCATCCATAACGCCTCCTAATAATAATAATAATAATAATAATAATAATAACACTGGGGAAACAACAAAAAATTTTTGGAAAATCGTCCAGGGTTTTTCAGCTGAATTAGACTAATGTTGATGCCCTGAGTCCGAAAATGAGCTTGGTTTCACTCAATCAGGTCAGAATGTTTTGCTACAGAAACTTTTAAAAAATCGTTTTTTGTAAAAAAACAAAATTTTTGCGTCTCACCAGTCGATAAACCCCTGCCGATTTTTTCGGTATTCCTCAATAATTAAGGTCAACACAATTCAATTAATTCAGTTTTTGTTTAGTTTATCAATTTTATTAGCATAATTGACATAATATGAAGAAAAAGTTCAGGGCATAAATCTGCGTTTCTTAGATTCCCGTGTGTGAGCAGCTGCTGGGTTGTCTCTCTTCAGCGACCAGCAGTAGTCCGCCAGCATGACTGCATCCCACCTCCCCTGGTACCTTTCCTCCATTTGGTGCATGTCCTGATGGAATCTTTCTCCCTGCTCATCGCTCATCGCCCCAAGGTTTTCCGGAAACTTATCCATGTGCGAAAACAAGAAATGCATCTTTATGCTCATCAAACACCCGAGTTCTTGAAAATCCTCAATCATGGTGCTGATGAGCCTTGCGTAGTTTGCTGCCTTAGTGTTCCCCAGGAAGTTGTTCATCACCTGCACAAAGGATTCCCAGGCGGCGCACTCAAGTGAGTTCATGGAGCTACAGAACTCTGCATCGTTTATGAGCTGCCGTATCTGTGGGCCGTCGAAAATGCCGGCCTTCAGCTTCTCAATAGTTGAGGAAATGCTCGGCACATGTAGTTGAAGCACCTCCCATCCTTGTCCAGAGCGCACGTGAACTGTTTCATTAAACCCAACTTCAAGTGTAGTGGTGGGATCAATATCTTCTCCCGGTCAACAAGAGGTTCGTTTATGATGTTTCTCGCCCCAGGTACTAACTGCTCTCGCGCCGGCCACTCTTTCTTTACATAGTGCTGGGCTCTGTCTCGACTGTCCCACATACACATATAGCATGGGTACTTCGTGAACCCAGACTGCTGACCAAGTAAAAAGTTCACCATTTTCAAGTCGACGCAGATGATCCATTGGTGTTGCTGATATTGGATTTTTTCGAGCACATACTTCACTGCTTCATATTTCTCTTTGAGAGTCGTGGAGTGCACAAGCGGGATTGAGGTAAACTGGTTCCCATTGTGGAGGAGCACACACTTCAAAGAACGCTTGCAACTGTCAATAAAGAGTCGCCAATTTCTCGCATCGTATTGAGGACCGCCCAGTTTATCAAGAAGACCGGCGACATCTCAGCAGTACACAAGGTTTTCCTCCTGGCAGAAGTAGTCCATGTACTCCTCATGCCTTCTACGAAAGAAGGTAATACGCGCATCCTTGTGAAGCAGGTTTTTCTCTTTGAGCCTGGAAGCCAACAGCTCGGAGGAATTCTTCGACAGGCTTAGGTCCCGAACTAGATCATTGAGCTCACATTGTGTGAAGGACTGCGGACCATATTGTGCTTCATACTCCTCTTCTGTACCACATTTCTCGTCTGAAGTGGTGGCCTCGTCGTCGCTGCCTGGAATCTCTCGGAGCGTTGGCACGGGTATTTCTTCGCAATGAGGAACTGGACGACGAGCAGATGGAAGGTCGGGGTACTGGAGGCTGCGCCGATTTTTTCGGTTGATGCCTGCAGTATTGATGGCACAGAAATAACAATCCGATGCGTGGTCAAATGGCTCCCTCCATACCATCGGAATTCCAAACTTTAGTGATGTTTTCTCGCCTTTCGTCCACCGCCGGAGGTATTCCACGCATGTTTTGCACACCGTGTGCGGTGCCCAAGACTTGTCTTGGTCACCCAGCTTGATTTCAAAGTAAGCCTGGTAGGCATGTTTCACAAATTTTGTGATGTTCATCCTATCAGCTGACAGTGTGTACTCTCCGCAAATGTAGCAGAAAATGTCAGGGTTATTCGTGCATGAACGTCGTGCTGAAGCCATTTTAGATATTAGTTAGATAGTTATTTTTTAGTAAATGAAATAGCAGCAGAGTAAGCCCTATAAATACATATTTGTAAATCAGTAGTCTTTGTATCATTTTGTCACGTACACAGTATCTATTTTTAGCTCGTCAAGTACCTCGGGTTTTTTCCTACGTGCAGACATGTTAATTATTGTAAATTGGGCTGCATTTATTATATTATTGTAGATCTATCATTCTATTCAAGTACATTTAACCATTGTAATTATTTGTGAATAGCTTTTCCAAGTTCTGAATTAAAGTAATTGTTTTAGACGAAGAGAAGTTTCTTCATTGAATATAGTAACATACTTAGATCGACTTAGCAATTGACAACTTCTAGATGATCAACTGGCAACATTCTAAATGATCGTATCATCAACTAGATCTAGCTACTTCTATACGATCATCTTATTAAAAGACGATTTCAAGATCCTCGGCAATCACGATCATTGATAGTGTGATATAGATCAAGATAATCTTCAACGTGACATCTATCATAGTATCTTCATAGATCTTGTCATCTGACATCCACTAATTGATGATGGTGACACATTTTATGTTATTTTAATATCGGTTCTATTGATCTAAATTAATTTCTATGTTGGTAAGATATCGATGGTGGATATCGATGGTGTTTTGTTGTGCGTTTATTACCATTGTGTAGATTGTCAGATAGCTCAAAAATTTGACCTGATTGAGCAAAACCAATGTGATATTCGGACTCAGGACACCAAAATTAGTCTAAATCAGCTGAGAAACCCCCGACGATTTTTTGGCTGTTGCCCTGTGTAATAATAATAATAATGGCAATAACTTAGATTCCGAAGATTAAGGATGAGTGCAGTGTTTAAAATGACTACGCAAATCCAATAGCAACCTGCATATTATTCCGCTCAGGTAGACAAAGCCATATGTATTCTGGACAGTCGTCTTGATGGGTCCTGAGTTTTAAATCCTGCCCCCCATAATTAAACCAATTTCCATTAAAGCCCTTTGTGATAGAATTTATTATCTGGTGGGCAATTAGAAGTTCAGGCTCCACTATGTTATAAAAAGATGGCTTCCTGATCTGATCATGTGGTATGTGATCTGGACTGTTGTTTTGATGATCCTGGTTTCGATTTCTGCCCGCCAAATACACCACTGCCCTGCAAGAGTTTCAGCCTGGGATGCAATAATCTTCACATCTGAAGGAACGTCCAAAACATGTGAAACAATAAAACTTCTTCTTCTTCGTTCTCATTTTACATGTCGGATAGTTCAGATCAGTAATCTTATATCTGAGATGAACTGCACAGTGGTTTCCAGATCAGGCAGTTCTTCGGTTTTGGGGCCAGAGTCTTGTTCATGATATAGCAAGCAGGTTTGAAGGACATGGTTTGCATTCTCAGGTGATGCTCCAAAAGGGCAGGTTTCACTCATCCCGACTTTAAGCTTCCAGAACATATGTTGTTCATTCTGTTGTGTCCAGTTCTGATTCAAAAAATTATGCGTTGGTCATGTCAAGATAGTTTATAATAGATGTCCTTTTACTTGTAATTGGGTTGTGAGCTGGTCCAATTCTCATTTATTCTATACTCTATTATTTTCATAATTTCTTCTAGGTATAGAGGGATTTTCATTTGTTTGTTCATTCTTGCTGTTGATGTTAATGTTTACAAGAGCTGTCCTGAGTTACTTTATATAGGAAGTATCCAAGTTTTTCAGGCTTCAAAGGACTATTTTGACATCGGTTAGTAAGACAATTCGGCTGTTAGGTGTACATGGGTAGTTTATTACTGTGGTAGCTGCTAGTTCCAGTGCTTACCTTTCTGCTCTATGGCTGTCTGAGAGATCGCCAGTTGCAATAATAAAACAAGTTGAGCTCCTTCATTAAAAACAATTAAATCTTGTTTTGCTTTTGTAGATGCACACATTAAAAGTGTTTCAGACAATGATAACAATGTCATGAGGAGGAAGCAGAGAAATCTTGTCTCAGTATTATTAAAAGCATAAAAAAAATGTTAGTGTGATAGTAAAGGTGCTTGATTTGACTGACCAGTAAATTTATTGTAATGTGCTGACAAGCTCAGATCTATGTTGATGACATATTGAGTGAATGAGAGGATAAAAGGCGCAGTAGTTAGTTGACAGAAGAGGGTATATGCGGAGTAATGAAAGTATGGTAGCATTGGTAGGCCTAAATAATTGAAGACTAATAGAAGTTCATAAAAATTTACATAAAATTATTATATATCCTGAACTATGTGTTAATCTAGTCATTGAAATTCCTAGTTGTAGCTACACAGACATGAAACTGTTTCTTAATGTTTTATACCTTCTGTTACAGTCAGGCATATTTCACTTTAAGCCTCATAAATCTTTGAATTGTACATCTAAAAATATTTCAAATGTAGATTCTTACATGGCTAACAAAAAGAAATCACCTTAATAGAAATGATGTCTTCAGGAGTCATTAGTATACGGTGACCAGATTTTGTATGCTCCATGATCAATGAAAAATTCTGCAAACAAAAAACATTATCTTTTATGATACAGACATTAACTCAAAAAAGAAGATGATTACGTCCAACGGGTCATGCATTTAGTCAAGCATATAAACCAATGACTTAAATTCTGCCAAGTCACTGGTTTTCCTGGCTAGATCAGGCAACCCATTCCATGCTCTAATAGCGCTAGAGAAGAAAGAGCATTTGTACAAATTTGTCCTAGCATATGGAATGAGGAATGTGCTTTTATCTTTGTGTCTTTCTGAGTATTTTATTTAATTTTATGGTTCAGTGTTTTATGCATAACTTAACTTTTAAGTCTTCTATCCTGAAGGCTTTCTAAATTTAGAGATTTTACTAAAGGTGTTACTCTAGTCCAATGTGAATATTCGTTTGTTATGAATCTCAGTGCTCTATTTTGTGTCTGTTCCAGTTTCTTAATGTTTTCTTGAGTTGAGGGGTCCCAAATGGAGGATGCATATTCTATTATTGGCCTAAACCAAGGTTAAATAACATTTTAGTTTTATGTTCTTATTTGATTTATAGAAATTTCTTTTAATAAACCCTAATGCTTTGTTCGATTTTTTGATATTTTTATCAATACGGGGATTCCATGACAGTTTTTCATTTACCAGGATGACTTTACCTCTTCCTAGGGTTAAGACTATAGTTTTTGGTAGGCTAAGTCTATGCTAATGAGCCAGCCAACATTTATTCTGTTTTTGGAGCTGATTTATTTGATTCATAAGTCAAGTTGTTTGATTTCATGCAAAAAAAAATTGAATAGGGTGTTTGTAATAAATTACGATTTTCTAACCAAAATTTATTCCAAACAACCAGTTTTGGACATCAATATTGATGATCATATAGATCTATTATATGTTTGTTTAATGTTTGGAGTGAGCTCGATACATGAATGAATGAAGTTAAAATGCCTACTAGACGTCTAAATAGATCTAGAATAGATTTATAATTTATATAGATATAGAGAGAATATAGATAGAGGCAGAGGATTCAGCTATTTTTATTTAGGCAAGAATGGCCATCCTAGCCTGTACTATACTGAGTATACTCTCTTATAGTCTATAGTGACTATACTAGATCTACAAGTTACAAAGGTTCTAAATCTAATCATCTATTAATTATCATCTTATATCTTATCTTATCTTATATAATACAGACGTTACTTCAAAAAAGAAGAATATTACGTCCTACGCGTCATGCATTTAGTCATGCATATTAACCAATGACTTAAATTCTGCCAAGTCACTGGTTTTCCTGGTTAGCTCAGGCAACCCATTCCATGCTCTAATAGCACTAGGGAAGAGGGAGTATTTGTACAAATTTGTCCTAACATATGGGATGAGGAATGTGCCTTTATCTTTGTGTCTTTCAGAGTATTTTATTAAATTTTGTTTTTGTATTTGAAGATAATAATTCAGTGTTTTATGTATAATTGCTACTTTACTTTTGAGTCTTCTGTCCTGAAGGCTTTCTAAATTTAGTGATTTTACTATAGGTGTTACTCTTGTCAAATGTGAATATTCGTCTGTTATGAATCTCACTGCTCTATTTAGTGTCTGTTCCAGTTTCTTAATGTTTTCTTGAGTAGAGGGGTCCCAAATGGAGGATGCATATTCTATTATTGGCCTAACCAAGGTTAAATAACATTTTAGTTTTATGTTCTTATTTGATTTATAGAAATTTCTTTTAATAAATCCTAATGCTTTGTTTGATTTTTTTATAGTTTCATCAATATGTGGATTCCATGACAGTTTTTCATTTATTATAACACCTAGGTATTTTGCATTTTTAGTCTGTGTTACTGGTTTGCCATGAATAAGATAAGTGGAATTAATTTGTTTTAGTTTTTTTGTTACTCTTAACAACTGACATTTTTCTGGGTGGAAAGACATGCTCCAATTTGATTCCCATTTCTGTAATTCATCTAATTCTCTTTGTAAAATATCTGTGTCTTGTGTTGTTTTTATTGTTCTATATATTATGCAATCGTCTGCAAATGATCTGACTTTTGTTCCTGAAGTAATGCAATTTGGTAAATCATTTATGTAAATTAAAAATAGTAGTGGACCCAAGACTGTTCCTTGAGGTACACCTGAGTTTACTGTTATCGGTGTTGATTTAGAGCCATTTATTATTACAGTTTGTTCTCTCCCTATCAGAAAATCTTTAATCCACTGATGCAGTGGACCATTAATGCCAAAATATTTTAATTTTTTAAACAAACTATGGTGGTGAACTTTGTCAAAAGCCTTAGAAAAATCTAGTAAGATAGCATCTATTTGTACACTATTATCTAAACCTTTAGAAAAATCATCAATTAGTCCTATTAGTTGTTTCACATGATCTATATTTCCTAAAGCCATGTTGGTATGGTGTGAGGACATTTTGTTTGTCTAAGTGGTTTATGATGTTGCTACATATTATGTGTTCTAGGATTTTACATGTGATGCTGGTAAGTGATACTGGTCTGTAGTTTCCAGGGTCAGATTTTTCTCCTTTTTTAAATATACTGTGACCAGACTCACTCAAAATTTAAATGTACAGATACTGAGATAGTCTATCTAGATATAAATAATATAATTATATTATTATTATAATACAGTATTGAGTATACTTAGTGACTAAAGTGACTTAGTATTCTATTACTATTATATTTAGAATATCTAGAGTAGATCTACTACTACTAGATTTAGATTAATTAGATCTACTATATTGTCTAGATCTAGTCAATAGATCATCAGTCACAACAAAGTTATGATTGTATGCTCAACTGAATCATAATACTATTAATAGATCTATAATAATTCTATATAGATCTAGATCGTCAATCATAATCAATGCTTCAAAAGTGTTATCGGGAATTCTCATCGGGGGCACAGACCTAGATCTATATATAATATTATATAGACTCTCTCTCTAGATCAGCCAGTGTTTCTCAAACTGTGTGTCGAAGATTTGCATGTGTGCCTCGGCAGTTTTCAAAACACCACAAGTGCAGCGTTACACAAGTCTGCCTACTAATAAATGTGTATTTTTCCTTGCGATGACATCTCCTCTTACAACGACCAGTAATAGATCTAGTAGTGGATCGCTCCATTATGACTGAAAGGGGTGTTAGCTCTTCAGGTTATGTAATTGTCCACTATACATATACTATTATAATGACTAAAAGTTGGCCGCCTTAGCAGACGTACATCAGTTCTTGAATTGGTAACGATAATAATAAGCAATGTGTTTCATGTAAATTTGTTAGGTGTATGCTAATAATAACTAATTATCAATAAGCCTTATTCATTGTTATCCATGGAGAAAGACGTTAGCAAGAATGAAACTGCGAAAGCGTTCAATGAAAATCAAGGAACCAAACAAAGAAGATTAGGCCTACATCGGATATGGTTTCATATCTTCTGGACCTGAAGA
The DNA here is from genome assembly GCA_036873155.1 of Biomphalaria sudanica. NCBI lineage: Eukaryota > Metazoa > Mollusca > Gastropoda > Planorbidae > Biomphalaria > Biomphalaria sudanica. Next base: position 1,408,168 of record JAZGLO010000013.1, read on the forward strand.
TGCTCCATTGCCATTCTGTCTGATCTGCAATGCAACTCTGTCGAATGAGGCGCTTGTTCCACTTGGAAACAAAATATTCAGCTCTTAAAGCGCAACCGAAGAAATACTTTGAAAACATCAACGCTCAACAAAATAAACAAGCTAAGAAACTTACGAAGTACCTAAAGCTGCCAGAAAAGGGATTTATTGCAAGTTATAAGGTTGCTCAGTTATTAGCAAAACGCAAGAAAGCACAGACAGAGGCTGAATCGGTCATTGCACCAACTTTAGCAATAGTTGTTGAAACTATCCTTGGACCCGATGCCGTCGAAAAGTTAAAAAAAAGTTTCTTTGTCAAATGATACTATCTCGCGCAGAATTGAAGACTTATCGTCAGATTTACAAGATCAAATCTGCGAATACTTCGACGTGACTGACGATGAAGTGTCTCTGCTGTGTTCTCTTCAAGTTGATGAATCCACTGACGTTAGCAGCAAAGCCCAGCTGCTAGCTTTTATTCGGTTCATAAAGGATGAAAAAATGTGTCAACGAATTTTTATTTTGAAAAGACCAACTAAGACCAAAGGCGAAGATATTTTCAAAGTGGTGAACGAAAACATTTTGCTATTCAAACTACAGTGGAAAAACTTTCAGCGCTTGCACAGATGGCTGTCCTTCCATGCAGGGAAATAGAAAGGGATTCGTCACTCTTGTGCGTCAAGAAAATCCAAATGTATTAGTTGTTCACTGCATGATCCACAAAGAAGCTTTTGATGTCTGCTCTGGATCAAGTGATTGAAGTTGTAAACTTCATCAAATCTCGACCGCTCGCATCCCGACTTTTCTCAGAGCTTTGTGAAGCAATGGATTCAGAATATAAATGTCTCCTGTATCACACCAACGTACGTTGGCTCTCCAGGGGAAAAGTGTTAAAGCGTGTCGTCCAACTCAAGGCTGAGCTGATTTCATTCTTGGAGACTGAAAAAAAAAGACTTTAGATTTTCTATTCATGACGAGATCTGGTGGGTTAAGGTGACATTTCTCTCTGATTTTCTATTCATGACGAGATCTGGTGGGTTAAGGTGACATTTCTCTCTGATTTATTTGACAAATTAAATTAATTGAATTTAAGTCTTCAAGGACCATCGGAAACCATCATCACTGTATCCTCAAAACTGAAGTCATTTGGTGAAAAATTGAAAACAACGAAGCTACAAATCTGACAACTGAAGAAGCAGAGCAGCTCATTGATTTAAAAAACTGAAATCAAGAACAGAGAGAGACTTCTTACAATAGACGATGAAATGCGACTTAGTTTGTCGACTCTGGAGCTTCGATTAGATCGCATTTGCTCTCAAAAACAGGCACACCCTTCACCTTAAATGTAATACTTAAAAACGGGTAAAATCTTTTTTTTTTTTTAACTGTTGCTCGTCGTGGTGTGCCGCGAAATTTTTGTATTTTTTTTTTTTACTGTGCCGCCAGACAAAAAGTTTGAGAAACACTGCTCTAAATCTATATGTATGTAGATAGGTCTGTGAATGGTACATTTTCACGCTAGACAATGTCAAGGACGCTAAAGTGAACAGAATGATTTTTTTTTTTTTGTATAGAGAGAGAGATCAAGATAGTGATTCTAGATCTAAATATATAATTGTTATAAACCTGGTGGTGACTCAGAAAGATAAAGATAAAAGCACATTCCTCGTTCCATATGCTAGGACTGTAGGACAAATCTGTACAAATGCTCCTTCTTCCCTAGCGCTATTAGAGCATGGAATGGGTTGCCTGAGCTAGCCAAGAAAACCAGTGACTTTGCAGAATTTAGGTCATTGGTTAATATGCATGACTAAATGCATGACGCGTAGGACGTAATCATCTTCTTTTTTTTTTTTTTTTTTTTGAAGTAGCGTCTGTTACTAAGATGGGGGTAGTGTTGTGTGTGTTTTGGACTAGACGAGTGACAGTACACGCCAGTTCGGCAAAAACCCGTCTTGTAAATATTACGCACGCAAGTCACGGCGAATGTGATCAACCAGTGGTCAAGCGACGTTCCATCCGATTCTAGAAGGCCTGTCCTTGGAGTCAAGACACTTCACGTTACCTCGCAATGTGACCAGTACGAGGCGAAGACAGAACCAACAAGGTGCGTGAAATCAGTCCGGAGTAGAGGCAGGTTTTTGGACAGTCAGTGTAATGTTGTTGCCAACTGTACAGTATTTGTGATGTATTTGAAATTAAACTGTTACTGTTTCTTTAGAGCACTGAGTTGTCAGGTTCTTTAAGTTCTTTGTGCCGTGTGGTGCAGTTTGCACAGAGACTGGATAGTGAGAAACGTTACAATATTTTAAAAATATTATAATCCTTTAGTCTGAAAAACGGAAACAAATTCTTATCCGCTATTGATCAATTCACAGGCATAAATATAAACCAGTACCGTAGGCTTCGGGCAGAAGGGGCTCGTTAGCCTTGGTTAGTTAGTGGCTACCCATCTAGGAGAAGGAAAACTCGGAATCCAAACCTCCGCTGCCTTGCGGCTATACCCAAACATGGGAAAGGCTTCGGCAAGACAACCCTGAGGAAAAATCAGAAGCTGGTGACCCTTAGGCAGATTGTTGCACACTGTGCTGCAGTCTGGCAGAGCCTGCGGCGCTACTGATCCCAAACTGTATCGGATATTCGTTCCTTTGGTCTCATCAGCTGCGCGGAGAGGGGGAACTGCTGTGTGGGCGACATCGTTCCGACCATAAACAATGCCCAGGCTTCCATCTCGCTTGTTCGAGATGAACCATAGTCGTTTCACGACTGAAGGCGGCCAATGATGATGATATATATAAATATATAGAAACGAAAATCTAAATCGACCACTTGCGGACAATGATTATGCTTGCCCTGGTTGTGGCAAAATATGTAGGTCACAGCTAGGGATTCTTCGCTAGTGGTTTCTGTATTCCTATATGGTTGTGAGACTGAAAGTAGAACCCAAGCCTTTTAGAATAAATGCTAAAGAAAACTGCTGGGTATCAGCAGAAAAAAAGAAGACAAACGAGTTTGTACACTGTAGCTTGCAAAAAGGAAGAGCTTCTCAATGCTGTGAAGAGACGAAAGCTGTGCTGGTTTGGTCCTAGTGTAAGACACGACTTTCTATCAAGAGTCATCCTTCAAGGTACAGTGGAGGGAACACGAATAAAGGATCGTCCAAAGAAAAGCTGGCTAGATAAATGGATCGGCACTCTCTCTTGATATCCTGCTAAGAACAGGTGCTGATCGGGAAAAGAGGAGGAATTAGATTACATGAACTGTCACAGCACCCTAAGATGAAAGTTGAGAAACAGATGATGATGAATGCATATAGTTTTAAGACGAATTTACTCAAGGATAATAAAGATTATTAATTAAATTATTTGAATTTGCAGAACTTTGGCAATAATGGTGTTATTTTACTTAATCAATAAATATTTATATACAATTTATTTTTAAAAAGCTTAAATCAACTCTGTCTAAAAAAAATTTTGAACTTCTTATTTCTCCCACACCCATTCTCGGATTAAGACAAAACTTTAAACAATTATATATTGTAATAACAAAACATGAATCATTTAAAAATTAGCCGATTAGTCAGTTATTAATTGGCAATTAATTATATTTTGTTTGATATTTTTAAACAAGGGAAATTACTTTTACATTATTGATAGCTATATTTGTAAACGTGGAGCTCTTCCTCTTATATACACTTTTTTTTTCTTTTTTGTTTTTTTTTTTTACCCTGTTCGTCTATTGACAAACCTGCTTCTAGATCTGGAACTACATCATCTAGATCAGGGGGTGGCCAATTTTTTGCTTCCATTAGCCAATTTTTTTTTTTTTCAGTTCTAATTCAGATGCGCCACTTACAACTTTGGAAGTCTCAATTCTTTAAAATATGGTAAATTGTACATATTTGAAAAAACAAAATAAAGTTTACTTATAGAGTCTTCGTTAACATTTTATTTTGCATTTAAAATTTAATTAATTATTTCTGAATTACCTATATATGGGTGTTCTGGTATATATAAGCCTAACATGCTGCAAGTTCAAAGTTGTTCCACACACAGCGTTTACAAAGCAATGATAGGTCAATCTCAGAGAGGGCATCTGTATTATACAAAGTAAGATTACAGTTCCATTTAGCCTACAGCTTAGTTTACTTTAGTTAAACTTTATTTAATTGATGATTTCCTAAACATGACTTTGCTTCCTCAAACATACGGTACGTCAGACCATCTAGTTTTCTCCTTGGAGTGATATAAGCCAATAATCTCTTTAAAAATGTTTATCATTTATTCTAATTAAGGGCTAAATTGGTAACATTCAAATGTCCAAAGATTACGAATTCAATGCTAACATTTACATTGAAGAAGCGAGCTTCTTTTTTATTTGATCTGATTAGTTTTGGACGTAATCATCTTCTTTTTTGAAGTAACGTCTGTATTATATAAGATAAGATAATTTGGGCATAGCGAAAAGTTTTTTACCCATAGATATCGGTTATTAGGTCTTTAATTATTTTTTTTTGCGAACATTTTCTTTATATAGACAGCTTTTTAAATTAGTGTGTGCTGTTCCTGCCCAAAAGGATACGTTCGCTCAATGCCCATTAAAAAAAAAAATAAGTGAAACGAGTTCTAGATATATATTTCTTGTATATTATATGTATCTAATCGAAAAAATCATATAATTTAAATTGATAATATCTATATCTAAAACATCTTGGTCAAGATAAGATAAAATAAGACCTGGATCTTTATCGCGATTAAGTTTTTAAAAAACTTTTTACAAAAATCTTACGCTAAACAAAATTTTTTTTTTAAGTTACTTGAGCCTGTAAACTGGCACCGACTATTGTCGTTTGTGTTTTTATCCAGTAATACAAAGTTAAAGATGGTGAAAATTCAGAAAACATGAGAAAATAAGTTTTTAAAGAATGCAATTTTACTTCTGTATATTTTTCTTATTGTCGTGGTCATATGCAACTGATATTATAACTTCAAATTCTGGTATATATATCTATTTTTAACGATTTAAAGTTAAAGGGGGTAATTCTAGGACTAGAGTAGAGTCTAGAATGACTAGACTATTCATTCAACTATTGAGTCTATAATTGTCACTATTGAGTCTTATTAACTTACCGTCGTACGGTATTGTTACATACACATGACATTGTAATTGTGAATTGTGTCAATGTATCACTGACCGACGTCGACTTACTGTGACTTAGTGACTAGACTAGTAGTAGTAGATCTAAAGATAAAACTTGCCTACTTAGCTACTAAAATGTAACTAAGCTACTATAGTAGGTATGTGACAAAATTTTTTAAAATAAAAAAAAAAATAATATGATATCAGATTGTTAAAGTGCTTTTTCTGAGCTTTCCAATGATATATAGATTGTTGGTATAGGTGCAGCGAATAAATTAAAAAATTTTTTTTTTACGCATTTTCACTTAACATTAAGTCAATGGAAATGATGACACCAGATTTTATGAAAATTGAAGGAAAATCGCTAATATTTTCACCAATTTTCAAAGCCCATTTAAAAACCATGTATCAAAATAAAGCTCATAGTGTGCTTAATTGAAGTATGGTATTGTTTAATACAATTTATTTATAATTTTTTTTTTTTTTTTTTTTTTAATAAGCCAATATGACATTGTTATTTTTAATTTATTAAATAAAACTTTAATTTTTTTTTTTTTTTTAAATTTTATGAATAGTATAATATTAAACCACTTGTTCTGAGCTTTCCAATGATATATAGATTTTTGCTATAGGCTCAACGGTTAAAAAAATATATAAAATTTTAACGCGTTTTCACTTATATTGTAAAGGGTTTTCTGAAAATGTGTAACAGTTCGCTAATTTTTACCTCACAGCTAAAAGCTTTGTATATATATATATAAAGATTAGGATGTGCTTAATAAAAGTATACTGTTTTTTTTTTACATTTAGATTCTATTGAATTATTTTTGTGATATATTTACTTTGTTGTGTTTTTTTTGTAGAAAGACATTACTTAGTAATATGTTATATCATATTTATATACATGTATATCTAATAGATATAATGATCTTAAAAAACTAAAAACTCAGTAGGAACATTTGAAACAAACAGCGATACTTATCTTCATGTTTATTTAAAGAAAAAAAAAAAACTAAATTATTTTGAATAGTAAAAAAAAATAAAAAAATTAAGTGCTTACATAGATTTTTTTTTAAAATGGTAATTGAAATTGATTATATGACGTTCATTGTAAAGTATATGATGGTAAGCTGACCACGTTTATTGATTATAGAAGGCACAAATGATTGCTGAATTTGTGCTGATAACGTAAAAGATGAATGTGACGACATATGAAGTCTTAGTAACAGAGTGAATCTTATAACATGCAAGTTAGGCTGTACTGAATGATGATTAAGTGAATGGTGGCTTCTTTGTTAATAGCATCATGAATCAGATATCATGCAAAGTAAGCAGCATAGAATGATGATTAAGTCAATGGTGGTTTATTTGTTAGTATTGTAGGGGCTATGACAACATTCAAGTAGTGGAAGGACTGCATAACAGTATAAATAAAACAATGACTATAGGGCACATGTGGGAATTTTGAAATGTTTAAATTTTGGATTTAATAAAGGCTTTGCAATAAATGAATTTGAAAAAAAAAAAAAAAAGAAGTTTATTTTGGAATTTATGGAAAGGTTTATAGGATATACAATGATTATTGTTGGAAAAACTACTTTAAAAAAAAATCAATATTAAGCAGTACATAAATATAAAAAGGAAAGTTTACATATCTTTATAGTCACAAACTTGAAGTGAAGAAAATTTTATAAAAATAGAAATATTAATGTATATAAAATTATTAAATAAAGATTTCAACTTTAAAGTTATAGCTTTACATTACACATACTTTAAATTGTTTATTTACTATCACATAGAATTTTACAAAGGAACAGTATCTAAAAAGTGTTGATGTACCACATATCATTAATCTCAATATAGTAAAAATGGCAAAGAAAGTTAGTTAATTAGCTTTATTTAAGTAGATGCTATTATAAAAAAAAGTGTGCTAAAAAAGCATTATTGACAATGCAAAGTATAGGTAGACAACAACTGGTGTTATTTCAGATCTACTTTGAGGATTAGAAAAACACTTAGTATGTTGGTAAGTCATGATCATTGTTCAATTTAAAAATTGCAGTATTGTATGTGATGCAATGGGAAAAAAATCTTCACATTTTAAAACAATATGTAGGTTTAATCATTTTAAAGTTATACTAACATAAAGAAAATAAAAAATAAATATTAAATGTATATATCTAATATACTGAGATATTTATATTTTTAAAACTGACACTAAAATTATATACAATCTTGAATAAGTATCACTAGTGATACTTGAAGTAATTTAATTATATAAATTTTAAAAAATCCACGAGTCATAAAGAAAAATAAGGTATTAAGGTCAATAGAGACAATTTTTAAATTGTCAATTACCATCATTTAGAAAAAAAAAAAAACTTATACAGGCCTAATTAGTCACTATTTAAAGTAAATTTATATATAAACCAATATAAAGATTTAGCATGATTTCTTTTTCTAAAAAAAAAAAATAAATTCTAGATCAAGATACTCTTTTAATAGGTCTAGATCTATATAAAGACAAACTAGACATATAATGTAAATATAATTATATTCTATATAGCTACCCAGTATAGATATAACAAGACAGTGAATGCACCGCAAAGTTATATTATAGATTTACTATAAATGGGAAGCATGGTCGAGAGGCCAAGTGCACTTGAACTTGGCTACCTAGAAGGGGGCTTGAGGTTTGACACCCGACTTGGGCAGAGTTGTGTTTACTGAGCGGCTAAAGGCAGCACGGAAAACCAACTCCTAGATACCCCCTCACTGGTCCACAAATGAGATTGGACCAAAAGCGCGATAAGCATGAAAGTAGCACTAGACAAAAGCTAAATTTGTAATATATACTATCTATTACTATTATAGATCTATATCTAGATGGTGATTTAATCCACTCAAATTGATATAATACAATATGGATCATTGGATAATTTAATATACTCTATATATTATATATATGATATATAATGATAATCATTATCATCACAAAAATCATTTCATTTTAGCTTATATATCTAGATTTAGTAATATTTGAGTAATAGTAAAATATATATATAATATAGTAATATTTGAGTTAAAATATTATAATTAATATTCATCTTATTATTCTTAGTTAGAAACTTTAGTTTCCTATGTCTAGTCTATGGTCTATACTTAGTAGACTCTAGTTATAACTTATTTATTAGGTTTAGATCACTTTAGTTTCCTATGTCTATACTTAGACTCTTAGTTATAACTTATTAGATTTAGATCATCATGACTCCTGATGATTGATTTAGAATCTAGATTTTAATATAAGATAGTTAGATATATCATAAAATCATATACACTATAAAGATATAGAGTAGAGTATAATTAGATCTAGATCTATAGTATTATACTATTCTATACTGACTATGACTATACTGTAGATTTAGATCTATTAGATAATTAGTATTGGAGTATTGCTAATAAATAATTATTAATATTTATTTATTATGATCTCATATGATGATAATTGATATGTCTATACTATTAGTATTAAGTATCAGTCTATAGTCTAGATCTAATAATTAATCTAATCTACACTTTAGAATAATGTACCTAGTATTGATCTTTCACTAAGTCAATACTATATATAGATTCAACTTATTACTGAATAAACAATTTGATCTAGAATCTAGACCTATATCTAGTATTTAGATCTAAGATCTTCCATTCTCGAATGGAATGTTTACACCTGACTACGGGGCAAAATTGTATTTTTAATCATGTGACCAAATAATTTGTATTCGCCTTTTAACATATAACCTGTATGATTAAAAACTGAATAGGAGCATTTGTGCATTTTAAAACATATGAATACCATATAAAATAAATGCACAAATGCATATTCTACACAATGAAATAAATTTCAATGAAAGCAAAACACATAAATGTATTTTTTTCAGCTAGAACTATACAATACGGCAAGGTCATGTCGATCTGTCCCATTGGACGCCATTTTGTAAACTAGCAACTCACGGTCACCTCACAGAAATCAAAATAGAATTAGATGTGCATTAGATAGGATAGTTACTTTTCACTGATTATATGGTTGCATTAATTAACTACACAAAAAACAAAGCTTCTAAAAAAATAATTCAACCTACATTTTGTGGTAGTTCTGCAAAAATGACAAACTTTTATCGAGATTATGTAAAAGAAATTTTTTTACATAAAAAAAAATTTTCTTGTCATTTTTTAAATTAATTATTTTAGAAAATATGTTCCCACTTCTAAAATAACAGTTGAAATCCTTTCTAACACAACTATTTATTTATTGTTAATTAAAAATCAATAGCACTATTACTTCAAATAAAAATAAAAGTTCAAAATGGCGGCACACTTTTCGCGCCACTCAAAATTAGTAAACATCCGGGGAATTTCGCATAGCTAACTATAGTAGCTTCTTATATAAGGCACAGCTCATCGAATTCTCCTTTTAGAAACACGTCGCTTTTTTTGTTTATAATTAATTTGTTTTTATGTTTGGAGCTAAAAACGACGTTTCGGGACAGTGCATGTCCAATTTTATTTAAGTTCCTGTATTTTTGTTCCGCTTTTCCAAAGCAGATGGCAGTTTTTTAGATTCTCGGTAACCAAGTATGTGAAGCTATTGTTTAAACCTCCCCCGGCAATTCATACCCATATAAGGGATGAAGGCTATATTATTAGCCTGTTTGATAGTAGGCTGGTGGATATATCAAAATAAGCTTCCAAACATCTTTAGAAAGACATTCCAATCACATTCATACTGTTAGCTGTTAAATAAAATTAAAAAAGGAGGTGTTTCAACGATAATAATGAATTTAACACATTCTCCTATAGTGCACAAGGCAAAATCGTAATAAGAAATATTATTGGGATTAATAAATCTATGATTTTTTCAATGAATAAACGTGACCTACATCGAGATATCTAGAATATATAATTTTGAATGAAAGAAAAAGTGCGGGCTTCTAATTTGAAGCCAGAGGCCATGCCCACTGCAGGTGATCACGCCAGGCGAGCGCTGGTGGTGAGGAGAGGTATACACTAAACGTGTAGTGTCACAACCTATCATACAGGCAGTGGAGGGAAGGGGGAGAGAGACATGAAAAGAATTATAAGCATCTATGGGAGGGAGGGGATGTTAAGGTGTAACAAAACAAACATCCAAATTATGAAAAGAAGAGGGTCCTTGGATGGGAATTAAAAGAAAGATACAGAGAATAGGCCTACATGTAGCCTAGTTGAAAATATCATGTTTATTAAATTATAATAATTAATTTATAGATCTATAATTTATATAGATTTATTTCTGTCTGTTTCTACACATAGATTATATAGGTAGGCATATATAAATAAATAAACTAAAAAAGATGTATATATATATATAGAGAGAGAGAGAGAGAGAAAAAGAGAGAGTGAGACAGAAAGAGACAGGGAGAGAGAGGCAATATACTATAAATACATATTGCAGAAGTGAATCTACTTCTTTTAATACAATCTAAATAATTTTTAATTAACACAGATATAATTTATTAGCAATAACATAGTGGTGTTTCTTAACGGTGCTCAATGGGCGCTAAAGGAGAAAGCACAAAAACTGTGTTTATAATAGGAGCATGAAGTGACCCAATTTATTTTAAAATAAAATCTTGACTATGAGTGGTAATTTAAAGAAACACAGCTATTTGTATAGTCATTTAGTTGCAGAATAAGAATCTGCTTTCAGTTTTTTTGTAAGTTAAACCGTCGGCAAATGAAAAAATAAAATAAAAATTTGAGCTAGTTCCCGAATGCGGTGTGCCTAATATAAGAATCTACTATAGATGTACTACATCTAGTACTAGTCTAGTTGAGTACTAGATCTAGATCTACATCTAGTACTACTCTAGGCTATTCTAGGCTCTAGTCACGTCTAGTGTTTCCTATAGTTTCTACTGACGTCTGACGTACTCACAGTACTGTGTGTCAACGTGTTGTCTGTGTCCTACTTATTCTTGGACTTACATCTACTTTTAATTAGGGCTGCTATTCTAATCTCCACTAATCTACTTCTAGATAGATAACTAGTATCTTTGAATCTAGATCTACTCCCACTGATGACATTTTCAATTTAGAATACCATAATATCTACATCACTATGATCACTACATGCAACAAACTCATACAAGTGCTCTTTCTTCCCTGGTGCCATTAGAGAATGGAATGGGTTGCCTGAATCAGCCAGGAAAACCAATGACTTAGCAGAGAATTGACACTTGAAATGCGCAGGACATAATTATCTTCTTTTTTGAAGTAACGTCTGTAATATATAAGATAAGATGCAACATCCCCACTACTTTGTGTCAGAATGGTCAAAATTCTCTGTTTATATTGTTATGGTGACAACTAAATTGTAGCTAAAAAAAAGATGTCTTACTAAACTAAGAGAAGATCATACTACACTCATATCCATCACAGTGATAGGTGCGCTATTTGATTTTAACACATAATACAGAGCTTGACAGAAGGGCGCAGCGTCTGAAAGTTAAAAACAAATTGGAAATGTAGAGGAAGTTCTACACTCAGATGGGATCTACTGACCAAATATGTGTACTTGTAAATGCATTCAAGGATGGCTGCCTGGTCGTGCGGTTTGCGTGCTGGACTGTCGTTCAGATTTATCGATGGTACAGGGTTCAAACCCTGCCCGCTCCCATCCCCCGTCGTCCTGCGGGAGGTTTGGACTAGGAAGTAATTATCTTCAACTCTGAAGGAACATCCGAAACATGTAAAAGAAACAATCAACTGGACACAACATTTCTCAGTAAATCATGATTTCTAATGGGTATAGTTTGTGTATTTGATGTAATTACTTTTTAAAAAAAAAATAGCATGTTACCCCTAAACCTCAAGTAGCTGGTTCACATAAAAACACATAAATAATTTATATTTTGCATTTTATTATTTTGAAAAATAACAATTATAAAAATAATAAAGATTTCTTCTTCTTTAACGTGTTATTTCAACATTAAAATAGTGTTCGAATCTTCTAGAGGCTAAGATAATGAGATTTCGAGTCCTGTTAGCTATTTAACCTCAATTTCCATGTTCTGGTAGCAAAGTACAACATAAGCAATAAACTGCATGTTTCCCTGCCTAATTAAAATCATAATATGTAGGTCTCGTTTTTTTTTTTTTTTAATGATGGATCATTATTTTAAAAAAATATCCTTAACCCATGACCTACTTCATTCTTCCCAAAATCGATCAGCCAACTAAATATCTGTTCATCAATAGCGGCAGTGGCAACAAAGCAATGACCCCTGTCTAAATAAAGGGAGATGTAGTCTATCCTGCTTAGTCCAAATTAAGGTTTATTTATTTCAAGCTCTAACCAGAAATGACATTGAATTTTCAAAAATAATACTTTTGTTATAAAAATTATATACTATACTGTATCAGTTGTCGCTCTTATGTTTACATGTGCTTGTAACTCGTCCATAAGACTGTGTTTTTAGAAATGTTAGAGATGTGTGTGTTGTGTAGTCTTTCAGTGTATTAAAGTCATACTAAGCGGACATGGTTTTCGACTCTATTATTATTATGTTCATAACAACTTTTTAATATGCTGTTATTGATTTTAGTGGTTCAAGTTACAAGCTTGGGTAAAAACTCTGTGCTTGCCTCCACCAACCCTACATCACCTTTGAAATCAGATTTATTTTTAATAAATAATACGTTTTATCATACCTATTTTTTATAGACCAATGTTAGATGCTTTCCTTTTTTTTTTCTGGAGTTATAAAAATTCAAACATAAAAAATGGTGTCAATTAGGCTCATGGGTGAGCAGAAGTAGTCCTTTACTATCTATAATATAATTGCAAAATACCACTCAGTGGCTGATTCATTAATCATAAAATCTCATGAACTCTTGTACATAGCCCATCAAATTTCGTACATAGATTCCTTTTCCTATGTGCTTACTAAGAACGGTTTTTGACAGATTCGCCACCTTAGGACCACTATTCATGAAAAAACATAAGCTTTCTATCAAACTTTTGTTTTTTATTTTCGGTATTTGCCCAAAAGGCTACAGTTTACATATAAAGCATTTTTTTTTAAATATCATGAATTCCATATTTTTAAAGCAATATTTTTCTTTTTCCCTAAGTCTATTTATATTTAATATACCTTACAACAGATGGTCAGACATATATGAAGAAGCAAAGTCTTGTCTAGGAAATCATCAATTAAATAAAGTTAACTAAAGTAGTGACAATGACTGGTAGAGTTACTGGAATTGTAATCTTGCTTATACCTGTCAGATACTGATGCGAGCAAGCATTTTCATTGATGCATTGATCAAAAATAAATTAAGGTCACGAAATTAACTCTTAATATTAGAAATTTGGTGAAAGCAAAGCAAATTTAAAGGACTTATCAAAGTCATATAATTATAATATATAAATATATATATATTGTCTTTTTGTTTATATTTTTTAAAATTTAAAACGGCTAACAGTGTTCATAAATTATAATTAGTCTATAGGTCGTATAGAAATAATAAATTAAAATTATAAATATAAACTAAAAATGTTAATAAAGACAGACATAATAATTAAAGTTTATTTTGTTTTTTGTTTTTTAATTTCCCTCCTCTACTATACACAAATGTGTACGACAAACCAAATATGTGCAAATGACCATACTGGGTCATCTGAATCAGAAGTGAAAAAAATTGGCGCATGGAGCCTAAAGGTTGTCCACCCCTGCCTTACACCATCAAAGTGAGATAGATGCTTTTAGATTCTCCTTCATAAATAAAGCTCAAACCTCCTGCATGATGGTAGGGGATGGGAGTGATTGGAAATTTGAATGATTGTGATGGCAGTTGGATGAGCTCACCAATATAGGTACTGGTACCGGTACTTATGAAATAGATATACATATATATTTAAATACATATTCTATAAATTTAGAATGATTCTTCTTTTTTTCTTTACTCTAGAGCACGAATTGCAACTGTTCCCTCCATATAAAAATGCTGCTGTAGGAATCGGAGACAAAGCAGTTTTTGATTGTAGTATTGATCCAAGAAATGGTGGTACACCCGCTTGGAAAACTAAAACTGGAGGCAATGTCCAAGTGTAAGTTTAAATGTATTTTATAAAAATTAAAAAGTTGACAATTTGAAGTCAAACTCAAGAGTCTCAAGCCAATACACTAATCACTGTGCCAGCAAAGTGCTTATGAAAATAGAAGGTTTCAGAGCTATTTATTGTTAGTTTCAATTTGCTTAAGTGACTACCTAATTCTCTACTTGACTTATACCGTCACAACTTTTCCTTGTTCCAGACCAAACAAAATAAGCAATTACCAAAATTAAGTAAAATTTCCCCTTTCAGACCTTGGGAGCTATAGAACAGATAATGTAAAGATCATCTGTTTCTATGGCTGACAGTTAACGAGGATGTCATGTTGCCAGCACAACAACCAACCAATTTACTTTCCCTAACTAATGTCACGTACTCATTAGAGTTGGGAAGACTCATGTAAATATTTAAATGTTTCTCACTTATAGATTTTGGCCCCATCCATGAAACAATAGTGCTTAAAAATATTGGTTAACATTTTTTCCTGAAATAGCAGAAATAAACCTTAATGCAAGGGTAAACGATATTTTTAATACCTTATATTTGTTTTCATTGTTATAGGCCTTGTATCTATTCTCCTACTTATCTTACCTTTGAAAAAAGATAATTTATTCGTCCTTCGCATTTCATGTTTCAACCTAGTTATACAGGTTAAGCAGTGAAGTCTATAGCTCTCTTGGCTGATCCATTCTCTAATGACACTAAGGAAGAAAAAACATTTGAAGGTGTATGGACTAAGAAATGTGCCTTTATCTTTATGTCTTTCTTTGTACCGGTACTTTATTTGATTTTTTTTTTCTGTTTGTAAAGTATGGTTCACTGTCCTGAATGTCTCTCCATGTAGTAATTTTACTAATGGTGATTCTCTTATTAAATGTGAGTATTCATTTGTTATAAATCTCACTGCTCTGTTTTGTACTTTTTCTAGTTTTTCTTCATGTTTTCTTGAGTCGAGGTATCCCAAACAGAGGATGCATATTCTAATATTGGCCTAAGTTTAAATAGCATTTTAGTTTTAGGTTCCTATTTGATATGTACAAATTTCTTTTAATAAACCCTAATAATTTGTTTTATTTTTTAAAATAATTTTATCATTATGGAAATTCCATGATAACTTTTCATTCATTATTACACCCAAATATTTTTAGTTTTTATAGTCTGTGTGACTGGTTTACCATAAATAAAATGTTTTTTTTTGTTACTTAAATAACTGGCATTTTCCACCCAGAAAGACATGCTCCAATTTGATTTCCATCTCTGTAGTTCTTCTGATTCTTTTTGTGTTTTTTTTTTTTTTGTTCTTTATATTATGCAATAGTCTGCAAATAATTTGACTTTTGTTCCTGAACTAATGCTATTAGGTAGGTCATTTATGTAAATGAGAAACAGTAGTGGGCCTAAGATTGTTTCTTGAAGTACACCCAGTTTACTATTATTGGTGTTTATGTACAAATAATGATCTTTTAGCCCATTTTTTATGCTGTCATTATTATTTATTTTTTTATTAATAATATTGAGCAGGCATGATTACTATAATTGATTTGCTACTCTCAAAGCAGAATTTTAAATTCTTGAAGAATCAACATATTTATTGCTTTTTCTTTTATACTTGTATTATTATTCTAAATATTTTATGAGTATGTGACATGCTTTTTATAAATGTTCCCTTAGTACTAACCAGGATTTCACATCCAGACTTGAGTTTCTACATTTTGCAGTGCACAATGTTGGAACTTATTTATGTGAACTGGGAAAGGGTAACATACAACAAGAACAACTTTACCTTTCAATAGTAGGAGTTGATGGTAAGTTGATCATCCTGAGTTATCTCTCTTGAAATGTGTGTTATATTACATATATAAAGGCAGCACTAGGTGGAGTTGATGAATCGGAGGATCCACAGTCAGGACATTCCCTTATTTGCTATATTTAATTCACCATTTTCTCTCATAAAAATTTGGTCCCTATTGCTCCCATATATATATTTAATATGTATGCATCGTTAGTTGATCCTGCACTTAGCTTCATATTTGTATTTGAAACTTGTTGTATATATCCGGTATACAATTTCAACCCTGAAACATTTTCTGATGATAGACCAAAGAATGATACTTAGGTCAGTGAAATGATTTCTACACATTTTCTTGTAGCCAGACTTTTCAATTATCTTTGAAACAATAAAACAAAGTTAAAATCAAGTTATTATTTTGTTATGCAATAGACCGCTGGCGAACAACAGCTTTGTTTGCATGAGATGCTGAAAAATATGCAGATCAGGACTGGATTTGCGTAGTCATGTGAAACACTGCATTCATCCTTAATCTTCAGAATCAAAGAACTTGCCATTATGCAATTATTAATAATGTTACGAATCTCACTATCCAGGCTATCTGCAAACTGCACCTAACACCACCAACTTAAAGAACTTGACAACTCAGGGCTCCAAAATAACGTAGTAGTTTAATGTCAATAAATAACAGCCAATACTGTACAATTGGCAACACGTACACTGTACAAATATCTCTCTGATAACACCGTATCACCGTATCAACTCTTGCACTGGCCTCTCCGTCTCGTTCTGGGCTTGCACTGGGTTCAACAGTTCAGGACTGACTTCACACACTAGGCTCGTTGTGTCATACTCAATCGCAGACCAAGATCAAGACGCCAGTCGTCTCAACTGTACTTGACAGTACTCCGCACTGAACCGTCGTAATGCTCCGTACAGAACCACACCGTTGAACTGTGCTGTAGTCGACTGTGTTTTGAACCCCTGTCGTGAACCGTCTCGACTGCGACACCTCCGCTTTTTATATAGGGTCCCTAATGGCCTTCTAGAACCGGGCGGAACATCGCTCGACGTTTCTAGCTTCGTCACATGACTACATCCCTCGTGACGCTCCTGAGCTCTGTTCACGACGCCGATCCTTCCTGAACCGTCATGTTGACACCCGTGTCGGCTGACCGTCATAACTCGTCACGGTTGACCGCTCTTCTAGCGCTGGCCTGGGGCGATTTGCGTTGGCTGACTACACTCACACCACTACCCCCATCTGTGCCATCACCAGGTTTATAACAATAAGTATTGCTTATCATTAGGTTTTTTAGACCTGCTACATTTTCTGGTTCCTTTTAAATAATTTCGAACCAATATTTAATACTGGTATTGAAAATTTATTATTTAAAAAAAAGATATTCTACATAATAATTTAATTAGAAAAAAAATTTGTCATGTGTAATAAGTATGCATCATTTATTGTTTCTGCATTGACTTTCATATTTGTATTTAGGTTTCAGCTTAATTGCTACCTACTCACTGAAGCTTTTATATGTAGTGTGTTTGTTTTGTCTGACTTGTTCTATTGAGAGTGTTACGTATCTAGGCATTGTTTTTTTTTCTTTGACCTGTTGCGGTCGAGAGACGGGGAGGTTGTCTGCCCTTTGTGTAATAAGTTTTTTTTTTTATTCTTCAAGAGTCAAGCCACACAGACAGTGACCGGTCCTTGACCTATGTGTGTACCTCTGGTTGAAAGGAGGGTGTTTTTTTTTTCTTCTGTCTCTTTGAAGAGCGTTCTAGATCTGGGTGTTGATGACTTTCTATTCTAGAAATTACGAGATATCGACGCGCTGTAGATTATATAAGACCGCTCGCGTAACGTTGACGGACAGACATACGGAGACAGCCGTGAGACAGAATAGCGGAGACATTGCGTGACCCGTGCGTGGTATACCACTTGATCGTGTAAGTTAATATTTTTTTTAAGGCCTTGCTTGCTTGTATTTGTAATTACATTTTCAAACTCTTGTATTGTAATATTTTTACATGCCATTTTTGTAAAAGGGTTTTGGTCAACACATCAATTCTGTATTGAGTAAACGTTTATTTTTTCTTTCTTGTAACTTTATATTTGATTAAACATTAAGTTGATAGTTTACCTTCCGATTTCTTGTGTCATTTTTTTTTGTTATTCATTGTAAGTCTTTGATTAAATTCAGACTTAAGATAAGTGACACAACTGCTTTTCTATTGTCACGTTCCCCTAGGCAAGCCATTTTAAAAATTAGAATTCAATTCGTAATACGTGACAAAAGAAGTTTGAGGGCTTTCGTCCCGGATATTTTTCTGAACCTATTTTCGTCTTACTTGAGTAATTTTGTAAAGGCGAAGTTGACTTTAACAAAAAAATTTTTGTGTCAAAGAGTCGGAAGTAAAGTATCAATAGTATTGACCAAACTCTCTTAAGGTTTTTTGTTGTACTGATTTTGTACTGTATATTTACATTGTATACATTTTTTTTTGCTTGTAATAGTTGTTAGTTAGTCATGGATATTCAGGTTTTTCTTGCAAATCCCTCTGTGGAAGAGCTTGATGCTTTTACTAGGAAGGAACTGGTCCTTATTTCTAAACATTTAGGGTTAAAAATAAAATCAAATGCCCTTAAACAAGAAATAAGAGATAACATTGTAATCCATTATGTAGACGAGGAAGTATTTTCTGAAGACCTTTTAGAAACCCTTAGACCCGATGAGGGTAAATCAGATTTAGAACTTCAGATAAAATTAAAACAAATGGAAATAGAAGCCCAGTTAGCTTTAAAAGAGAAGGAAATTAAACAACAGGCCGCACAAAAAGAATTAGAGCTTGCAGCGGCTAGAGAGCAGAAAGAAATGGAAATAGAAGCCCAGAAGGAAATTAAACAAAAAGAATTAGAGCAGAAAGAAATGGAAATGAAATTACAAATAGAGTTTAAAAAATTAGAGTTAGCTGCTAATGTAAGACCAGATTCTTCCCCTGCCAGTCATACTGCTGAAGCAACAAAATTTTTGAAAATAATTCCACGCTTTTATGAAGCCACAATTGACAATTATTTTCCACAATTTGAACTTGCTGTGAAAAATTTTAATGTACCTGAAACTTTGTGGCCCACTTTGCTGCAAACAGTTTTGACTGGTAGAGCTGCAGAGGTATTTTGTTCTTTGACCATTGAACAACAAAAAGATTATAATGTTGTTAAGGCCTTAATTCTTAAGGCATATGAACTTGTTCCGGAAGCTTACCGAAAGCAGTTCAGGGATTGTCGCAAATCGGATGGCCAAACCCATGTAGAATTCCTGCGGGAAAAGGAGCGACGCTTTGAGAAATGGCTCACTTCCAAGGAAATCGGCACCGACTTTGCCAAATTCAAGAACCTAATGCTGATGGAAGAGTTCAAGAGTTGTGTGCGGCTGGACGTCCGTACGCATATAGCTGATCGTGGCGAGGAAGATGTGCACAAGGCTGCAGTGTTGGCAGACGATTATATAATATCACATCAATTTGCCAAGTATACGACGGATGTCAAGCCAAAACAAGTCAAACAGCCTGAGTCCACTGCTAGCAACTCCATCAAGAACAGCAGTACAAATGACAGAAAACCTACTACAAGTAAAGCTACTTGTTCCTACTGCAAACGAGAAGGCCATAAAGTTGACGATTGTTGGAAATTGAGGAAGAGAAACGAAAAAGCTCCTTCAAAAGTCAGCGCTTGCACAGTACAGTGGTCGTCGAGGTTTACTCCCTCATCATCAAGTCATATCAAGAATACCTCGACACCACCTGTTTCAAATGTATTGACTGTACAAGACTCTCCGAAAATGTCTCCACGGTGTTCAAATGACTCAACAGCGAGTTCTTCAAATTCATCTTTACGATGTTCCAATGACTCAACCAAGAGTTTTTCAAATACATCAAGCCGATGTTCCAATGACTCAACCAAGAGTTTTTCAAATACATCAAGCCGATGTTCCAATGACTCTATCCAGAGTTCCCATAATACATCATTCCGATGTTCCCATGACTCCATCAAGAGTTCCCATAATACATCATCCCGATGTTCCCATGACTCTATCCAGAGTTCCCATAAGACATCACCCCGATGTTCCAATGACTCCATCAAGAGTTCTCCAAATACATCCACAAGATGTTCTACTGACTCAAGAAAGAGTTTCTCCACTGCGTCTCCTAGAGATGTCAATGACTCCAGCGAGAGTTCGACCCAAGTCCAGTCTGCATCAACCAAAATTGATGTTTTATTAGAGGATTTTAAGCCTTTCATTTCGGAAGGATTCGTATCACTACCCGGTGATTCTACAAGTCTACGACCTATCACCATTTTGAGAGACACAGGTGCCTCACAATCGTTACTTTTAGAGGGTATCTTGCCCTTGTCTAAATCATCATCGACTGGGAAGAGCATCCTGTTACGAGGCGTAGAGCTTGGATGTATAGATGTGCCTCTACATCTAATCGACATAAAGTCAAATCTTATTACTGGACCGGTTGTTGTAGGTGTCCGACCAACATTACCATTGGAAGGCATCTCATTGCTGTTAGGCAATGACTTAGCAGGTGGAAAGGTGATAGCCGAACCCATCGTCACTCAAACACCCGACTTATCTGCCACACCCGAGGAAGACCTAGAGTTATATCCAGCGTGTGCAGTAACAAGGGCAATGAGGTTGAAAGCATCTCAAGAAGAGAACGTCATCAAAGCCAACAGTAACCACGATGATGTGGACTTGAGCACCACATTCTTTGCTTCTCTTGAAGAAGAACCAACGCCAAATTCTGAAAATCCGGCATCAACTCGAAAACAGTTGATTGAGGACCAAAAGAAGGATCCAGAGCTCGCCAAACTCCGAGAAACCGCAATGACATCACAAGAGGCAGAGCTAGCATCAACGTGCTACTACATCCAAGATGATATGCTCTTCAGGAAATGGAAACCTCCAGACGCATCCAACGAAGAAGAATGGAGAATATGCCATCAAATCGTGTTACCAGAAAGATACCGAGCGTACATCATGAATCTGGCTCATGACACACCAATGTCAGGTCATCTCGGCATCCACAAGACATACCACAAGATTATGTCACACTTCTTCTGGCCACGTTTGAAGAAAGATGTCATCCAGTACTGCCGATCCTGTCATGCCTGTCAGATGGTTGGCAAGCCAAATCAAAAGATCCCTGTTGCTCCTCTGAAGACGATTCCAGCCTTTGAAGAACCTTTCAGCAGAGTACTTATTGACTGTGTTGGTCCTCTCCCAAGGACAAAAGCTGGCAACCAATACCTGTTGACCATTATGTGTGCTTCAACTCGTTTTCCTGAGGCTATTCCTCTAAGGAACATAAAAGCATCAAACATTGTAAAGGCCTTAATCAAGTTCTTTACTCTATTTGGTCTACCAAAGTCCATCCAATCGGACCAAGGAACGAATTTCACGGCCAATCTTTTCGAGCAAGTCATGACTCAGTTGGGCATCAAACACTGCATGTCAAGTGCGTATCATGCCGAGTCGCAAGGCGCTCTTGAGCGATTCCATCAGACTCTCAAGAACATGATCCGAACCTATTGCTTTGAGCACGAAAAAGACTGGGACGAAGGAATCCACATGCTGCTGTTTGCAACCCGTGAATCCGTCCAGGAATCGTTGGGATTCAGCCCTTTTGACTTAGTCTTTGGCCATTCGGTGCGCGGTCCCTTGAAATGTATAAAAGAGACTTTGTTGTCACCAACAGCCACTGAAGGACTTTTAGACTATGTAAGTAAGTTTAAAACTAGACTTTATGATGCTTGTGTTCTGGCCAAAAATAACTTACAAAACACCCAATCCAGCATGAAACGCTGGTATGATAGAAAGGCCCGTGTTAGAGAATTTTCTCCCGGGGATAAGGTGCTTGTATTTTTGCCCATACCAGGTCAACCCTTGCAAGCCAGATACTTTGGTCCCTATGAAATTGAGACCAAAATTAGTGACCTCAATTACACAATCAAAACTCCTGACCGTAGGAAAAAGACTCAGCTATGTCACATAAACATGCTGAAGCCTTATGTATCTAGGCCAGATCACTCAGAGAAGAGTAATTGTGTTTTAAATACAGTCAAAAGTTGTTCAAATAGCCATGTTTCTCCTATTGATGATGATATTGTAAAGGAGAAATTTGGACAATACAAAATACCTAATTCTTTTGTATTACAGAATTTGGATGTAAAACTGTCTCATCTGTCTTCGACAGAAAGGCCAGTTATCATGAAGCTCATTAATGAATTTAATGACATTTTTTCTGATGTACCAAAACAGACTAATGTTATAATGCATGATGTAGATGTTGGCGAGGCTACTCCAGTCAAGCATCATCCTTACAGGGTCAACCCTGAAAAACTTGCCATACTTAGGTCAGAAATCAAGTATATGCTTGAAAATGACCTCATTGAACCAAGTTCCAGTAGCTGGAGCTCCCCATGTGTCTTGATACCTAAACAGGACAAGACTTATCGTTTTTGTACAGACTACCGTAAGGTAAATGCTGTCACAAAGACCGATTCGTTTCCTATCCCTAGGATAGACGATCTCATAGATCGTATTGGTGACGCTAAGTACATCACCAAAATAGATCTACTTTCAGGTTATTGGCAGGTTCCCCTGACTGATAGGGCAAAGGAAATCTCTGCCTTTGTCACCCCTGATGGTCTGTACCAATACAAAGTGATGCCATTTGGCATGAAGAATGCTCCTGCCACTTTCCAGAGAATGATAAATGCCCTGCTTGCTGACATGGAGAATTACCACGCATACATAGACGATGTAGTAATTTTTAGCCAAGATTTTTCTAGCCATTGTAAACAACTGCATTGTCTTTTTACTAAACTGTTACATGCAAAAATTACTGTAAACCTGAGTAAGAGTGATTTTTGCCAGGCTTCAATCCAATACTTAGGCCATATTGTAGGACAAGGCCAGGTGAAACCTGTAATGGCCAAAGTAGAAGCTATCCAAGCTTTCCCTATCCCTGCTGACCGGAAACAACTCCGAAGATTTTTGGGAATGTCTGGATATTATAGAAAATTTTGCGAAAATTTTTCTGTCATTGTCAGTCCTTTAACAAACCTCCTGAGAAAGAACGTCCGATTTACTTGGACGGATGAATGTCAGAAAGCCTTTAACCAAATCAAGCAGATATTATCTAGCTCCCCCATTTTGATGGCTCCTGACTTCGGAAAACCTTTTAGGTTAGCTATTGACGCCAGTGACACAGGTGTTGGGTCAGTCCTTTACCAAGAAGATAATTTCCAAGTAGAGCACCCTATTTGTTTCTTTTCCAAGAAATTTAATAGACATCAAAGAAATTATTCTACTGTGGAAAAAGAATGTCTTGGGTTGATTCTTTCTATACAACACTTTGATTTTTATATCAGTGGGTCCAGATGGCCACTGGTTGTATTTACTGACCACAATCCCCTTACATTTATCCACAAAATGTCTGGCAAGAACCAACGACTTCTCAGGTGGAGTTTATTTTTACAAGAGTACAACCTAGATCTTAAACACATAAAAGGCAGCGAAAATGTTATCGCCGATGCCTTATCTAGAGTGTAAAAAGTATTTTGATGTATATTTTTTTTATATATATCATGATAAATACATTCTGTAATGTAAATATTTTTTGTAATTCTAAAAAGATTTCCATTTCGTGGAAATGTAAACTTTTTATTTTTAGGAGGGAGGTGTTACGTATCTAGGCATTGTTTTTTTTTCTTTGACCTGTTGCGGTCGAGAGACGGGGAGGTTGTCTGCCCTTTGTGTAATAAGTTTTTTTTTTTATTCTTCAAGAGTCAAGCCACACAGACAGTGACCGGTCCTTGACCTATGTGTGTACCTCTGGTTGAAAGGAGGGTGTTTTTTTTTTCTTCTGTCTCTTTGAAGAGCGTTCTAGATCTGGGTGTTGATGACTTTCTATTCTAGAAATTACGAGATATCGACGCGCTGTAGATTATATAAGACCGCTCGCGTAACGTTGACGGACAGACATACGGAGACATACGGAGACAGCCGTGAGACAGAATAGCGGAGACATTGCGTGACCCGTGCGTGGTATACCACTTGATCGTGTAAGTTAATATTTTTTTTAAGGCCTTGCTTGCTTGTATTTGTAATTACATTTTCAAACTCTTGTATTGTAATATTTTTACATGCCATTTTTGTAAAAGGGTTTTGGTCAACACATCAATTCTGTATTGAGTAAACGTTTATTTTTTCTTTCTTGTAACTTTATATTTGATTAAACATTAAGTTGATAGTTTACCTTCCGATTTCTTGTGTCATTTTTTTTTGTTATTCATTGTAAGTCTTTGATTAAATTCAGACTTAAGATAAGTGACACAACTGCTTTTCTATTGTCACGTTCCCCTAGGCAAGCCATTTTAAAAATTAGAATTCAATTCGTAATACGTGACAAGAGGTATACAGTTAAGCCATTGTTTGTCTAATCTCTATGCACTTTTAAGATTGTTGGTGGAGTTTGATGATACCATGTGGGAGCAGGATTGGGTCAGTCAAGTGCATGTTGGATTAACACTACTTGTCAAAAGATTATTTATTGGGGATCTAGATGGTCCAGTGGTTTGCTCATTGTTGCTATTAGTTGGAGTTAAATCAGCAGGTTGTTGGTTTGTGTTTTGGTCAGGACTGTCCCTTATTTCTCTATATTTAATTCACCACTTTATTTGGTCTTTAAAGTTGCCTTTATTTATGAAATATGTGTGGACAAAATTTTCATAATGTTTTGCTTATTGGTAGAAAGCAGTGTAAATTTCTTTGCCATTTTTCAGGCTATCATGACATGTGTGCATGGCTGTGTGCTGCTGCTAACTTTTGACTTCAAACCTAATAATCTGCGCCACCAAATTAGACTGACTAGGTTTTCTACTTGTAAAATGCTTATCTGTTAGACATGTATGGTTTTGTTCTTTAGTGGCTTTGTGTGGTTTAGTGAAAAAAAAAATTATTATAAAAAAAAAAACCAGTTGTTTGTGAAAGGCAATTTTAAAACAAATCTTGAGCATGCCTTATAGCTCTAATTGGTACAAAGGAAATTAAAGGCAGTAGGTTTTTGTGGTGCTGGTTACTTTATGCCTTTTTAATCATATTTGGACACTGATGCATGAGTTTTACATCATATGCATCACTAGGGTTTGTACAGAAACTTCACTTTTATAGTGTGAGTATATATATGTAACTAGCACCACACACCAGTTATGCCCATTGATTTGTTCCTAGGCTATTATATATAGGCTATGTATTGTTTATTTTGGCTGGATCTCACTGTCCCATATTTTAATGCTCCCCCCTGACATACTTTTTTCGCCTGGGAAGTCTAGTATCATTTACATTGAATTAAAAAGGCTTGCTCTCTCTCTCTCCTTTCCTTCTGCTCACCCTCCCACATAGACTTGTGGCCCTTGAATTGTTATTTGAGCTTTTCTCCTCATGTGAAAGAGTTAGAAATGGACACCACTATTCGCAAATAAATAAACTATTTAAGGATCTTCATCAGTTATGGTTATGGACTTTACATCAGGCCTTTATTTTGGGGTGCATCTTATACACACTTAAACTGTAAATGTCCCTTTTTTTTTTAAGACTTGCTGAGACAAAGTATCCCCACCTCACAAACCATAATGAACAAAAAATCCTTCCAAAAGCTCACACACACACACACTTAGGCCTCCACATTCGCAACTCCATACACAGAAATTCGGTGTTCTTGAGAGAAAATAAAAAGGAAATTTTGGAAAACAGTTTTCACGACTTTTTAAATTGTCCACAATGGTGAGTTATGCACCATAGAATTATTGTTTTCATTTTGGTTTTATAACTTTGTACACTCAAACATACACATTCACACAGTTATCTCTTATTCAGGGAAAAAGATGGAAGTCTATATAGAACATTTGTATTTAAGCTTTAAATAACTACTGACCCCACTTTAAGAAAAACAGTACAAAAGTTTAATAAAAGCTTAAAATACATACTGACCCCACTTTGGTGAAAATACAATACAAAAATTTAATAAAAGCTTGTGATGTTTAGTGAATAGCCACATTCAGACTGTAAATCAATCAAAACTATTTCTTAATGAGCACCTAAGATGTAAAAAGGGTCTGTGTACAAAATTTCCTGCTGTTCCATTCAGCAGGTCCAGAGATATCTTAAAAGATGAATCAGTCATTGGTATTACATGAATGGTATTGTTAAACAAAAAGAAATATTTTTATAACACTATTGCAAAAATATAGTTTTTACTAATCAGTAATAAAGTTTTTTTTCTTGTTTGGAAAACCACTTCAGTTTTCAATTAATTCATAGACATTATTACATTATTTTATAACTATATTGTTGTAACTCTCTAGGTTGGGCACTCAACGAAAAGGCAGGCAACTCAAAACAGTTGAACAGGAAATAAATATGTGTGTTTATTCACTAGGGCAAAAACATAACACCCTTTGGCTTCCTCAGAGTCTTACTACTAATTTACCAGTCCTTTAGACAGCAACCCGAATGTGGACCAACGACAGCCGTCCCCGCTTCGCTCTAGGTCCCTTCTACAACCTTCAGGCAGCACAAAAGCTGGCTTCTTAGTTTCTAAGCATTCAGACTCTTTACAATCCCTGATGTACTGTTATTCTCTCTATCCTAGTGTCTTCCTGTTTATGTTCACTAGTGCGCTAGTGCGCATCTAGAGCACTGGTGCAAGGCAGGGTTACAACAATATTAATACTGGGCCACTTTTCTATTGTAAACAGCTTCGTAAAATGTGAGAACTTGTTTAACTAAGATCCTGTTTTGTATTAAAATTATCTTACTAGTATACTCTTTTTGGCAGTACAAAAATCCAGCAGCGTGTTTGAATATGAGATGGAAAGCGCCACACTTGAATGCAAAATAACTCCTATCAAAAGTATTATTACATCAGCATTTGAGGGATGGTATTATGATCAAAACTCCACAGAAATAATGCTGAGTGGAGACAATTTTATCACTACTAATGGGAAACTAGTCATCAAAGACCCAAGTAAGTCATTTCTCTGGTCTACTCAATAGTTCGTCTGACTCTTTTTAGCAACTGTCTATAAAATTGTTCTTTTAGGATGTTGCATTTATTGCCATATATTACATTGCATCAGTAACATGGTTGTTGCAGTTATTGTTTAAATTATGTTTTGTTTTACAAGATTGGGATATTTCTTCAGAAATGAAGATGATTAGCCCAGACCTGCAGGGAAGTACATGGCTGGATACCTTCATGACCACATTCTGAAGTCCTTACCATACAACCAGCCAGCCATCCTTGCCTACAAAAAGATTGTTCTAATTTTACAAAAATCTATAATTTTATTTACTCACAAACCTTGGTATCAAGGATTTAAATTTCTATCAGAATCTAGTAATGGTGAGAAATTAGGCCAGAGAGAAAGCTCCCATCAAGACAAAGAGCTAGTCTAATTTACAGACACGTCAGTAATAAAAATAGCTTATGTAACCCTATATTCTGTTTGACAGTAAGTTTGTGTCAGGATGATCGAGTATTATATATTATTTTTGTAGGGGATTCCTGCCTGACTGGTTAGACCTATGGACAAAACTGGCACATATTACTTTATAGAAATATAGAAATGAGATGAATGCCTGGGTGTAAGCTATGATCAGAATGATGTCAATACTACATTTGATTAAGAAACTCTACCATAACAGACGCATATCTATCTTAAATAATACTTGATAATAGTTGAATATTTATGGTACAAAAAAGAAAGACATATATAAAACAATTCATGACAATATGACATAAGTATAACTTACTTACTATGAAATTAAGATGTTATGGAAACCAAAAAGAATGTGAAACTGTCTGTTGAGAAAGAGTTTCCTGTGCAAGCATTGTTCAGGTTTTCAGTAAAATAATTTAACCTCTTCAATTCAGACCACTCTAATTTTTAGACTTCTCAAATCTCAAACAAAGGGAAATAGCTCTGCAAGAAATTTAAATGGGTTCACACACACACAAATCTCCAAAGATAATATAATAACTCCATCTGGAATATAATCCGAATTGATTGTTTTCTATTAGCCTGTTAGTGTAGGTTGTGAGGTAGAAACTAGAGAGGAAATAAAGTGCTGTATTAATAGAAAAGAAAGCTAGTCGAGTTTGTTACTTTGGTGTTTTGTCATTCATTAAAATTAGGAAGTTGTCACAACCTATAATACTCATATCTAGATCTAAATGGCTGCTTCATTTTCATCAGTAATATATCCTTTTATAAGAAAATAAACATCTCATTTTTGAAGTCCTTAATTCATTACATTTGAAACATTTTCTCCTTTAAGTGTCTAGGAGCCACTCTAATTTTTTTATTTAAGGTTGTGACTAAAAAAAAATATTAATGAAATTTATATTAGTTGCTGGCCTAAACTGCAGCTATGGGGGTGTAATGACCGAGATGTAAAGCGCTTGGCTTCCTAACCAAAGGGTCTTGGAGTTCGAATCTGAGTAAAGATTGGGATTTTTATATTTCGGGATTTTAAGTCCACCCAGCTCTAATGGATACCTGACATTAGTTGTGGAAAAGTAAATATTATTTGGTCATTGTGCTGGCCATATGACACCTCATTAACTGTGGGCCACAGAAATAGATCTACCCTATAGATCACAAGGTCTGAAAGAGGTACTTATTTTAACAATGTGCAGCTTGCAAAATTTGTATTGTATTTTTACAAAACTTATCAACTCACTGTGGCTTAAAGTTTATGCACACCAATTTCAGATAAGGCTGAAATTACACACAATTATTTCTTTTACTTGACACACAAGAATCACGATTAAAAAAATAACCAATTAGTTAATAAACTATTAGTGATTTATTATTTTGTTTTGTATCTTGAACAAGGGAAAGAAATAGTACATGACAGATGTGGTGATTTCAGTTGAATTTTGTGAGAACTCTTGAACACTTTTTTTTTATGTATTTAAAAAAAAAACCATTCACCTTCTTCCCTTTCCCAACTGGTCCAGACAAGTGATAGAATCATAGTGCATTGAGAAAGCTAAACAAAAGCAAGTGGTATGAATATTTCTAATTGCACAGATTTAATATGTCTAAGTCGGTTGTAAGTATAATTACATGACCGATCCAAATTAATTGATACAATTATACTTTAATCTATAAGCTTTGTTTTTCTAAAAGGTATTTTTTAAAGTTTATTTAAAACTAGGTTTTGTTGTGCTCTTATTGTATTTGTCTGCCCATAGCATTTTATGTTTGGAAACATGCACTTTTTGTAAATATCTTTTTAGAAAAATAATGAGTATTTCATTTTTAATTAAAAAAAAAAAAAGAAATATGTTTTTTTCTTTGTAACTATATTAACACTTTTTATTGCTAGCAATTCTGAAATAAAAAAATTAAAAATAAAAAGTAAAATATCAATAATAAATAAAACACTCAACTCTAATTTACAAAAAGAAAAAAAAACAACTAATAAAATACTCAGAGAGACATAAAGATACAGATACATTTGTTATTCCATATGGTAGGACAAATTTGTACAAGTGCTCCTTCTTCCCTAGTGCCACTAGAGCATGGAATGGGTTGCCTGAATCAGCTATGAAAACTAAAGGAATTAGCAGAGTTTAAGTCTCTGATTAACATGCATGACTAGATTGACTTATGACATGTTTAGGACTTAATCATCTTCCCTTTTGAAGTAACGGCTTTAATCTATAAGATAAGAAAAGTTAAATCCCAAATCAGTTATAAATTCTATTTATTGCATTATTATCTTCATACATTTTTCTAACCCCCCCCCCCCCATTTGTTATAATCTAACCCAATTGAACCCATTTCCAGTTTGAAAAATCATTCAAATTCCCTAAGCTATAGGGGTAACTCTAAATAATTTTTTTTTTTTTTTAAATATTAAGAAAAAAAATGTCAGATCTAATAGTTTAAATAACAACTTAAAAAAATAGAACAACATGTCTAGTTTGAAAAATATATACTTTTTATATCTTAAGAATATCCCGGGTGTGGCTCAAGCACTTGGGGTATGGGCACTTTCCTTTAAAAAAGTCACGACGCTCTTGTTCTAAATTAGACATGAGCTCATCCTATAGGAAAGTGTAAGAAACTGCTGCTAGTATCCTGATGCATTAGTGTTATATGTCTACCGCAGTAGGATCGGATTGGGTAGTGGAGATTGAAAGTTTGTCTCAAGCTTGGTATAGCTGTTAAATTGGTGAATTATAGCCACATACACACACACAAAGATCTCTATCTTGTTCAATACTGATAGAGCTTTCTACACTATAACAAATGACAATAAAGTTATATATATATACTAGACATATTTTACCCGCGACCCGCTGGTCGTTATTTGTGTATTACTGTCGATATAGTCACTGAGAGTGTTTTTAGAACAATTAAACGAAATAATAATATAATAAATAAAGCGAATGTATAAATGTAAAAATAGTATAAATGAAGCTATAAAATCAAAATAGCTAATCTACTTAAATCCATTTTTTCAAATTAAAACATTTGCTTGTAGGCCTACAAACAGCGAACAAATGTATTAAAAATGCTTTAGAAAAACAAATTTGAATGTTAATTTGATATATATATAAAATGTTTGTTTTGTTTTTGTTTTTTTGTGTATAATATATTTGACAAAATAGGCTTCCTATGTGTGTTTTTTTCTAACATGGAAACCTCAGGGCGGATTGATTCAGGAATCTATTCAGCTAGATTTAATTTGAATAATGAAAACACCAAAATAGTTTACAACTGTCAAGTCCCCTTTAAAGGTAAGATCTTAATATCTTAGTTTAACTTTATGAAGCTGTATAGGTTTATGTTTACAATGAGGGGTTTAAGTTTTTTTAATGCATTTTAATCTTTTTTTACATCTGTCCAACCAAATTCGATCAATTTTTAGTATTAATCACTTATTATGTTCAAACTTTTCTGTTTATTTGAATCAATGAACAAAAAAAGCTGACTTCTTACCATAATATTTGAACTTTTTCTAACATCCATATCCTTAGCTTAGGTGTGTTAGATGAAGGAGTTGGATAGCTAGCTACCGTTTTAGTCCCTTTCTTGACAATCCTACAGCACATTTTTTATTAAATACTTACAACTAGGGGGACATGGTGGCTGAATGGAAGTGCTTAAACTAGGAATCTCCGGTTTGAATCTCAGTGAGGACTGGGATTTTTAACTTTATGATTATGGCATCACTGAGACTGCCCAGCTCTTAATAGTACCTGACATTAGTTGTGAAAAATAAAGGCGCTTGGTCATTGTTTTGGCCACATGACAGCCTTGTTAACCTTGAGCTATAGAGACATGATCTTTAAATCATCTGCCTGGTAGCAAGGTCTGGAAATTGTTGTTTTTTTTCTAACTACAACAGGAATTTACATCGTTTCTAGAATTGGATATCAAAACAACCCATTCATTACAATACAACCTGGCCCACTAAATTCTAGCCTTGTGATGTATTTGTAACTGTCATCCTAATATGTTCATAAAATGGCATAAACACCTAGTTTTTGCCGGCTATATTCAATTGTACGATTGCAGTTTATTTAAAATACTAGGCTCTGCATCTTGCAATACTATGCACTATGTTCCTTAAAGTATTTCATTTCTACATGTAGGTAGGCTGGTAAACTATTTAAAATTTCAATGTATAAAAATATATGTAAAGGGAGCTAGATTACTACAAACATTATTATAGAAAATGTGGTACTAAAGTTGTATTACGCTCTAAAGTGTATAAAAGAGTGCCAGTTACAATACTTTGTTGGCCCCTTTAATGCTGTCCATCATCAAAGTGCATAATTTGCATCTCCATTTACACATTTGGTGCCAGCCAGTCCACCCTTGTCTGGAGAAATCAGTGCATAATAAAAAAAAACACAAATAGTACTTACAGACAACCTAGAATTGATCTCTGCCATCATCCACCCAAAAAAAAAAAAAGGCGTATATGAAAATGAAGATAATCAGTAATGCTATTGCTGCAAAATGCAAAGCACCAGGTAAATGATAATGTTATGCCTAATCAATTCATGAGCATGACTACTCAGGATGCTATGAAATGCAATCATATTTTTTTCTTGCTATTTTACTCAATAAAGTTCCACTATATATTATTGTATATGTTTTGTTAAATGTAATCAATCATATAAATGCATTGGATAGACTGGATAAGTTTTTCAAATGCAGATAGGAATCATAGGAACTGTAATTGACTGTATTTTAATTTAAGGAAATCTAGAGTCAGTCTGACAATTGCAGTAAGAGGTAACAATCATTTTTGTTTTAAATCACATCAGTAAATTGTTTTGTTTTTTAATTTAGCAAAAATTGTTTCTGTTTTAGCTGACTTAGTAACAGTGTAGCCATTTAAATACTCTTGTTGGCCATAGAAAGTGGTAAACTTCATTTTAACAGGCATTTGTTTTTTATGGGACACACATAATATAGAGCCCCATTTGATGTTTCCGTGATTCTACACTTCTTTCTGTAACACTTACGCCATGGTATTTACAAGTCTCAAAGTTTTTAAAATATATTTTTTTCTTACAGCCTCACCGCTGGTACTTAACTTACCCCGATCTATCAGCTACTTAGTGGACAACGATGCAAATATAACCTGCATGGTGTTGGGTTATCCAATGTCAACAGTGACTTGGACTTATGAGGATAGAGAGCTGCTACTGTCTAATCGCTATCTCCTGTCTGACATTGGTGGGAACAAGAATAACAGACTTACTATTCTGAAAGTGAAATATTCAGGTCAGAGATTTGCTTCTTTGTGTCAAATTAATTTATATACTATGGTTATCAAACTTTTTTAAAATTTACTATTCCCAAGTGGAATTTAGGCTATTTCAAGGTACACCTAAGTTTGTTATACCTGTAACTTTTACATATACACTTTTAATACCTTTAGACCGAATCAGTTGGTTTTAAACACTGCAATATCTGCACTTTCTACTGAACCCAATAGCTCCAAGTTCCTCATTAAAAAACTACCCTAAACTATATCCAAAGCAAAGAGAGGTAACTCTAAATTGTTATAAATTCTTTTTAAAAAAAAAACAATTTCAACAAAAAAATTTACAAATTTAGAACTAACGCTAAAACAATAAAAAATAACTTTTATAAAATAGAAAAATGTGTCTAGACTTAAAAGATATATTCTTTCTTTTAATAATAATACTCAATTTCCTGGGTAACTGTATACCCTGATACATTAAAAGTATACCTTAATACATCCTACTGAAATGGGAGCTATAAGGGAACATTGGGATATTATATAATGCCAAAAATCTTTATTATTAACATGCCCCTCCCCCTAGTGAAAACAAATCTTCATAAATTCAATTTGAAAAGACATATTTATTGATTACCATTTTCCAGAATTACATTTTTCATCAAGGCATCTGTATAATTGATGTAGTCATTTTTTTTCTCAATACTGTACACATACATTGAGTGGCCACAGGAAACTCATGATGTTAAAAAATAAATGCAGATTATTTTTTTCCATTAATATTTTTGAAAACCTGTGCTCTAGCCCCTCCACAAAAGTCTGACCTACGGAAGTTAAGGGGCCACTATAGGCCCTGTTATTTTATTTAATTTTTTTTTTTTTGTTATGTTAGAAATCTTGACACTCCCATCTCTCCCTTGTAACAAAGCGTAACAAATTCCTTACATAATATCTAAATGTTCACTGAGGTTGACAATGTTAAAAAAAGCCCTACACACATCTGGTTTTCACAGAAATAGATTTACCAATTTTATGTTGTCCTTTTGACAAAGACATAAAGAGCTTTTCTTACATATAAAAATATTAAAAGACACTGAGATTTTACCTTATCATCAAAAGTCTTCTTCATTCTCAAAACTTAGGTCCTCAAATTTACCAGCTGCTAATTTTATATTATATAATTTTATATTTATTTTAAAATCTTTCTAGTGGCCAGTGAGATTACATTAAAATTTCAAGTGTTAAAAAACTGATGATTTAAAAAAAAAATTCCCATTAAATAAAGGGGATGCACAGTGAGAAAACATCGATTCAGGTCAAAAATATCGATATTTTAAAATTAATTTATTTTATTAGTTTAAAATGTCTAGAATACGAATTCCCTATCAGAATACTAAAAAAACTGCGCTTTATACATCAATTTTGTATTTTAAAAGTAGATGTATAAGCGAAATTTGATGTTATGGTGAAAAATCAACATTTTGTAAGCTAAAGTTGATAAGCTAAAGTACGCTCTTATCCCTAACAGATGGTATCAATACAAAGGTCTACTTTTCTAGTTACGATTATGTGCATGGTTTCTCATTCTATAAATAAATAGTACTACAATAAACTTTCAAAATACGTCACTACCTCTTTTTTTTCCTTATATCCTCATATACACACCCACAAAGCCATATTTACGCATACGCACTATCAAAGCTACATTGGTAACTGTATATAGACGCATGCGCATTGAAAAAGTTTTGTTGACAACAAAATTTGCACGCATGCGCACAAGACAACCGGTTATTCTTCTGTAAACATTTGGAAGCTTCCATCACATCAACACTGATTCATTATTGAAACTCAGAAATGCCAACAAAAGGTTATATGTTTGGAAAGAAAAAACGTTACTGTAAGCCCAGTGGACGACATGCTTCAAAGACAAATGCACAATTACAAAGGTAAGTCTAAATCTAGAGTTTTTTTGTTTTTTTTTACTAGACCAGCGTGTGCTGACACATTAATGTCATGATAATGAAACATTTGCTTCATCAATCTTCGAGTTCAACAACGTGTTTATCATGTCAATGAATCACATCTAGATCTATAGACATTAAATAAATATCATGAAAGTGATTGCAAACATAAAGATCTATCCTTTTTTAGATCTAGTCTAGATTAGGGGCATAGATCACATTAGAACTAGATATTCTAGATCTAAATCTAGATTCTAGATTATCATGTAGATCTAGTTGTAGGACTTCAACTTGGTCTTTTTTTTTTTTTTAGATCTAGTACATATATAGATCTACATGTAACATGTCTCTTTACATTTTTTACTTTTGATGATTAATACAATATATGATTCCTAAAATGCATTATAAGATTTAAACTAATCTTCATGTTGTACATACATAGATGTGACAGTACTTTCATACTATTGAATTTTTTTTTAAAGAACCTCTTTTATTTGTTTGCAGCTCTGTTTTGGATACAGCTGGATCTGAAGCAGCAACAACGCAGCCTGCAAGTGCTGCTGAACGAAAAATATCCCTAACTGCAGTTACTAACGCTGATAACACCAATAAGAGGCTGCCTGAAGATTTCATATACGTTATGATGAATTCAATGCAATTGACCACAATGGTCTCCTTGTTGTGCTGTCCACATTGCTTTGACAAAAAATTAACCATGTGCATCACACAATCAAAAGGCATGGCTCATTTGATTAAAATCAAATGCCTAAATTGTGAAACATATTTGTGGTCCGACTGGACCTCAAAAAAAAGAATGTTCATCTGGATATTAATGTCAGCGCTGTCGCTGCATTAAAAGAATCTGGAATCTCGCATTCTAAATTTGATAGGTTTTGTGGACTTATGAGTATGCCCTGCATGCACAGAAATACCTATAACAATCTAGCTAACATAGTCAACACTGCTATAATTGAAGCTGGTGAAGAATGTATGATTAGGGCATCTGCTGTTGTGCATGGAAGAAACATTTCAAAACCTTTAACTACAGATGATAGAATAAGTTCAACAGGCTGTCCTGTTATTACAGTTTCTTTTGATGGGACTTGGCATTAAAGGGGCCACTCATCTCATTCAGGAATTGGCACAGTTATAGATTTTGATACTGGACTCGTCATCCACACCGAAGTCCTATCAAATTATTGCCGTGTTTGTGATTCAAACTCTGCAGAACTAAATTTTCATGCCTCTAAGCATATGTGTTAAAAAAACTTCAGTGGCTCAGCAAATGCAATGGAGGCCGCAGCAGCATCCAAAATTTTTTTGCGCTCTGTGGCATCCAGAAAACTTGTTTATGGCACGATGCTGTGTGATGGCGATAGTAAATCGCATTCATCTGCCATTACCAACTCAGGATATGATGTAGAAATCTTAAAAGAGGACTGCATTAACCACATCTCAAAAAGAATGTTTCATGCTTTGAACAATTTAAAAATGTCTAACAAAAAAGAACTAAATTATAGGCTTACAAAGCCAAAAATTGAAAAAATTACAAATTACTATTCCAAAGCTCTGCGCCAAAATGCTCCTGACATTCAAAAAATGAAGCTGGCTGTTATGGGCTCATTTTTTCATATGATGAGCTCAGACCTAGATCATAACCACAGGTTGTGTCCTGATGGCACTACATCTTGGTGTCACTTTAAGAGATCAGAGGCACTAAAACAGCCATACAAAAAACATAATCAGACCATCACATCAGAAATAGGAAAACTGTTATTTCCTATAATGAAAAGACTAACAGACACAGATCTGTTAAAAAGATGTTCAAGAATGGGAACACAAAATGCCAATGAATCTTTTAATTTCCTCATTTGGCAAAGATACCCCAAAACAGAATTCGCAACATTAAAAACGGTAAGGACTGCGACATACCTTGCTATTTAACCTTCAATAATGGACCTGTTGGCATCAAATAAGTTTTTGACATATTAGGCATTCCCTGGACACTAAAGAACATTTCTTCTAGTGAGAAAAAGCAAAATGTCAAACTACAGCTTGTTAGAAAAAGAAGATCAATCGCATTAGTGTCCAGGAGAAAAAACTTGAAAAAACGAAGAATTGAGCATGAGCACCGGGCAGAGGTTCTAGAAGGTCCAACCTATCAATCAGGCTATTTTAATGAATAGTTTTTTTTGCTTTTTTATCTATTATGTTGTATTATGTAAATATTCCCTTTTTTTTCATTTTTTATGGTTGCAATAAATATTTTATATCATTTTAAAAACTTAAAATGCGTTTTTCTCAAAATGTATTTTTAGGTGCATGTTGTCCACAAGAATCTCAGAATCTTTAGTTCTGTATAAGTTAGACTAATAATTTTTCACATGTAGTTTATTGATAGTATATCATAGGTAATAGGCAGCAAAAAATTTTCAATATGTATAATAATTTTCATAAAAAAAGAAAAATAATGATGTGACCTCAGGGGAAAAATGGGGTTGAAAAAAAAAATTTAAAAAATTCATAAAAATTAAACCAGCAATAATTTCCACAAAAAAAAGTAGCCAGTTACCTATGGGATTCAAATATCTATCAGGTGCAATCAAGAGATAAAAAAATATTTGAGTACTTTAGAATATTTTAAGATTTTTGTAAACATTGTTTATTTTCAAGATGGCCACCATTTCCATAGCAACCCAAAAGGCTACACTCATAAAATGAGTGTAGTAAAATGATTACTCATGTCTCTGTATGTTCTATCAAGTCATGCATAAAGCTTTTCTTTTTACCTGTAAATTAAAAAAATGGAAATTTCATTTCGCATCCCCCTTATCCATTATTTAAATGAATTGTGTGAATTTCTTATAGATAGAGGTACCTACAACTGTACTGCTTCTAATGGAGTTGGCTTCACTTCTTCTAAGGCTACCCTGCTTCGAATTAGAGGTAATGTTTATGTTTCTTTTTGATTTATACATTTGGCATGTTCTTTTAAACTTGAAGATAAATACCTCCTAGCCCAAACTTCCTACAGTGCAGCAGGCAGAGTTCGAACCTGGGACCATCAAGACCATCAAATGAAAGTCCAAAGCGCGTACCAAATGTCCAATCAGCCATTCATACTAGACACAGATTGATGTTTTTTTTTACCGATAATCTGAAGATACAAGTTTTCACTCATTAAAATCACATGCAAATTATTCAAACATAAGTGGGATGTAAAAAAAAAAAGTAACAAATTTAGAGAAAAACAAAGAGGCCATTTATTATATTGTTCCCCCTTTCAGACCTTGCGATCTATAGAGTAGATGATGTAAAGGTCATCTGTTTCTGTGACACACGGTCAACGGGGGTGTCAAGTGGCCAGCACAACTGCCAACCGCCCAACTAATGTCAGGTACCCATTAAAGCTGGGTGGACTCAGAGGCGCCAAAGATCCTGAAATAAAAAATCCCAGTCTTCACCCGATTTGATCCCAGGACCCTGGTTCTGAAGCCAAGCACTTTACCGCTCAGTCATCACATCTCCATTTCGTATATAGCTGTGGCATTCCTGGTTGACTAATTCAGTGGTGTTATAAATATTTTTTAATTTGCACTATTATCTGTAATGCCAGAGGTTCTAGAAAGGCCCACAACTGTTTGTAATTTACATAATTTTCTTAAAGTAAAGATTATTTAGATAAGACTGTATGAACAAAAAAAAAATTTACACAAATAACTGCAAGAATATTAAAAGAATTGGATGAGCTAAACATCAGAATCTAAAGACTGTATGTCTTTGTCCAGAGAAGTGCCAATTATTATGTGCAAGATCATAAATCTAGGTGTTCTATTACAGAATTCCTACATTTTTTGAGATACTACAGAATTTAACAAAAGAGTTACACTTATTATTTTTTTATGAAGACATTTTAAAAGGACATAAAACTATAATGCCATTTTTTATGCATTCTTGATTCTGTATCCCTGAATTCAAGAAAACTTGAAGACAAAAAAAATATTTTTGTACCAACTGTTCTGAGCCATGAGATTCAAACTCTGCTTACTACATGCTCTGCATAAATTGAATAAATAATTTCTAAGCTTACATGTTTTGTTACAGATCCTCTTGAATGGTTGTATCCACTGGTAGGAATTATCATTGAAGTAGTTGTTGTCGGTATCATTGTTATCATTTGCGCTAGGAAAGAGAGACGTCGCTTGGAAGAAATCACACCAAAGTAAGTGTGCAGAAGTTGGTTGGAAACTGCTGATATTTCATGACTGACACTGTGTAGGTACCCCCCCCCCCCCCCCCGTCTCACACCTGTCTCGATTGTAAAAAACTCTGTTGTTCCCTCTTCTGTTTTAATGCAGCAACTAGACTGACTGTAAAGGTGTCGTAAAATCTGGACGAATTTTTCTGGGATGCCGTATTCTCTAACTATTTTCCATAGTGATTCTCGGTGGACACTATCAAACGCTTTTTTGAAGTCCACGAAACTGATCAATAGCCGTTGTTGGTACTCAAGACTTTGTTCTATGATATATCGTAGAATGAAAATCTGCTCTATACATGATCTGCCTCTTCGTAAACCTGCTTGTTCTTCTCTGAGCCTTTCATCTACAGACTGTTGAAGCTGTCTCAACAAAACAGTGCTGAAAACTTTGCCCGGGACAGAGAGGAGAGTAATGCCCCTCCAGTTGTTGCAGTCTGCCAAGTTGCCCTTTTTTGGAAGCTTTACAATCACTCCCTTTTGCCAGTCCTCGGGGACTTTTGAAGTTCGCCAACAGAGATTTAAGAGATCAGTCATTCTGTTAACAATGCACTGTCCCCCATATTTTAGCATTTCTGCTGATATCATGTGTAGCCCTGGTGCTTTGTTATTCTTTAGCACTGCAATGGCCATGGTAACCTCCTCAGCAGTTATTAGGTCTGTCTTGACCTTGAGATAATTGTCTGAAGAGGGTCCTTGAATATGTAAGTTAGGTCTGGCGACAGTTGGCTAAGGGTCTCTTTAAAGTGCTCTACCCATCTTGCATCCTGTTCTTCTTTCGTTAAAAAAGGGGTGCATCTTATCTCCCTTCCTTTTCCTCCTAGCCATCGATTACATAATGAGGAGAGCAATGAACCAGACTGCCTTTGGTATTCCATGGCGTGAACAACTCCGATTGACGGACTTGGACTTTGCTGATGATGTTGCACTACTCGGGGCTACAAATAAATGCATTCAAGAAATGACGGAGAGCCTAGACAAAGAGGCATCCAAAATTGGCCTCCGCATCAACTTGGATAAAATTATGCGAGTGGGATATAAGGCAAATGGTGTCCCCGTCAGACTTGGCGAGTCAAAGCTTGAAGAGCTGGACAAGTTCACGTACCTTGGCAGCATCATAACAAATGATGGAGATACTTACCATGATGTAGCCTGCCGAATAGGAAAGGCAGGGAGCATTTTCCAAAGGCTGCAGCCTATTTGGACTAGCCAAGCCATTGGATTCGAGACAAAAATACACCTTCTCAACACAATCGTCATTCCAACTTCTACTTATGCATGTGAGACATGGAAGTCATCTATTAAAATTGAGAAAAGACTAAATGTGGCTCAACAGAGATGGCTGAGACGTATTTTGGGAGTCAGTTACACAGATCAGGTCTCAAACAAGGAAATCCTATGCCGAACTGGGAGTCGAACACTTAGTGAGGTTGTGACTGAGCGTCCCATGAGGTTTGCGGGACATGTCCTACGTCAAAATGAATTACACACACCAAAAGTTGCGATAACATGGAAGGCAAAACGAGGAAAGCGCAAACAGGGATGTCCTTGTATTACTTGGCGACACACCTTTATGGAGGACCTCAGAACAGTGGACACCAGGTGGGAGGAGGATTCAGACATTGCCAGTGACAGATTGATATGGAGACAGCTTGTCGCCCAATGCGCCGAACGGCGCGGGAGAACCTAAGTCTAAGTAAGACTGTGTAGGTTGAACTGTTTCAGCTAGAAATATTGTTTTGTTTTGTCTTTACTTGGTTTATTACTTTAAGAATTCATATCATAATATCTCTTAGTTTTCCTTACAAATTGGAATTTTAACCGCAGTAATCTCCTCTTTGTGTAGTTTTCATTTTCTAAGATCTGGATTACATTATTTAAGCAATAATACGTAGAAAATGAAGAAAACAAATCTGGAGAAATGGAGGGGGGAGGCTATCAAGTAAGAAGATTGTGAAAGATTTGGATATAAATAAATAATAAGCTACATTGAAAAATACCTGCTTCCTTCTAAATACAAAAGGACGTAATCATCTTCTTTTTGAAAGTAACAGGGCTTATTAGATACAAAATTAAAACAGAAAAAGTGGACCACAACATGCGAACAACTGGACCTAAACAAGGATGGTCGAAAGGCATGGACCCTCCTACATTGGCTAGCAGGAAAGAAACAAATAACAAACCACCAACCTTTAAAAGACACTGATGACCTAATACCAGAAAACCTTAAAAAGGCCGAAACCTTCAAAAATACTTTGCTAGCATCAATAAGTGACATCCATGAAAACAGCTGGACCAGGCCTTTAGTAATATTCTAAAGAGAGAAGAAAAAGCTCCAACTGTCAACTGTCATATCTTTGACAGTCCCTTCACTCTATACGATACTCAATACTGCCCTAAAAAAATTAAGAAAATCTCCTGGACCCAATAAAATAACAAATGAAATGATCCGGAGATTAGGATCACAGGCCCAAAATTGTATACTTAACTTTATCTACCATACATGGAGAACTGGAGACATACCACAGGAATGGAGAACTGCAAACATAATACCCATTTTAAAGAAAAATAAACCACCAGGAGACCATAAATGTTATAGACCAATATCTCTAACATAAAAAATTGGCAAAGTGGCAGAAAAAATGATCAATAACGGACTTAATTGGTGGCTAGAAAGCACATGCTCACTCCACAATGCACAAGCTGGCTTGCTTCAGGAAAGCAAGTAGAACAGAAGACAATCTCTTTCGTTTTATCCAGGACACAGTAGAAGCGTTCCACGAAAACAAACACACTACAGCAGTTTTTATAGATTTGCAACAAGCCTATGATAGAGTGTGGAGAAAAGGTCTATTTTTGAAGATGAAAAAAATGGGCATCCATGTAAGAATGTATAGCTGGATCAGGGCTTTTC
This sequence comes from Biomphalaria sudanica, assembly GCA_036873155.1. Classification (NCBI taxonomy): domain Eukaryota; kingdom Metazoa; phylum Mollusca; class Gastropoda; family Planorbidae; genus Biomphalaria; species Biomphalaria sudanica. The sequence goes on from JAZGLO010000013.1 coordinate 1,450,278, forward strand.
TAAAAAAAACAGAACCATCCAAACCCTATTTGAAGGTGCCATCTCTACTAAAAAAGTTTGGAAGAAGGCCTAACTCAAGGTTCAGCCCTTAGCTGCACACTCTTTCAAATCTTCATGAATGACCTCCCGGACCTCATTTCGGTCAATAAGGCACTTTATGCAGATGACCTCTTAATTTGGACTACAGAGAAATACCCGGTGCTGACTAGATCCAAATTAAACAAAGCCCTCACAACTATCTCCACATTTTCAAAATTATGGAAAACGGAAATAAACAAAGAAAAGTCAGTTTATTCAATCTGTAGCCACAGCAACAAAATAGAAACTACATCCTAAAAATAGACTAACAGCTAATAAATAAAGAAGAAAATCCAACATATCTTGGTGTAAAACTAGACTAAAGACTGTCTCTAAAACACTTAATGGCAGATTTAAAATATATAAATATATTAAAATATATATTATATTATATATTAAATATTAAACATAATAAAACACCTAGCAGGAATATCCTGGGGAGCTGAAAAGAAAACCTTAAGACAGTTATACCTTGGATACGTCAGATCTGTCATGGATAACTGTCTCTCCATACAAGCAGATGAAAATCTGCAAAAATACTACACTCTTGTTTCTTGTCTGCTTCATTGATCTTAGACCTGCAGTATTCTTTCTATTCTACATTTTCACTCTCTCTATTACTTTTTCTCAACTCTTAGCATTATCTGATGTCCAATCCGTGTGATTGTCAAAAGAGCCGAAGGCTCTTTGAACTCTAGGCGTGTAAGCCTGCTTGAACTAACAATTCTGTCTGGAACAGGTCCAAGACAATTGTAAGACATTGCTATTTCTGATGTAATTGGCACTACGGGCGCATACATTGCCGAATGCCGAGCACATCAGGAACCCCCGCCATTTTCCCATATTGTACCAAGCTAACCGTGCAGGACTGGCCAATTAGTGTAACAATCTCTTGAGGAACGGCGCATGGATTATCGACAGGGACGTGGAAGCTCTCTTTCAACTCCGCACTGTGCAATGGGAAAGCACTCTTATTCCCTTAGACACTCCCACAGGAGTTTTATTTTGCTATTCATTTAGCCTAATCACTTCCTTGAATGAGCGTTTCCAACCGAGTGCCATTTTGAGGCAGAATAGCATACCCAATTCTGATTAGAAGCTAGTCAGAGAATTTAATCACACCAATGTGCACAGGTTTTGCACAAGTGCTCAATAATTATCTTATAACTTTTAAAATACATAGCTTATTAACACTTTCTATTTACTGTATACCACTTAATTGTCAAGTGAGATAATGTTCTATTATATAATACATTTATTATCATCATATTTGTTGTTAAATCCTATACAAAATTTAGCAGGGGAGTCAACCACTATGCAATCATAACAAAATATACAAGAAAGTAGGTTAATAATGGGGATTATAGTGTTTCAAACATACAATTCAATAATATTTTTATAATTCTAAGATCAAAAGGGTACGACCTCTGTACACTGTGTCTTGGATCTTGTGCTTTTTTGTTGTTGTTTTTTTTTGTCCTTGTTACTAAATGAATACAATGTTGCATATTTGAATGTGTTGTGAACTTAAATTACAAATCTTTTTTCTTTTTGTTTATTGCTGAAACAGGAAAAAGTAGCCCCTAAGGGAACTTTGTGATGAGAAAATAGTTACAGTCAAATCAATGACCTTTTTCTGAAATCGTGAAAAGTGACATAACTTCATAAAAGATTGTTTTATCTTTGCTAATCACTGTTATTTTAGCTATAATATTTTAACTTATTAACATAACTTCTTTAAGCAATGATCTTAAAAAAGATATTCCTTATTCTGTTTGGAGTCTGTTCTTTTTGTGTCTTATTATAGTTTTTTTAATTTTTTAGAGTTGAAACTTTATGTCCATAGTAACGTTCTCATACTGTTTGTCTTTGTTGCTCTCATGTTTTCATAATATACGACTGTATAGGTTAGGATGACTGCTGTTTGTTGGATTTTTCAATGCAAACCACAGAAACTCCCCCCTCCCTTTTTCATTTTGCAATGAATGTAAAATATTATGTGTGCATGAAGAGAGTTCCATTTTTAAGTGTGAAAGTTGGCATGTGCACTAAAACCTGCCACAAAATATACGTTGCTATAACAGTTTATATCTTTAATTTATGATTTCTTTTGTTATTTCGTAGTTTAGAAATAATATAAAATATTTTTTGGCAAATGAATTTAAACATAAATTTGTATTGTATGCCAGAAGTACTAAAAATTAGTTCTTATATCATATCTCACAATGAATGAATGAATATAATTTACTATGATAAATTAAAGTCTTTTTGAAAAGAAGTGCTTTTACAATGAGTCAAAACTTTCCCCCTCTTAATGCCAGTTAAGTAATGAGCCATTCTCTTAACGCCTGTTCTATTGTAAACTTAAAGATAGAAGCATTTAACATTGGCTGCATGCATGATTGTAATCTAGTAAAACACCACACCATGTCAGGCATCAAACCAGTCAACTCCGTGATCTTATCTCCAGATACCGAGTACTCCAGTGTTTTATGACATTGATCTCGTATCATCAGTGAAACATGCATGATTGTAGACTAGTAAAACACCACATGTCAGGCATCAAAGCAGTCAACTCCGTGATCTTATCTCCAGATACCGACTGCATCCCAGTGTTGTATGACATTGATCTCGTATCATCAGTGAAACCTTGTCCCCCAACCCTAAATGTGGTAGCTAACAGTTTTCATAACGTTGTGCTTTGTATATTTTGTAATACTGACATTGGCAGAGAAAGTTTTCAATTCTTGCCTCCCTTGTATCTCTGAAAACACTTTTTGTTTTCCTTCTCTGTTTACTCTAATACTAAAGCTTGTCTTCGAGTCAGGAGAGTAATGAGGAATGCAGTATTTCCCATGGCTACGCAGCCACATCCAAGCATAACTTTTGTCCGCCGGTGCTCGGTTAAGATTTTCTTTTCATCGTCTGCGTCTGTCTTCGGCAGCGGATTTTTATTTGGTCTCAAATGTTATCCCGCAGCCTTTGTAAGTGACTTCCAGCTGTCTCGTTCTAAAGCCGCATACCACCAGGTGTTCTTTTCTATGTCAGCTAAGGCAAGCTGGCACCTAAGCTGGTCTTTAAAGCGTTTCCTTGGGGTACCTCTGTTACGTCGACCACCTTTTAGCTCACCAAACAAGCTGCATTTGGCATACGTTTACTATAGACCAACAAAAAAAAAAATAACTTAGCATTGGATTTACTTTACGGACATGTTTTAGAGGCAACTTATTACTCTTGGTTCATTTTTTTTTTCTTTTTTTTTTTTAAATTTGTTTGCATATGATATTTAAAGATATTGTTCACAATTCACAAAAGTGATGTGTATTGTTTTGTTGGGTTTAATTTAAGTATAATGAAACATACATTTTGTTTCAATTTTATTACAGGGTAGACATAATTTTAAATGCGTTGTAATGTATCTATCTATAAAATAATGCTTGGGCAGAAACAAAAAAACTCAGATAAATGTGATATAACCTGTGCTGGATATTTTATGAAGATAATTTTAAAATAATTAAAAAAAAAAAAAGATGTCATCTGGATATATCTTACATTCTTGTGTTTGCTGTTTAAACTACATTTGGAAATACTTGTTTTTTAAAATAACTCCTTATAGATATATTATTGATAAATAGCTCAAAAAAAAAAGAGTAAGTACTTTATGAATCCTAAGTTTTGGTACAATGTAAATGACCAAAAAAAAAAGGGGGGGGGGTGAGGAGGTGCTTCTGTCACATTTTATTAATAATTGTAGTGTCCTTACGTGGAGGAGTGGTGCTGAGTGGTAAAGTACTTGGCTTACGTCCCAGTTTCGATTCCTGGTGAAGACTGGTATTTTTATCTGGATCTTTAAGGTGCCTCAAGTCAACCCAGCTCTAATGGGTACCTTACGGTTCCCCGACAAAATAGCGCTGAAAGATAGTTTTTCATTCATTTGCAAAAACCACGTTATTATTATTATAGCATTTATAGAGCAGAGCGCTTTTGGTCCAATCTCATTTGTGGACCGGTGGGGGGGGGGGGAGGGGGTATCTAGGAGTTGGTTTTCCGTGCTGCCTTTAGGCGCTCAGTAAACACAACGCTGCCCGAATCGGGTGTCGAACCTCGAGCCCCCTTCTAGGTAGCCAAGCCAAGTTCAAGCGCACTTAGCCTCTCGACCACTCTTCTCACTTTATAGAGATCATAAAATATTAATAGAGCCTTTTTTTTAAATTTTAATCATTTTTCAGCAATTTTGTTGGAAACACTTTAGATATCTTAATATATAAATATGCTACATTATGCAAAAATTATGATAAGCTAAAATGAATAATTTCTAAATATATCATTTATTTATATTCCAAAAAATGCACCTCAAAAACACTCTACTAATATACTTCCATACTTGTCAGATTTACACACACATACAAATGCATACTTTCACAAAGTTAAATTGTATGCAATGTCATATAGAAACTCCATCAGTGGCTTAAATTGTTACAATACATTGGGAATTTAGCTGCAATTGAAGACATCTGTTAAGTTGGGGGTACATTGGCAATTTAGCTGCAATTGAAGACAGCTGTTAAGTTGGGTGTACATTGGCAATTGAAGACATCTGTTAAGTTGGGGGTACATTGGCAATTTAGCTGCAATTGAAGACAGCTGTTAAGTTGGGGGTACATTGGCAATTTAGCTGCAATTGAAGACAGCTGTTAAGTTGGGGGTACATTGGCAATTTAGCTGCAATTGAAGACATCTGTTAAGTTGGGGGTACATTGTCTTGTTTGCATCTTCACTCCAGCATCGTAGGCCTACCTCAGAATCTTGTTCTCTGAGGAAGTGAGAGATTACCTTGTAGACATTGGGCTGATGATCGTCAATAGACAGACCTTCACTGAATTGCTTGTTCTTGTTAGTTTGTTCTGTACTCGAAATCTAAGTCACTCTGTGGCTTCGTCTCTGGCGACCAATATAGTTGTTCTCCCGTCATACTAATTCCCTAGAACATCTGTCAGAGCATCATTGAGTTCTTCAAAGGCAGTATTTATAGATAGAAAAAGAGATCGCCAGCTTAACTAATCCTGACACACCTAAGTTTGCCAATGTTGCGGCAAGAGATGCCGCAGATAATCAAGATTTCTGATAAGCCTACTATAGCAACACACACATCATCATTTACCTAAACATTGAACTACGTTTCAAAGTAAGTGTTATGCAATTTAAACATTGATGAAAAAGGAAAATGAGATAAAATTTTAAAGTACTTCTTTATTCTGCAAATATGGCATACTTTTGGATCTATTAATATCGAAGAAGATAGAGGCTTAAACGAAAAATGCTGTTCAGGACCTTCACTGACTAAAATCCTGTACTTTTGTACAAATCATATAGGCCTATATAAGTCCGCGCTATTTAGTCGGGAAATTTCGCTCTATTTTGTCCGCGCATTTTTGTCGGGTCACCTTACCTGACAATAGTTGGGGAAACGTAAAGAAGATTGGTTGTTTTGTTGGCCACATGACGCCCTTGTTAACCGTGGGCCACAGCAGGGTTAATGAGCCCATAACTTTATGTGCTCTATAGGCATCAGCCGGCGCCTTATATGTGATTGGAGGCCCTATGCGAGGCGAATAAAAATGTAAAAGTAAAAGAAATAAAATTACATCTATGTGATCTCCATCTAAATCAAGAAATAAAACTTCATAAACCGCAATGATAATGTTCCGTAAGCTTCTTAAACATTTTGAACCTCATATGTCATAGACCTTCAACAAAAATAAACTTTCGTGATTTTATTGCAGCAATTTAAAGTCTCGAATAAATTGTGTCTAATCCAGATAGACTATATATCTTATCTTATATAATACATACGTTACTTCAAAAAAAGAAGATGATTACGTCCTACGCGCCATGCATTTAGTAATGCATATTAACCAATGATATAAATTCTGCCAAGTCACTGGTTTTCCTGGCTAGCTCAGGCAGTCCATTCCATGCTCTAATAGCACAAGGGAAGAAGGAGTATTTGTACAAATTTGTCCTAGCATATGGGACGAGGAATGTGTCTTTATCTTTGTGTCTTTCTGAGTATTTTATTAAATTTTGTATTTGAAGAATCTCACTCAATAGATATAATTGCCAGACTGTTTAGGCATTCTTGCGTCATCGTTTTTACACCACTTGATTAAATGTTAGTCGTATCTTCTTCAATCTGACCATCCAAAGTTAATGCTGCTGAAAGTGGCGAGCCACGCACACATTGGAGTCCCTATTCGACTACCTGGTTTGACTATACCTAATTAGCCCGGCCCTGGCTCCTTGTTATTGCATATGGCTACGCCACTGCTCTTGTCTTAAAATTGACCTAGACCAAATCTTTTTTTAGACTAGCCATCTGGTACCTGCGCCCATTTGTCTTTCGAGCTATTTTTAGGTTATTTATGGTCTTTCTCACAGGGTCGTGTGATAAATAATGTACGTTATGTGTCATGTCGTCTAGTAAATGTTACTAAGTGTATAGTGGATAATAAAGTGGATTATTAGCATCATTAGCTTTTCTTCATCTGAAATACGTGTGCCCCTTGTGGGCAGGGCCAGATTTACTGCCGAACAGACGGTGGACTGCCCCATTCAGTAGGCCTACACCTCAGAATCCTCAAAAGGGGGGGGGGGCTCCACAAACAAACACAAAATATAGGTTACAAATAATAGTTTACTACATCTATACATCCAAATTCAACAAAATCATCGTACCTATGATTTAAGCATAGCAAAGTTGCATACAAATACTCTTTTTGTTTCGTGGAAACTTTTGTAAAGCTTTGGCAAGATTTACTGGGATACATTACAGGCTCAATGCATGACTGCCGTCGTACAGTAGCCTATTAATTATCTTATCTTCTTCTTATATAATACAGACGTGTACAAAAGTACTGGATTTTAATTGTTGTTCAACGGTTGTTTATTTAATGAGGGGCCTAGTAATATTTTGAAAGACACAAAGATAATTAAAGGCCATTTCTCGTTCCATGTGCTATGACAAATTTGTAAAAAATGCTCCTTCTTCCCTAGTGCTATTAGAGCATGGAATATGGCCCGTTGCCTGAGTCAGCCAGGAAAGTCACTGACTTGGCTTCATTTAAGTCATTGGTTAAAATGCGTAACTTCTGTATTTTATAAGATAAGATAATATAAATTCCTATTTCTTTAAAAAAATAAATAAGCTTAAAGCAAGGGTGGGCAATGGACAAATTACACGCGGGCCACATGCGGCCCGCCAGAGAGTTTTATGCGGCCCGCGGACACCCACAAATATTAGGTGTGCTCACAAATTATATATATATCTCCCTGTTTCAATAATTGAAACTTTCGATTCTTGTGAAGAAATATTGTCTATATTCATGTCATTCTAAAAAGTTTAAAGTAAACGAAAATTATTCTAATTGGCAATATTTTTAATTATCAGTCAAAGACGCTAACTCAGGCCACTATTTTGTGAATAAAAATTAAAGAACAATATCCCAACCATAAACTATACACAGGAAAGTTTGCACAAAGCTGTATGGATTTTCAAACATATTGTGGACCAAATCTTCTGATTCACCTTATCAGTAGGGCTAGGGGTCTTATTATAACCACGGGCAGTTTCGAAAAAAAAACATATTTCGATGTTTGGCACTGCAGAGTACTAGTATCGATCAGCTGGCTTATTAGCATGGGCGAGATGTTGAGAAGAATATGGGACCTCAATGAAGAAATTATGACATTGACTGTGACTTTGTTATTGATATTTCTAATGAAGAGTTGAAGAAAGACTTCATATTTGATAGCGACATATTATTGCAACGGGTTCTTATCACATGTTATGCAAGTGCATATTAAATCTCTACAAACAAAGCAATCCTATTTTATTTATTTTATTTTTTTTTACATTATTTGGTTTCACATACCTCGGTGAACAAACATTCTCTTGTTTGATAATAAACAAGTGTTAAACAGGCCAAAGGCGTAGCCAGGATTGTTTTCCAGTGGGAGGGGGTGAATTTTTGTACCTGTGTTAGTACATAAGGGCCTGCGTGTATGTAAAAAAAAAACAACGGGTATTTTAAGCTCAAACCCCCTCTTGGCCACGGTTTAAGAATTCGGTGACTGTCGTTTGTTTTAGTTTTTGTACCGAAGAGGGTTATTTGAACGTCAAAAACTCTAGAAGGGGGGGGGGTTAAAATAAACTCACCCCCCCCCCTTTAGCTACTCTTATGGAATTTTATGACTGTCGTTTGCTTTATTATTTTTTTTATTTGAAAAAAAAAGGGGGGGTAACCTTAAAACACCGTGTAGGGGGATTTTAACCCCCCCCCTCCCGCAGCGCTGTGGCAAGTGATAGTTTAACATTAAAATCTATCATATAAAAAAAAAAGAAATTTACAAATTCCACCTACCCCGGGGCTTCGCCCATGATTGAGAAACGCTGCGCTTGCGTAGTTTTCTTCTCACCGCGTCGATACCCAACAACAATGACGGTGGGAAATGAAAGGAGAAAAATACTTCAACCAGAAAAAAAGTCTTCAATTACAATTTAAAAATACACTAGTTTACACATTTAATCCAGATCTAGATATTTAAAAAAAAAAAATCAACATTGTTAGGTTTTTTTTTCAAAGAAAAGGAAAAGTCGAATAATTAATTAACCTACAATCTGGCACGCGCATGTACACCTTTACTGATTTAGGAAGTGACATAGTGTTTTGCTCTTTTATTTCCATAGAATAAGCATTGAGCAAGACTCATCTAATTTATAGATAGATCTAGATTTAGGTTGTTAGTTCGACTAGTAGGTCTATAAATCTAAATGTGCTTAGACCTAGTGTAGCTTATTCTCTTTTGCGAACGGAGTTTTAGTTTTGCTAGTCTCTAGGCTAGTGTAAGATAATCAGAATAATTTCAAGTGAATCTAGTTTAACAGGTTTCTGAGTTTCTAACACACTGATCATTGATGACAATTGACACTGACTACACTACACATTCACAAGGCAAGTATCAAGTGCAACAGAGTGGCAACACGGTCATTCAAGTCATTGTACCTGAGCTGAGTAACACAGCTACATACTCAAGTTACACTTAATTGGAAGTTCAATAGTTATTATAGTTGACTAAGAAATGGGATCATTATCGTGTATTTTACTGGCTTTCACTTTGGCATCAATTTCAAATGCTGTATTAGGACAGTATGGTAAGATTTATTATTTATTTTTTTTAAATTTCAACACATTATTATAATTTATTAAATTAAATATCATTAATAATATATTATTTAAATTATTATAATATAATCATTCAGATTCACATGTATCGAATTAACAAACTCATTTGTGGACCAGTGGGGGGCATATCTGGGCATTCTGGGAGAAGGTTTTCCGTATTGCCTTTTGGCGCTCAGTAAACACAACTGACAACTCTGCTCAAGGTAGCCAAGCCAAGTTCAAGCGTACTTAGGCTTTCGACCATGCTTCCCACTGTAGTTAAAAACAACACAAGATACACACATTTTCAAAGAGAATTAGATGAATTACAGTAATGGGAATCCAATTTATAACATGTCTTTCCACCCAGAAAATGTCATCTATTAAGTGTAACAAAATAATTCAAACAAATAAATTACACTTTTTATCTTATTCATGGTAAACCAGTAACACAGACTAAAAATGCAAAAGACCTAGGCCTAGGTGTTATAATAAATGAAAAACTCTTTATTTATGGAATCCCTATATTGATGACATGGTGCCCATCGCCACGCTATCCTGTAGAACATCGTTGGATATGATGGAATGGTTGTGTTCTGAGCTAGTATTTTAGTCTTGCTTTGACTAATATTTAAGCCAAACTTCTGGCAAGCAGTAGATAGTTAGTCAACCAGGGTCTGATGCTGAATAGCAGTGGCAGCAACAATAGCTGCATCATCAGAATAGAGAAGTTCCCTGATTAGTAACTTCCTATTATTTGCTGTCAGCAGTTAATATGCTATTATATGATTAGAAACAATAATTTACTTTTTAAAGTTGACTTCAGATAAAGAAGATTAAACTTAATGCCTGTGGCTATACTATTAAAATTTGGGCAGACAAATCCGGCTTTATTGGGGTCCCAGAAGGGAAACAGTTTGTGAACTGCTGCTATATATGCAAAAGCTCTCCTTGTAAAAAGAACTAAGCAATGAGCTAGCCCCAGTGTTCAAAATACTCTTTCAGGCTTCACTTAACCAGGGCAGAGTACCAAAGGACTGGAAAGAAGCTAATGTCACCCCTCTATTTAAAAAAGGAGAAAAATCTGACCCAGGAAACTACAGACCAGTATCACTTACCAGCATCACATGTAAAATACTAGAACACATAATATGTAGCAATATCATAAACCACTTAGACAAACAAAATGTCCTCACACCATACCAACATGGCTTTAGGAAATATAGATCATGTGAAACACAACTAATAGGACTAATTGATGATTTTTCTAAAGGTTTAGATAATAGTGAACAAATAGATGCTATCTTACTAGATTTTTCTAAGGCTTTTGACAAAGTTCAACACCATAGTTTGCTTAAAAAATTAAAATATTTTGGCATTAATGGTCCACTGCATCAGTGGATTAAAGATTTTAAACTCAGGTGTACCTCAAAGAACAGTCTTAGGTCCACTACTATTTTTAATTTACATAAATGATTTACCGAATTGCATTACTTCAGGAACAAAAGTCAGATTATTTGCAGACGATTGCATAATATATAGAACAATAAAAACAACACAAGACACAGATATTTTACAAAGAGAATTAGATGAATTACAGAAATGGGAATCAAATTGGAGCATGTCTTTCCACCCAGAAAAATGTCAGTTGTTAAGAGTAACAAAAAAACTAAAACAAATTAATTCCACTTATCTTATTCATGGCAAACCAGTAACACAGACTAAAAACGCAAAATACCTAGGTGTTATAATAAATGAAAAACTGTCATGGAATCCACATATTGATGAAACTATAAAAAAAATCAAACAAAGCATTAGGATTTATTAAAAGAAATTTCTATAAATCAAATAAGAACATAAAACTAAAATGTTATTTAACCTTGGTTAGGCCAATAATAGAATATGCATCCTCCTTTTGGGACCCCTCATTTCAAGAAAACATTAAGAAACTGGAACAGACACAAAATAGAGCAGTGAGATTCATAACAAATGAATGTTCACATTTGACTAGAGTAACACCTATAGTAAAATCACTAAATTTAGAAAGCCTTCAGGACAGAAGACTCAAAAGTAAAGTAGCAATTATACATAAAACACTGAATTATAATCTTCAAATACAAAAACAAAATTTAATAAAATACTCTGAAACACACAAAGATAAAGGCACATTCCTCATCCCATATGCTAGGACAAATTTGTACAAATACTCCTTCTTCCCTAGTGCTATTAGAGCATGGAATGGGTTGCCTGAGCTAGCCAGGAAAACCAGTGACTTGGCAGAATTTAAGTCATTGGTTAATATGCATGCCGCGTAGGACGTAATCATCTTCTTTTTTGAAGTAACGTCTGTATTATATAAGATAAGATAAAAATGTCCTGAATATCCCCAATGTCAGATCCAAAATTATGACACTTTGGTAGAGATCCTGGGCATTCTGATAGGTAAAATTAATTACATTTGAGGTACATACACAAGATTAGTTAAATCTTACATTATGGTCTCAGGCTCATTATTTACTTTAAAAAAATGTTTTGCTTTCAAAATACATGTTGTCACATACAAGTCTAGCCATTAATCTTTCATATTCACACTCTGCATTTTTTTATAAGGCAACGTTAGAATGTTAATCTTTAGGTTGCATAACAACTTGGTGCGCTAAAAGAAGTTCATTCTGTTTAGGATTTTGCACCAGAGTCTCATACCATGTTCGTGTCAAGTATGGCATTTGCTTTATATAAGACATGGAAGATTTTCACATTCACTTTGAAGATTAAATGTCTTAAATGTTCCGAAAAATTTGGTATCTGAATAACACTTTAAAAAAACAACTTTGCAAACTTTCACTTACATGGGACAGGAGGCGCGGTGGCCTCTGTACTGAGGGGTCCTGGATTCGAATCCTGGTAAATACTGGGATTTTTAATTCGGTATCCTTGGGCGCCTCTGAGTCCACCCAGCTCTAATGGGTACCTGACATTAGGTGGGGAAAAGTTAAGGCAGTTGGTCATTGTGCTGGCCACATGACACTCTCGTTAGCCATATGCCACAAAATCAGATGATCTTACATCATCTGCCCTATAGACCACAAGGTCTGAAAGGGGAACTTTACTTTTTTTTACTTACTTACATGTGACAATCTTTTTAAGGATTTTAGCTTGAAGAGACTTTTAAAACTCCTGTTTGTGGACCTAATTGTTCATAATTGTATGTCATTAGAAAAAGTATCAACAAAATGATAATTCAGTATCATATTAAAGGTCTTCAATAGTTGTGCTCATGTTTCAGTAGGCTGGATGTTATCTCAATTTTGTTGAAAAAAAAATGATTCAACACTTCGTGACTAGTTTTTTAAAAATCCGCTCCATACTTGAGTGGCACTTAAAAATAACTTGGACTTTTAACTATTTTTGTTAAAAAAAAAGGTACCCCTTTCAGACCTGCAAACTATGGGAAAAGATTTTCTGTTTCTATGGCCAATGGTTAACAATTGTGTCATGTGACCAGCACAATGGCCAACCATCTTTGCTTCCCCAGCGTATATCAGGTGTACTCATTTTTTGGGGTTGGATTCAGGGGCATCTTAAAAATCGTGAAGCTCAAAATCTTAGTCTTCACTGTAAGAGTGTTTTGTTCAGAAGGCAAGCACTTAACCACTTGAACCCCCCCCCCCCCCCTCCTCCTTTTTCTTCTCTGTAGTTTTCTTGATTCATTGTATTTTTTTTTTTTTGGTCATCTTTTTGTCAAAATGTTTTTAGTCATCTTTAGAATCTCACAAGTATTTCAGTTTTAATCACAAGACATTAAAAAAAAAAAAATGTTTAAGTGTTTTTAACATAACTTCTAATAGCTATGTTTGTATGGTGTAGATTGACGTCAGACACTCTTTTTTTTTTATCTACTAAATCCAAATATAGAGCATGTTAAGAGGCTGTTAACATTACTGCTATAGATAAAGATAAAAGGGCTTAAAATAGCTGACACAATGCTGTAAAGGTGAAGTGTGTAAATGGCTTTGTTTACTTAGTGTCCCAGGGTTTTATGGGGCTGGTACCTCATTTTCATCACATTTTTTTTAACACTTTTTTTTTTTCATATGGATAGTTCTGCTTTTTTTTTCTTCTTTCAAGCAAATGAAATAATAAGTTGACCGAAAATTGCTAGGTGAAACCTACTCCTACCTTGCAGTTCTAAAATTTTAATAGGTGGCTAGTCAATGTAGTTTGTGATTATGTTGAGCCCAGACTCCCTTTGTACCTAATATTTCATCTTTGTAAAAAATCTTTTTTTAATCTTATAAATTACTGACAACCCGTATCAAGCCATTGTTTTTCTGGCTAATTTATCTAGCTGTTCTATGCTCAGAGAGCACATAAAGTGTTTTATTAATTATTGGTTAACTAGGTGGTGACAGTTTCTTACTCTTGGCTTATTGATTTAGCATGCTGGCTGAAATAGATTCTTTTAAATCATTTGAATAATGCTTGGCTGGGAGCTGGAGCTAGAGACCTGACTTGATCTAAGTTTGCTGAGCACCTGGTCCACAAAAGAGTTTGGACCTTAGCATACTAAGGGTGCTAAAGCATGAAAAAAAAAGCCGTTCTCTTGTTGTACATGTTTTTGTTTTTTTATTACATTGCATTATCCACTTTAAACTAAAATAAACTTTCTTTTGTGTTAGTTAGCTACTTCTGTGTGGATGGGTCTAGTCAATTATATAAATTGTCCCCTCCCCCCCCCCCTTCTAATCATAACAAAATCCTTTTCCTTCATGACTTTAATCTATATGCTGCTAGTTTCTCATAACCATGTTTGAAATAAGCCAGCTGTTCCTCGAGCAACTGTTAACACCCCTCATTTTTCTTCTGTCTTTTTTTTGTCGTCCAGTTAGTTAATGTTCGTAGCAGATGGTGTCAATAGATTGCTCTCCCTTACCACTGTAGGTAATATTTTTTTAGAAGATAATTAAAAATGTAAAAAACAATCAGCTTAAGGTGCCTAACTATTTTGCATTGAATGCATTAAAGAGCCCTAAAATAATGTTAGCAAGGGTTGGATACCCAGATGCTAATTTTTTTTAAAGTAGCTAAATGCTGCATAAGAGCCTCCTATTAAACATAGACATTTTCTAAAAAAAAAAACAGTTAAAAAAAGAATGCCTAATGCCCAAATTGACCAAAATGTTTATAAAACTAATCTCACCAAAAAAATGTTAGATCAATGTAATTGTTTGCTTTGAATTACTTTCCTATGAAAATGCATGCTCTTTCTGTTCATTAGCCTTGATCATTTTTATTTTACCTCTTTAAGCTTTTTGTTATTGGAAACAATTTAAGTCACTGTAAGGAAAAAAATGGATGCTCAGACATATTTAAGGAAGCAAATTCATGTCTAAGAAATCATCAGTTAAATAAAGTAAACTTAGCCGTCAATGACTGGTAGAGCTACTGGAACTGTAATTAATTAAAGCTGCAGCAGTGTTCATAAATTATAATTGGTCTTTAGGTCATACAGAAATAGTAAATTTAAATTAGAAATGTAATCTAAAAATGTGAACTCAACAAAGACAGACTTACAAAGTAAAGTTTGTATTTTTTCTTAAACCCATCCTCTTCTATACACAAATGTGTATAACAAATCAAGTATGTACGAATGACCATACTTTAAAGGACTGAAACTTGTAATTTTAAGTGGCGCATCTGAATCAGAAGTTAAAGATAATAAAGGTTTGCCACCCCTGGTCTAAAGTACTAATAGTTCAGGAACATTTGTATGCACTGTTTTCTAAGTCTAGATCTAATAGGCCCATCATAAAAATTTAATATACCCTGACTCTACTCTGAGTAGATTAAAAATATCCTTAACAAGGACTTTTTTTCATGGGAAGTGGAAATTGGTGTGTGGTAAAAAATGCTGCTGCTGAGATTCCACTTTTACCTATTGTCATGCATGCTTTACTTTATGATTTGTTGAAAGGTATATTAGCCTAATGCTAAGTTTGGTTCAAATACCAGTGCATTGGTGTAATACGAGATATTGACATTAACCTTAGCTAACATCATTTGCTATGTAGAATATTTTTGAAGCATGTAATGGCCCCCACATAAGAATGCTGTTATTTCTTTTTCTAGTTACTATTCAAACAAATTCCCGTGTCATAGCTGTGACACTTGGCAGTACACTCAAACTAGATTGTTATCTAGATGGATCACAAGGTAGCTTCCCGAGCTGGGAAAATTCTAGTTCTACACAGATGTAAGTACCATGTTGTTGTTTTTTTTGTTGTTTTTTGTATAGCTCCTAGAGCAGGACACACGTCTCTGTTAAATTACCATTTTAACAAAATAAATCGCACACAACCAAACCCTTTGTAGATACTGCGCTTTTGAACAGCCAATAAATAAGTTATAGATTGGTAGTGACAATTTTTATTTGAGCTGCCAACTTTTTTTTTTTTTACCAAAGAAATAATCAAATTTTATAAGAAACAGAAGGAAAAGTTCATTGTTTCTGTAGCTGGGGAGAACATTGAAATGGAATTGTTCTCTGCAAATCAAGCAGAAACTCTCCTCATTCACCTCCCTTTCAGAGTTCCAAGATTCAATTACAAGATGGTAACACTTTGTCATCAATGCATGTGAAATGATAAAATGCCCTTGTACCTTAGGAAACTGATCACTTCCTATGTACCCTAAAGATAACTGTGCTCCTTGGACTCATGTCTAGATATGTCATACTTAGCTAAGAGCTCTTCAGATTTCTCTCTGAATTGAATTTAGACATTATTCTTCTCTACATTAAGATGTACCTTTACTTAGATGAGTTTGCCTATAAATCTTTTATTATTAATTATGATATTTTATTATAAATAATTTTTTTTACATTTAAATTTTAGAAAAACTTTCACTATGAAAAATTCAATATATGGATCTACGTTAACCATTGAAAACTACAGCGAAATTGGAGAAAAGATATTTATTTGTTCATCTGAGAAATCTAAAGCTGAAATTACAGTAATCACAGTGGAAGGTAGTTTTTCATAATTTCTATCAATATAATTTATTGTTTTTATAAACTTTTTGGTAAACTTTTCTTTGATTTTTCTTTTCTAAAATTAATGTCATTATAATGTAAGCATTCTGTAGTGAAAAACACATTGATATTTAACTTTATATAGCAACCAAAGTTTGAAATCCATATTGTAAAATGATTTCAGAATACAAATCTTTCTACAGAAACCAAAGAGGGAGATCACTTCTATTATGGCAATAAAACAGCTGCCCTGACTTGTGCTATTTCTGGCCTTGAAATCAGTCCCAAAGATTGGCTTTTTAAAAATAGAAGTCTGTCTGGTGACAAGAAATTTAAAATGGAGAATTCCACAATCATAATTGACAAACCAAGTGAGTGTTTATGTTTTTTTAAGGGATATTATATTATTTGGTACTAGCTGGGTTTGTTAGTAAGGTTTTTGCTGTGGCATAGGGACTTGATCAAGCTCAAGGGGACAGGGGTCATGTTTTAAATAAACTTTCCATTTGATTAAGGGTTCTTTAGTGTACACCAGCATTTCTCAAACTGACTGGGTGTGCCCCCAGGAGGTCCTATCTGGGGAGGGGGGGGTGCAACATCCTGACATAAAAGGAGGTAAGCAGGACAATCTCTTTTTCTTTTGGCAATTGTGTTTTCATTGTTGTTATTAATGCATGTTTGATTATTAACCAAATAAAATGGCATTATTACCATTGTTTACAGATAAAAATATTTTAAACATCATTTATTCTTTTTATACAGATTTTTTAAAACATTTACTGACTAAACATTTTGAAGAAGGCATTTCATAACGTCTCAGCTAACATGATTCTTTTTTACTTTCTTATGTTACAATGGTCTAATTGTCCCTATTGTTGTACCTTATTATGTTGACAACTTTTGTGTAACAAAACTAAAAAAGTTCGCAGCAAGACGTCTTCCCTTAACACAAAGATGATCTTACAACAATCACATCCATTAGAGATTGCGCTCTATGTAACTCGTTCTTTATTAGAATTAATTTGATCTGTGATTTTCTTTAAAGAATGCTGTCGTGTGCTCTTTTGCATGAAAATTACTTCAATATCAGTCTGTCATCCTTTTTTTTTTTTATTTAATAATAGTATAATACTGAAATCAGACATATTTCTAGTCAGCTGCTATTGTGTGCTGTCAATCATAACATTTATACACACATGTGACACACTGTCAAGAAAGTGAGAATGCAATATTTACCATTTTATAAAAGTTCTTAAGCTTTTGATAGCATTTAATTATCTACAAGTTTAAATGTCAAATGAATAATTTAAAAAACTATTATTTTTTTAAATTTTTTTTTGTTGTTTGTTTTTTTATATTTCAGTACTTTTTTAATGAATGTTGAAGCTCTCTCCAGGTTATGGTAAATGGAGCTAAATTACCAAGTAAACAACTGCTAGCAACTGCAGTTGGCAATAATACTTAAATAAAAATAAAATATCTGCCAAATGAAAGTATTCATCATGGATTATGAAATTCTACATACTTTTTATGAAACATTTAAAATAAGTGTTTAAAATTTCAGACCGTGATGATGCTGGACCTTATACTGCAGTGTATGAGATTAAAAGTTCTCAAAGGACATTTGAACACCAGTGTGTTGTGGAGTATACAGGTCAGGCATTACTGCTAAGTAAAAAAAAATAATGGGGGGGGGGGGGGGGCTGAGTGGTAAAGTGTTTGGGTTAAGAACTGAGAGCCTTGGGCTGGAATCTGGGGGACAAATGTCTTATTTATAATAAAGATTATTATTTTACTGGGATTTTGATTTTTAGGATATACCCATTCAGTTTTAACAAGACAAAAAAACTAAGTCCAAACCTTTGTAAAACACAGATGATGGTTTAATACTGAAAAAGGGCCACAGTCGAGTCTATAAAACATGTTATCTCTAAGAAATCCTAACACCAACTTTATTTACCTAAAGTAGTCTCTAACCCAACTAAGTCATGACATCACGTTCAAGGTCCGTCAACTATGGTGCGTCTCTATACAAGCTACTAATACTAACTGTCTCACAATTTATCAGTCAAAACAGTTAACTTATTGGACCTTATTGTACTTCAGTGAATTTTATGAATACAAAGTGTGAAATGTAAATAGTGAACAGGAGTTAGATTTGACCTGAAGTAAGGTCAAGTGAGAGATCCAGAGTTTTAGTGATTTGGAGAATTTTAGTTGAACAGTTGGCAGTAGCAAGTGAGAGATGAAATTTGTGTTAGTCAAAGAAGTAAGTCGAGTCTTAGTTGGAGTTGAAATGATTAGTTGAAGTTAATAATTTTATGTGAACTCAAGTAGTGGACTTAGAGTGATATGAAAGTATTTTCAGAGTAGCAAGAAGTTGTTTATTATGTCCATCAAAGATTATTAAAATGGATTGATATGTAACCTCATATTTCATTACGTTCTACAAGCAGTCTTTATTTACATTTCGCAAGTATTTCTGTTATTGTCATCAGTACTGTAATACTGCTTTTGAATGGAAAGCCTATGAGAGAAATGCCTACAAGCATCCTACAAAATTAATTGAATGATATTCATCTCTAATATCACTTAAAATAGCTTTTTAGTTGTTCATATTGTAAAATATTATTTAACAAAAACAGACTTGTTCTTGTTTTATTTAAAAATTCTCTTACAAACTTGCCAGCAATGGGAAACAATGTCTCTGAACAAGCTATGCTAAATTAGGTTTAAAAAACACTAAAAAGCCTATGTTTCTTCGTCTTAAGTTTCAGATTTGATGTGTTTGTTTCTCTTTTTCTTCACACCAGCTGGGCCACTAGTTATGGACATGGCTCGCTCACGTAACCTTGAGCAAGGTGACGACTTAAAATTATCCTGTGAGGTCAAAGGTTATCCCCAAGCTGTAATCATTTGGCAGAGGGATAAGATGAACATCACTAGGAACGGAACAATCTTCAGTGAATACATGGGCTATAAAAATGGACAAATTGAAATAAAAAATGTCCAGTTTGATGGTAAGTCAGACTAATAGTTACTTTGACCCTTCACCTCTTCTCTCCCCCCCCCCCCCCCCCCCCCTAAAAAAAGTATTAAAAATGGATGAATAGCTTTTATATAAAAAAAAAAGATTGTGTCATGTTCATTTAAAGAACAATATTTTTTCTCTTTTATTTATAGATGCTGGAAATTACACCTGCACCGCTTACTCTGAGAGGTTTGGAAACTCATCTACCAAGAACATCATTGTCAGGGTCAAAGGTAGGCATTGCCAGCACATCAGGCTCTGGCTTGTTGTTGGTCTTTTCTTTGCACAATTATAATTCTTTACATATCACAAGTAACTTTAACAAATCAAAAACATTCTTTGAGGTATTTTCATCAGAATGTTAGACATGTTTACAATGGGCATGATCTGAGTTTTGTGTTTGCAGACAGAAGTTTATTGTCTAAAGTTTATTTGTAGTTTTCCCTTGTCATCTCATTATGTCCATATTTGATTGGTATTTACGTTGGCCATTCTTTTTTAACTGATTACAACACAACTTTCATTTACACTGTCTCCATGACTTTCCATTAAGGCTAGAACAGTAGAAATTGTAAAACTCCTTTTTTCCTCTATCAACCAGATTATTTTAAGGTCCTTCGTCAATTCATTGTGCTCTGGTTATGCATGAGTGTCTATTGTTTTTTCTATTGTATGTTGTTTGTATTTTGTCAATACTTTTATTGTTACAATAGTAATGCTGAGGTGGGCTATTGTAGTTAAATTGAATTTCTTTTTGTTTGTACCAAAAAAATAATTTTATCTTATCTTAGTAGAGATAGCACTCATGATATTTTATGATACTCTTAAAAAAAAATTGTGAAAGAATCAGTATGTAGAAATAAAAGCTATTGAGTGTTATAAAAGTTCATTTATTGATATTGTTTTTTTCTTGACATAAATACTTAAGTAAACAAAACAAAATGTATTTTATGTAAAGGCTAGCTATACGTTGTAATTTCCTTTACAGATCCTATAGCTTGGGTGTGCCATTGGTTGGCATCCTAGTTGAGATTGCACTTCTGGCCATCATCATCATTGTAGTCAAGTTGTGTGAGAGGAGAAACAAAGACAGGTGAGTGATTTGTTTTAGATTACTTTGTTGGAGGATTGTGAGAGAAGTAGAAACAAAGACAAGTGAGTGCTTTGTTTCTAAAAGTTTGATTTGGGGGGGGGGGGATTGTTAGAGGAGATACAAAGACAAGTGAGTACTTTGTTTCTAGAATTTCATTTGTTAGGGGTATTGTGTTAGAGGAGGAAAAACAAAGACAAGTGAGAGCTATGTTTCTAGTATTTTGTTAGGTGGGATCTGTTAGAATGGACAACACTATTTAACATTAAAATTACTGATCTAAAAGTAGAAATTAATTTAATGATATAATAAAGCTTTTTTACTAAATCTTAATTTTGCATTTATGTAAAACTTTGTGTTGTTCAGAACTATCTACTCACACAATATTTTTTTTCTATTTCTTTAATACAGTTTATCAGAGACCCCCAGGAGAAGTATGAGTAAGACCGTTCAATAACAAGATCCAAGGGAAATCATCTTTTTTAAACGTTGCGATAATTTACCATAGGACTTTTTCTTGGAAATTCTTTTATATTTTTTGCCTCAGAATATCAAAATTTGAAGAGTTTTCTAATTGTCCAGTTTTGCTAACCCCAAATGTAGATAAATTATATTTCTTTAATCAAAATGTTATATTTGCCTTAAAAATATTTTATTACTAACTCTGAAATAATTCACTATTTTTATTTAAGTAACAGAAAAAACTGCTTAAACGTACCTCCCATACTGTTTCAAGTGGAAAATTAACACTGACAAATTCAACTAAACATGTTGGCTAATCATGTCATCAATACCTTTGACCAATTTATTTTTCCTGTAACTTTAAGAAACTAGGGCACTCAATCAAATTTTTTTTTTTTAAGTTTTAAATTAGGATGTACACCAGTATAAAGAATGGTAACCCCAACCCTAGACTTAGTCATTACTGTTTCTTTATTTTCAAATAAAGTAAAAACAATTTCTGTCGTCACTTCTTTACCCTTGATCCCCTTATTATACCTGTTTATGGCTGAAATGTCCATCCATTTATGTATTACTTACAATATTTAACGATTCATCCAGAAATAAGGTAACTAAATTTGAATAAATGTGAGTGTAGACGATTAAAGACTTTGTGAAACAATCCTGAACTACTGTCTAGTATAATGTGTGAGACCAATTCTGTGTTGTGTGTGCAATGGTATGTTGAGCTTGACCTTATGACTAAAAGGTGCTCTAATTGATGTGTGTACCCCAGTGCTGTGATCTTTTTCATGCCTTGCAGCCCTCATGATACCCTCAGCTACAGCACCTCCAACCCATTACCCTTCTCAGTCATGAATATTAAAAAACTAAACAATTACAATCTCCCACTAATTGTCACCACTTGTTTTGTGTAATAATTTATTTATATACTGCAAATATTTTTTTTTTAATCATTTACACTTTGTAGTTATATGTGTATCCATTATTGTAAAGAACTGTTTGAATCTTTATAATAGACTAGCTGATGTGGTTTATTTCTTGCAAATTAAAGAAATCTTTTTAAGATTGTGTATACATACTTGTGAAAGAGAAAATTCTGTGAATTATTCACAATGCAACATATTTCTGACAAAATTAGGACTTAATAATACAATAAAAATAGGGCTACTGAAATTGCTCCTTGCCAATATATGCCCTGTGCAATGGCTATAACTATTTGTATCTGAAGGATGCTTGTAGCTCAAAATTAGGCCAGTGTTACATTTACTGCTATTTCTATGCCAACTAGGGTGTTGTGAAACAATTTGCTTCAGTTGAATTATAACAAATTTTATTTATTTCTATTCTAAACATTTTTTATTTACCAACCGTTTTAAGTAATTAGTACTAAAATTTAAGAAATCATTATCGATTAAACAGTTTTTCAAATGTATACTTGATCATTTATCAGCGATTAGATTTCTTTTTTTTTATCAGTGATTCCTAATTGAATGTAGCATATCATGTTTATGTAATGTCAATGGACCTGAGCATCATAATCGTAAATGTCCCATTTTTTGTATTTTTGTGTGTGTTATTCTTCTTAGTTCTACTGTACAAATATTTTACTTTTGTACATCCCATTTCTTATAGGTGTAGTAGCATTTTCTTTTTGGTCCACTCATATTTTTTTATTTGTACACGTATAATAAATTAAATCTCCATTGGTGTAACATTTTAATTTGTAAATAGTTTTTTGTACATTTATTTCTTATGTGTGGTGTACCAAAAAAAAATGATGTTCTTACTGTCTTTCTGTGAGTAACCTGAATGAGGTTTTCATTACGAAATAAAAAGTCATTGAAAAAAAATAAATCTTGTAGATGAGACTTTCTGTAGTAAATAATTTAGCTGACTGAAACGACACATATTTTACTGATCTTCCATCGGTTGAAGCAATTTTTTTCTCAAATTAAGCAACAAGCAATATCTATAAATAAATAAAAAAGATTCATCTGAGTTTGTTATTGTATGGGATTTAATGGTGTTTTTTTTATTTTTTTATTTCTTTTCCATAGAGGCCTTTTCTTTGCTGTATTATTTTGTACTGGCAATGTAAATTATATACATTTTTTCATGTGACTGTGCAAAAAAGAAATTTTGGTTTGTAGACCATTGAATTATTTTATAATTATAAATGTAAATTATTTTAAGTCTGAAACATTACGTTCAAACATTTTAATGTTATTTAGTTTCTTGCTTAAACTGTTTATTATTCAGGTGCATTAAGTCACATTATGATGTTATCCAAAGCCTGATGACATTTGTTTACAGCTCTGGTGAATTTATTCTTGAGTACTGACATTTATTTACTCAGTATTTAAACTGTGGTCTGTGTTTCATGTTCCTAGCTCAATCATTACAATCTTCTTTCACTTTGCACAAAGTGATGTTTAGATAAGCAGGCTTTAAAAAAAATGAAACATATAATCACTTTGTCAAGTACTGGGAGAAAAAAACACATTTTAGAGTGTGTATATTTACCACTGCTTTTCTAAGATTGTCCTTTGCGAATACACAGTCCTGCTTAACCTAACAGAAACACTTGTAGCAATAATAAAAACTACTTAGATAAACATCAGTAATATATTTGGAATACCAGTTTATTTAGTACTTACTACTTAAAAGTAATTGTCTTTTTTAATTAAAAGTTTTTTGTTTCAATTAACATGACCCAGTTTCTATTTGTTTAAGAAGTCTCAATAGCAAGTTCCTCCTCCCCCCCCCCCCCCCCCCACTCTCGTATTCATTTTAATGCATATAATGTACTGTTGAGAATGTTATTTTGAAATGGTCACATTAATAATATGAATGGTTAGTACAGAGAGAACTGGATGATCAGCTGAGACAGTAAGAAAAACAATGCCTGAGTGATAGTGCCCTAAATTGCACTACTGTGTTGTGCTAATTGTGAATTATTTTACTTTAAAGCTTCTTAAGTATTTCTGTGCTAATTAATAGTTACACTGTGTGTAATACCAATCTATTGTTTTGTAGTTCTTAATGGATAAAAGACTGTCCTTAGTTCTTAGAATATATGCTATATAAGCTAGAAATTTACATTAAAAAAAAAATAAAAAATAGGCTACTTAATATTCTGCTAATGTTTGTATTAAAATCAGTCATGTAAAACGCCTTAATCCAAGTATTTTCGTTTTCTTTTAATAGCTACATTTTTTTTAAATTCTAATTTTTTTAAAGATTTTGTTTATTATTACTTAGTTTAATGTTGCTAACATATATATTATGTATTAATTCCTGTTTGATTTATGAACAAATATAAAACCTTTTTGATATTTCCATTCATCAACAAATCAGTATGCCTTCTTTCTATGCAGCATTATTTCTCTGTTGCTGTGCCTTGCTTATAAGTCAGACTGTCACTTTACATGATATATATAGAGAGTACAACCCTATGTCTAGGGCTATTCTATTCTCACATAAATATTACAAATGGTTACTACAAAATAGTCCTACTGGTTTCATAAAGGTTAACAGTTGTTTTATGCTAAACAATAAGAATGATTGAAAGTCTACATGTGGGCACAGTCTTGAATATTAATATTATTTCTCAGTCTGATGTTCACTCAACAAAGATCATTACATGTATCAATATTGTCAAAATGCACTTGATGTCAACTATGAATCAAACATTTTTGAATTCTTGTCTGTCGTCTCTTTAGCACATCAATCCACAACTAAGATTCAATTGTTTTTAAAACTATCTTTGCAAAAACAGTTTGTAATCATCAAAAAGTAGAAACGTTTTTTCATCTGTCAAAGTATTATTTTAAAATATTTCTCCAATATATTCTAAATATTATTTATATGAAGATTATTAAGTTCACTTTTTGACCTGACATGGGAAGTTAATTAAAGTCGCTAGAAAGCATTTTGCTAATTGGTATTGTTTTTGTTTTTTTAATCTTCTAGTTCATAGTCTGTCTTGAAGTCATTTTTAGTGAACATTGTGTCACCTAGCTATGCTTGTGTGGACTAAAAACACAGGCTCAGTCTTGAAGGAAAACCTGCATGCATTTGTTTTTGAAAAAGCTTAATACTGTATACATATGTCAGTGCAAGCGGGCTTGATTGGTAAATGCATTTTTAAAAATGTTCTTTGAAGTTTAGTGTCTGATAATTACACAATCCCCCTCTCTCTCTTCTCTCTCTCTCTCTCTCTCTCTATATATATATATATATAAATATATATATATATTATAGTTTTTTCAGTGTTTTGTATGATCCAAATTGGCCAAATACTTTTTATATCTGTATTTTATATAATTCTTATGGTAAGCTATCGAAAGAAAACCACATGTGATGAACATAAAATTTAAGAATAGTTTCTACTTTTTTTTTTTCCTTTTAAAATATTTTTTAATAAAATTTCTTTGACATTTTGTAACACTTTGAGTACATACAATTAGTTTATAATTGTTTAAATTGAAAAAATTTTGTTAACAGTATCTTTTTTAAGTGATTTGTTAAACCATGCTACATATGAATTGTATGTATTTCTTAAACACATAAATATATATATATTGGAATAAAACTTTTATCCTCCATTTAAATTATTGTTATTATTTATTAAATCCCTACTGCTGGGAAAAGCTGTTATTGCCTTAATGCTCAGGCTTTTTTTTTCAAATACGTCACCCTGCTCTAATCAGGTGCAAAGACTAGGTTTGATCTTCCCTAAGCATCCCCATAGGTATGCAAATATGTATAAATCATTTTAAAACTGAGGGAAGCAGGAAGCTCCTGTCACATGATCATAGCCTACATCAAGTCTGATATACCTCACACCTTAGATTTTGAAAACTGAGCTGGCAATTGATTGGATGAACCATGCATGTAAGAACACTTTTTTAAAAATAAAGTTTCTCAAAAGTATTTCATATTTCATCATTAGTGCAAACAAAAATTAAGTCATGCACAGCATCTTCTTTGGATTGTTGGCCCCTCCCTATTTTGTCAAAAGAAATGACTTGCAGTGAATCAGTGGAGAGAGTCCCCATTTTATTTCCCACTTAGCATTAGACAGGAAATGTAAGAGAAATAAATCTACAGGTTTCTTTTGAATAGTTTTAAATATGTGATAGGTAAATTGATTTTTTAAAAATTGATTCTTGTTTTGTCAGGTACACTAACTAATTGTACAAAGTTTCAACTTGATCCGAGAATGGATGTGGGAGAAATAATCTGTTCAAACTTTTTAACAGACAGGCACGATTGATATTAGATTCGTAAAAATAATTATTTTTTAGTCTACTTTTGTAGGTCAGTGAGATCTGCTAATAAATGTTATGGCAACAGGAAGTTGCGTAGATTGTTGCTACCGGGAAGACAACACTCTTCGGAATACGGGCATTAAAATGTCGGGTTTTACATTCATTTTGACCTTCTGGCTTTCTGCGGTGATTGCTTTGTCGTTTGCTGCAGGTAATATAGATCTATAGATTTATTGTTTGCAAGTTATTACTATGAAACATTGTATACGTTGGACTCCTATTTATAATCTAGATCTCCTAACGTCATGATTCACTCAGTGACAGTCTCACTCAATCACCAATGGCGCCAATGCTAAATTAGTAAATAATAAATAAATAATCACTGAGACTTGACTCAAGTCTCAGTGATTATTTATTTATTATTTAGCATAGCAGATGATAGCATAATAATCATAATTGGCATATGTCCATACCATACGATGATAATTGAATCTAATTATTTTAATTCATTTTTAAATATTTGATATACTAATATTAAATATAGATCTAGTAGTCATCTAGTAGGGAGGTGAACAAAAAAATTTTTTTTTGAAAAAAAAAATTTTGCTTAGTAAATCATTAAAGTACTTGATTGGAACTGTCCTTCGATGTAAAAATTATGACTGTATGTTTAATAGTTAGAAAGTTATGATTTTTTTTGTGTCGTTTTGGCTTAACATAGGTTGACATGGAAAAATTGTGATGAGAGCGTCTCGGTCGCTTAGCCAGCGAGACACACCCCCCGCTCAAAAAGTTAAAATTTGGAATTGAGTTTCGTAGGGGATAAATCTACTTATTAAATAAGAAATTTAATAGTAGATTTAGTATTCATAGTGAATTTCTAGCTCACAAATCTGATTTCATTTGTATTTATGAACTTTACTTGTTTAAAATGTAAATATTGATGAAATAAACAAATTATCGGGTCTAGATCTACAAGAAATGTCAGAGAGGCGGGGACAAAATGGCGGCGTTGTGATGGCAGAAAATAACAAAATATTTAAAAAGTGGGATCAAAATCGTCTGAAACAATTATTTTTCAAATGCGCTTTCAAATTAATGCGACGATGATTAATTCACAAAAACTATTTGAATATATCCAGAATATTAGGCTTTACATTACCTCAAGTGGTTAAAAATTGATGACGAAATTTCCTTAACAAAATTCACAAAAACTGTAAAAATCCCATAGCCCACAATGATAACCGTATTTTCAAGTTTTTGGGCGATGCGACGGATAAATCGCGATAAAACTTGGTAGAATTATAGCCAGGCATGATATCTACCGTGAAAAAAAAAATGAATGTTTGATGACTTTCCTGGACCCTGTAATGCTAAAAACAAAAAATGAGTATTTTTTATTATAAATATAAAAATGACAAATAACTTTTTAAAAAAAACTTAATTAAGCTTTATGTAGGCCATTGTCTAAAGTAACCGATAACACAAGTTTAAAACTTCTCACATTTCATTCAAAAGTGTAATAAATTTGCAAGTGTGGCTTATGTGAAAAAAAGTCAAAAACGCAATCACAAATTTATCGGTCATTTTTTCCTTTTTCACTTCCGGGTATTTTCGGCTCCCTACATCTAGTCAATCTAGAATTCTAGATCTAATTGTATGATTGATTGTTTGTGTGACTGTCAGTGGTGTCATTTAAACTAAAGTCATTTAATATTAACTAGATCTAGAATCTGATTAAAGTCTATGTTATCATTATTATGATTAATCATTAAATAATGATCAAGTCACAAGTCAACTATTAATTCTTGGTAGTGCAAAAAAAAGGCCGGGGGTGTGTGTGTGTGTTAAGTTTAAAAAAAAAAAACATACAATATATACTTCACTTAATCCTGTGCACTCCCAGGGGAGCATAGGGCCACAGCCACACCTCACCACCGAACTCGGTTCTGAGCAGCTTTCTTCATCTGCTCCCATGTCATTCCAGTACCCTCAGCTTCACTGATGACTGACCTCTTCCAGGTTTGCTTGGGTCTGCCTACTTTCCTTGTGGGTTCCAGTCAAGTGCCTGCCTTGCAATATTGGTAGTTGGTTTTCGCAGGTTGTGTCCTATCCAGCTCCATTTTCGTTTTGTGATGTCTTGGGCTATGGGCTTTTGTCTAGTTCTCTCCCACAAATCGATAGTAGTTATCTTTTCTGGCCACCTAATTCCTAATATCCGGCGTAGACATCTGTTAACAAAGGTCTAAAGCTTTTCCATATTTGTTTTAGTGACTCTCCAAGTTTCTGAACTGTATAGAAGGACAGACTTAACATTTGTATTATAGATTCGTATCTTGTTGTGTAGAGATAATGCCTTAGAGCACCAGATAGTTTGAAGAGTTGAAAAAGCAAACCTAGCTTTATTGATCCGAATTAGTATATCATCAATATATAGATCTAGCTAAACAAAAACATAAAACTGTGCCTGACAAATATTTCAAATTAAGGGAAGCCAGAAGTAAGCCTTGAAAAGTATGTCTGTGGGAGCATCAGAAGTGCCCCCAAAAAAGTGTTGTTCTGTTCAAAATAAGATACAAGCAACATCAGGAGCCTTTTCTATCAAATATTTTAATGCAAATGATACAATTAATGAAAAACAAAATATGTTGGCGAATTGGTTTTGGGAACATCTTGTATTTCAAATATAATGGCTGAGAAGGATCCAAGGAATAACATACCAAGATCATGTCACCAATAGAGAAGTTCTTTCTCGCATGGGCAATTGTTCCCTGAGTGAAATTACCAAACCATGCATTAGATTCGTGGGACATGTATCCTTAGTAAAGGCAAGATGAGGATAGTGAAAACAAGGCCATTTTAGTAAAACATGGCATTGTTTCTTGCTACAAAACCCAAAATCTGCTGGTACCAACTAGGAAAAGGCTGAACCAGTGGAGAAAGCTTGACACCCTTTGCACAGAATAGCGTGAAAGGACCTGGGTCTAAGTCTTGGAATATTGTTTTAAAAATTATGCTCTTGTTATCACCTATTTTCAAAACTTCCACCTGTGTTATGTTATATATATAGAGAGAGATATATTGTCTATTTATTTATCATGTAGAAAAAAAACAACATCTTTTTAGCCTACTTATTTTTAAAGTATAATCATGCTATTATTATAGATCCTGCAGATGTGATCTTTACTTTCAATGACAAAAACGCAACCTTGACATGCAATGCCACAGATAACAACTCATATTATGTTGGTTGGTACCACCTAGGTCAATCAGTAACTGGCACTAGATACACCGTTACCACCTTGACACACTCCACTGTATTGGTGATAACTTCTCCAAGTAAGACTTTGTTTTGTTTTTTTAATTTTTTTTTAAAATTATCTCTCTCTCTCATCTCTGCCTGTGGTCCCTTTTGGGGCATAGGCCACCAACCAGCTTCCTCCAGGCATTTCGGTTCTGGGCGAGTCTCTCCAGCTGTCCCCATGTCTTGCCCATCTGCTTCCAAATCGCGGCGCCATGTATTCCTGGGCCGTCCCCTCTT
Source organism: Biomphalaria sudanica (assembly GCA_036873155.1). NCBI lineage: Eukaryota > Metazoa > Mollusca > Gastropoda > Planorbidae > Biomphalaria > Biomphalaria sudanica. The sequence goes on from JAZGLO010000013.1 coordinate 1,480,007, forward strand.
CCCCTTTCGCGGTAGTTCCAGGTTAGCTTGTTATGTTGGATGCAGGCTTGTGAAGGGTGTGACCTATCCATCTCCAGCGTCTACTTCAATGTGCTGCTGCTTTGTTCTTTGCCACAGTTCCTCATTCGAGATCATGTCTGGTCAGCGGATCGTAAGAATCTTCCTCAGGCAGGTATTGATGAATACCTGGATTTTTTTCATGGTGGTGATGGTGGTTCTCCTCTCTGGAGAACCACCATTGTTTTAAATCAGCATATTATAATTCAGATTCTTATGATGTGAAATCTTGGGAATCGGGCAGTAGAATTTCTCAAGGTTTAGGGTTGTGTCTGTATAGAAGCTTAGAATTTCACATACTATACCCTGCCCAGTCTCGAGATTAAACCAAAACCAGTGACTCATTTGGGCGCATCCATTGCCTTTCGAGACAAAAAGAGCCATATATATGTGTTCAAACCAATTCATCTGGTGTATATTTCTCAGACAGTGAAATGGAGTTCAGCCATTTGATTGTCAGCAATGTCAAGTCATGTTCATTTACTTCAAAAGTAAAAGAACTAAAAATGTTCATTTTTTTTTTTAAATTTTATGTGCTGAGTCAATTTCCTGATCATAATCGTTCAACTAGAATGTTAAACACAACCCTTGATAGAATCACACATTTTAAATTCTTGTATAAAAGATCCTAGCCTCTTATAAAAAAAAAACTTAAAAGTTAATATTCTGTTTGATAGCCACCATCTCAACACCATGATTCATATAGCAAAGCATTTTAATCATTAATAAATATTCTTTTTTTTTTTTTTTTTACTCCAGCTCGAGAAGATTCCGGAGAGTATGTGGCCACTTTCTTGAAAACTGGAGGCACTCAAGAGAATTGTACCATCAAGTATACAGGTCAGCTGTTTCACTTCTCCACTTCACTTTTATAATTTTTAAAGTATGGTTTAGGTAAAAGAAATAATTGTGCAAAATTTAGAAGTTAAGCTCTTTACCACTTGATCAGTTTGGAAGCTAATGTGACTACTCAGCCACCATGCCCCCCCTCACCATGTTATAGATACATATCTTACTGAAATATTTATAAATTTTTTACATTATTTAAAATAATAATTTTTGGTTCTACAGCTACCCCTCTTGTTCTTGATCTGGCCAAGTCTAAAAATCTTGAGAAAGACCAGGACCTTGACCTTCACTGTGATGTCAAGGGTTACCCTGGGTCAGTGGTGTCCTGGTCAAGAGATGGGATGGACCTGACAAATACCACCAGCCGTGTGACACTAAAGAATGATGGCATAGTTGAGAATGCCTATTTGCATATCAAATCTTTGGATTACTCAGGTTTGTATGTTCCTTGATCAGTGGCTAGATCATTTTTACAAATCTTACAATTACAAAAATGCTAGGCTAGAAGTTTGTTGGAAATGCAAGAAAACAATGGAATCAATTTTTTTCAAGCTAAAATTTCACTTGATTGCTAACCTGTGGTTTAATATAAATGTGTCTATATCTGTTTCAAAGACTAATGACTAAATTATCAAAGATGGTGAATTTAAGAAATAGCTGTTTAATATGCAGATGTAGAAAAAGCAGTCAGACAGCAATACTAAGTTGTAATTAATTATATTAGAAATACTTTTATGAAATAAATACAATTTATGAAAAAACTGAAACACTTTAACCAAAGTAACAAACATCATTAGAACAGTTTCTTAAAAATGCTATTGTTTATTGCAAGCAAGCTCATCAATCTTTATGCATTGAAATAGCATTATAGTCACAACAGAAGATGGCAGCTGTCCATTGACACACTGTTTCTCAACATTTTTTTTTTCTCCCAAGTGCCAAAGAAGAGACTTTAAGTTTCAATTACTATTGTTGTTGTTTTTTCATCATCTGCCAGCCAGTTGAATATGTTTCATAGGCCACCAACAAGCTTCCTCCAGGCATTTCGGTTCTGGGCGAGTCTCTCCAATTGTCCTCAAGTCTTGCCCTTAGGCCAAAAACTAGCTTTCTCCAGACATCTTGGTTCTGGGCAAGTCTCTCCAACTGTCCCCAAGTCTTGCCTATAGACCAAAAACTAGCTTCCTCCAGACATCTTGGTTCTGAGCAAGTCTCTCCAACTGTCCTCAAGTCTTGCCTATAGACCAAAAACTAGCTTTCTCCAGACATCTTGGTTCTGGGCAAGTCTCTCCAACTGTCCTCAAGTCTTGCCTATAGACCAAAAACTAGCTTTCTCCAGACATCTTGGTTCTGAGCAAGTCTCTCCAACTGTCCTCAAGTCTTGCCTATAGACCAAAAACTAGCTTTCTCCAGACATCTTGGTTCTGGGCAAGTCTCTCCAACTGTCCTCAAGTCTTGCCTATAGACCAAAAACTAGCTTTCTCCAGACATCTTGGTTCTGGGCAAGTCTCTCCAACTGTCCTCAAGTCTTGCCTATAGACCAAAAACTAGCTTTCTCCAGACATCTTGGTTCTGGGCAAATCTCTCCAACTGTCCCCAAGTCTTGCCTATAGACCAAAAACTAGCTTTCTCCAGACATCTTGGTTCTGGGCAAGTCTCTCCAACTGTCCTCAAGTCTTGCCAATAGACCAAAAACTAGATTCCTCCAGACTTCTCGGTTCTGAGCAAGTCTCTCCAACTGTCCTCAAGTCTTGCCCATAGGCCACCAATCAGCTTCCTCCAACTGTCCCTAAATCTTGCCCATCTGCTTGGAATCTGCTTCCAAATCATAGTGCCATGTAGAGCTAGCCTACCCTGTAGAAAAACCACTACTAGCAAGAGAAACATGATTACAGCCATTTCTTAAAAAAAAAATTTTTATTATTTCAGTTTGTAAAATAATTTTACTGATATGACCATTTTTGTGCCATATAACACTGCTCTTCTTCTTACCTACACTTTAAATTCTGTCCTCTGAGTGAAATGAAATGAAATGTTTTATTCAATTTCCTCTTTGTTCTGTTTAAAAAACAACAATTTTTTATGTAAAACTTCATTTTGTTTCAGATGAAGGCACATACAAGTGCACAGCATACAGTAAACATTTCAACTTTTCACATTCCAAGTCTTTGGTTATCAGAGTCAAAAGTAAGTCTTCTATTTTACTATTGACATGTATATTTCCTTGAATAATTCAGGAGTGAAATGCTTTCACTGTTTTAAAATCAATAAACCTTTAAACCATTTATTTAAAATAAACTACAAATCTATCATAAGACCCAGTAGTCAAGTATTTGAGACCTGATCATCAAAAAATCTGCATAACAGAGCATATGCAAAAAAAAAAATTCTTTAAAAAATATATGAAATTGTGTGAGGACCCATCTTTAATGACAGAAACAAAAAAAGAACTCCGACTCAATGTGAACCAAATGTTAATGAATCATTCGTCATTAGAACCAGTTAGTGTGAACCAAGTGTCTGTGAACCAATTGTCTGGTGAACAATTAGTTGAAAGTCAAGTGTTGTTTTAGTCAGTTGTATGTGCACCAATTGTTATGGAACTATCTAAATTTTGTTAATACAGTTAGGATGTCACCTTTATCCCTTAGTCTGTTGGACTGTTTGGGCATCACCAAAGATCTTTCTCCATTCCAGTCTTTTTGCCTTGGATAGAATCTCTTTCAATGGCAGGCCTATCCATTCTTTGATGTTGCCTTTCTCAGTCTGCCACTTCTTTTTCCTTTTCTTCTGGACCTTGTGATGGGGCCATTGCTGTATTAATCCTGTCTCTAATCTCTTTGTCTGTGATGTAGTCTTCGTATGTGATACCCAGGATCTTTCTGTAGCATCTCAGTTTGCTAGGATCCTCCTATAGTTCTGCAGTCAGCCTCCAAGATCCGCAAGCATTTAAGAATGTGGACATGACCAGGGAGCACATCAGTCTGATTTTAATGTCCAAGGTTATGCCTTTGTCTAAGTCCCAACTATTTCAAATTTATTTAATGCTCATTCCAAGATAATTATTACTGAGTTGGCTTTTTATTCAACTCTATCAGACATAGATCAACTTAAATAAAAGTTAAAGTCAAGTTCCCCTATAGGGAGATGATGTCAAGGTCATCTGTTTCTCTGGCCTACTGTTAACGAGTGTATCATGTGGCCAGCACAACGACCGACCACCTTTACTTTTCCCCAACTAATTAGAGCTGGGTGAACTCAGGGGCCCCCAATAATCCTATAATTAAAAATCCCAGTCTTCACAAGAATTCGAGCCTGGGACCCCCAGTTCAGAAACCAAGCGCTCTACCGTTCAGCCACCATGCCTCTATCAAATTTGGTAACTCATTGATATTTGTTCAATTGATTTGCAACGGAAGAGTCTGTATAATGTGATGATCTGATGTTAATGTTCTCAGCAATCAGTTTAAACAACATCTCTAATCAATGTTAATAGAATATATACAATATATATATTCAGCTCCTTTAATAAACATTATGGTTCATTCTCTAAGAGGGCATAATTTAGTCCTCTCTTGTCTAACCCTAAAATCTACATAACTTTTTTTTTTTACATACTAACTATCATGTCACTTCCCTTTAAACAGCCCAAAAAAAAATTCTTAATAAAACTACATACTCAGAACCCTTACAACAAGCACAAGATAGTTAGATAAATGTGTTCATGATGTAATGAAGTTGCATATGCACTAGAGGTATAACATCTACATCACTTTCACACACACAAGATCGGAAAATCTTTTTTCGAAAGAATTTAAAAATTATAAGATAAGATGATAAGGCATAACTTCTGCATCACTTCATCATCCACTCAGTTATTTTTTTACATGCAAATATGTCTGCAATTTGACCTCCGAACCCATGAAATATTATTGCCCATTTTACTGTAATGGTACTCACTTGAGCAAGCAGCTGAACTGCACCTTGGAAAATGTTGAACTTATCCCATGAAGTTTCTGATTCATGGAAGTTTGGGTGTGTGAAAGGATACTAGATCTACCAGAATGTATAAATAACCATAAGTGATTACATCATATGATCTTAATGCCACAAAAAAAATAATGTGAGGGCTTTAAGGAAGTGAGGAAGTGACTGGTTAGTTAAACAGGATTCTTCCTAGATAGAGAACACATTTTATCGTTTTTTAAAAGTTCTTTCTTGTTCATTGTATGAACTTTTAAAGTTACAGAAATCATCTGGGTGGTGGAGGTCACTTAGTAATAGTATATCATACAAGATTCAATACAAAGTGCCAATATTAATTAAACAATGTTGAAGAATGTCATTTACAAGAGGTGTCAAGGTGCACCAGCAGTCTCAAGTTTACATCCTGCTGGTGATAGACAACTTTAATTTAGGATTTTTAAATATTCTCCCAACTCTTATAAGTATCTAACATAGCTGAGTTGCTAGTTAAATTGTTATGCTTCAGGAGACCCAATAGACCTTATTCACCAATCGTAAACAAACAACATTTTGCCATGTGGTTCTCTATATCTTCTAAACAATATACGCAATCCATAAAGGCTGTCACGTGATACATAATTTTAATTGTTTTATCAATATTATCACATGGCTAAATGTTGTTTGTTTACGCTTGGTGAATGAGGTCCATTGACCAACTGATACAGTTTACATTCTCATTGGAGTCTTACATCTTAAAAAAAAAAAGCACATTTTCTTACTTACTAGTATCCAACTCTCAATGTATACTCCACAGATCCCATAGCTTGGGTGTGGCCATTAGTAGGCATCCTCGTTGAAATCATTGTATTGGCCATCATCATTTTTGCTTGCTCCAAGTTTGACAAAAGAAGGCTGATCCAGACTGAGCAGAATGACTTGTAAGTTGTTGTTTTTTTTTAGATACTCCCTTTACCTTATTGTCTGATTGACACATGATATGTCTCACACACCCCAAGTTTGTGGTGTACATGTTTTAAATAAACTTTCTGAATTTTAATTAGGCATGTATATAGATATATTTTCAAATGTAAAACCTCAATAAACTCAATACAAGTCTATGAGCCCTTGCAGATTTTTTAAAATATCCAAATTAAGAAATAATTTTAAAAATATTCCAGGAAAAGTTGGTCATCGCTGCGCTCATTGGGCCCCTTCAGCATAGTAAAGATTACTTTTGGCCATTTGAAAACCTTTTCATAATATTAATAATTAGCTGTATTAAATTTTTTGTTATGATATATTGACACTGATTGTCAACACTTTAAATGACATTAAGAAACAGTTCGGATAATTACAAGTGTTTACCTCCTGTGCGTATATTAAACTATGAAGGTGTTTATACTATTGTTGACATTTCCTTGTTAGTATGCTGAAATTTGACCCATAAACACAATTAGTTCATTGTGCTTGTCAACAGAAGGATGAGATACTTTGCAGCAAGTGCAACACTTGTTTCTGGCGCTTGACCAAAGTTTTGTCATTTGTTTTTAGACAGCAAACTTTGCTTGGTAGTACTGAGAGTAGCTAGAAAAATAGGTAACCTAACTTGTGGGAAAGTGCAGAGTCTGCCTCTTGGTTATTATTCAATTCTAATTGATTACAAAAAAAATGTTTTAAGAAGAGAATAAATCATCACAGAGGAAAAAAAATTTTTTTTTAGCATATTGAAATTAATGTCCTAATGGATATTATATTCCTGTTGAACTGCAACCTCTATTATTTTTCAGTAGATGTGAAGTAGGCTACAGGCTTATGGAACAAAATGGATAAAGTTTGGCAAAATGGCTCATATCATATTGTAAAATATAATGGTTAAAGTTTGGCTACATAGCTCATACCATATTGTGAAATATAATGGTTAAAGTTTGGCTACATAGCTCATACCATATTGTAAAATATAATGGTTAAAGTTTGGCTACATAGCTCATACCATATTGTGAAACAAAATGGTTTCTTCTTAGTATGTTTTGACTTAATTGAAACCAGTGGGCTGAATGGCACGACATTTTTGCTTAAGGTCAAGTCTTAGACCTAATTCCTAAAGTATTTGGAGTTTTTCTTTTGGTTTTCAAAATGTTAAGTTCCTGCCTAGTAAAAGTGTACTGTGTTACATGTTTTGAAGAATACTAAATTGGTTTGGTTGTTTTGCTAACCATCTAAAGTCCTTAGTAGTTTTGGATAATAGAAATGGGTAACCTTTAACCCTCTAGTAAACTTCTAGGACTTGACATGTAGAATGTGTTTTGATTTTATTAAGAATATTAAATGTTATTTTTCTTTTCAAGGTATCGCAATGAAGGACATGGAACAAGGAACCATGGAGCTGAGAAAACTGACTAGTTTACGTGCAAAGTATCTTGGAAGATTATTTAAAATTTTTTAAACTTTGCGTTTTTTTAAGACTAATATTGATAAAACTCTCTCTTTAACAGTGTATGCATAGATTGTTGATATCCAGACTTTTAACATTTGTAGAATTTCTGCTTTCTTAAAACAAAAAGGACTTTGTTTTTAAATGTGATGGTCAAGGCCATTCATAATGGAGAAACATTAAAATGGGCTTATTTGTATTCAAATAGGCAAACGCTATAATAGAAAGTCCATTGTCATTACATTTAAAAAACAGACGATGTCACAATCTTAAATGTCTGAGTAATGAAAAAAATATTCTGTGTACCTTTAAAACTAAGTAGTATACTATATTTTGTATTTTGTTGTATAATTGATTTTTTGTATCGACAGTGATTCTAGTCATTTTAACAGCATAATATTTCTTTTTCTCTTTTTCAATATTGAATCTATTGTAATTTTTATTGTATGAAATTTATGTCATTGAAAAACACCAAAATTTGTCATGTTTAACAAACCAACTTTTTTAGATAGAATTTTTTATACCTATGTGTTTATTGTTCATCTGTTAGTTTAGTTTGGGCTAGTTAAGTGTAGACCGAATTCTGAGAGGTGAAATGCTTTATAGTTTTGAGGAAAGGGGAGAAATCACAAGTTAAAATTTAAGTCAAGGCTGGGCAATTTTTTAATTTAATTTGGTACATGACTGTACACTAAGTATTTAACAGTAGTTGTGGAATGTTAATTGTTTCCACAATAACTTTCACCTTCAAGTCTACTCCATGGAGCGCTAGATTTCATAGGAACATGCTAGGTTGTCACAATGGTCAACAGATTGAACCATGCCCACTTCCATCCCTGAGAAATGTCAAAACTTATCAAACTAAAACAAAAAAAAATATTGTTTAGTGTCTGCTTCATACTGGTAATATGTTTCAAGAAAGTCTTATTTTGACCTTCCAAAACCTTGCTTTGGTCACTGTACATAGTGTGTACTCTATCCCTTAATACAACATTCTCTCTTAGATTGGCTTTTTAGAATGATCGGATTTTTTATAGTAATTTTTTACTTCGTTATTGTTGCTAAGAATTTAATGTATAAAGTTTTGGGTCACATGCTATGGATACATGTTAATTTTTTGTTCAGATAATAAGTTACTTGGGACATGTGCAATTTAGTAGATCTCCATTTTAGTGCAATTTATAGATCTCCATTTTCATTTATTGTATGAATAATTATATATTTTGTTTGGTTTTTACTGATGTATTTATATATTTGGCTTTATCTTTTATTTGTTCTTTCAATCATGAAAGATGGGAAATTTCCAATGCTTTGCACATGTAGACACTAATACTTTTTTCTCTAGCAAACATTTTCTTAAGAGTATTATAATCACCTACAGTCAGATAATATTCACACAAAAATAAATTTCTTAGTTGATAAATGAAATGCACAAATAATTTTGATGCTGTTTATTTTTTTTTTTATGAAAAAGAATAAACCATCTGTAGAGCATACTTTGTCTTCACTCATTGTACAATGCAGCAGAAAGAAGCCAAATGGAAATCTTGTCATTCAGAGATAACATTTTCTCACTATTTTATCTGGCTGTGAATCAGATAACTGCTTCAGTATTAAAAATCCTATAAAGTGCAATGCCCGCCCGTCCCCAGCCCACACACACTCACATTTTGTTTTGCATGTATTTTGTTTGTTGTATTTGCATACACTTGCATGCTTTTTGATCTTGTGTTCCATTGTTTAGGAATTGCTGACAGTATTTTTATTTATTTTTGTTTTAAATACTCACTTTGCATCTATAGATGCAGAATAATAATTTCATTTTATTTTGAACATTGGACTTCTTGAATTGATGATATGACTCAATGATGACTGTGCAATGTGTTGTTACTTTGGAATCTTTCTGGCCTGAAAAATTTTTTTTAAGTCCCACAAAATTAAGACTGCTTAATGAATTCTTAAACAAATGTCACTATTTTAGCTGGTTTCCTGACCTTTTTTTTTTTACAATAGAAAATCAAAATGGGTAATTTAAGTCTACAATTTATATTAGAAAAAACAAATTGTTTAAATATTATTGTTTACTCTTTACATGTATTAAAATGGATGGTTGTGTGGTTTGCGTGCTGGACTGTTGTTTGGATTTATCAATGGGTCCAGGGTTCAAACCCTGCCCGCTCCCATCTCCTGTTGTCCTGCGGGAGGTTTGGACTAGGAAGTAAATTATATTCAACTATGAAGGAACATCCGAAACATGGAAAACATTTTACAAACAAATAAGAAAACGTAAAGAGAAGATAAAGTCCATTCCTAGTAGAATTTTGTTTACATTGTTAGAACATGTCCCATTCCCATGTAAATATTTTTTTTTCTGATCTTTACATTAAAATGTAACAATAAATACTTTTTTTTTTGTTAGGAATAATTTTTGTTTTCCACCAAACTAAACACGTGTGTGTGACCTAGCGTGATTATGTCTTCTAACTATTCTAACCTGTTTCCATGACTGGGTATTTTGTTTAGCCTTTTTTTTCCATTAGTGAGTCAAAGCACTGACACACTAACTTAGATCTCTGATACTGATCACTTTATATTGAATGTTTGATTTTTTTTTTCCCCCTTACTTTTACTATCAAATATTATTTATTTATTTATAAGAAGCGTGTGAAAAGTCTTATTTATTTATAATCAGATTTGTTTTTATTTACATGCTTGTCAATTGTTATTATTTCCAGCGTGAATTAAAATTAAAATGTATTGGCTTCTTTGAAATGTAATTTTGCCTGATTTAAAAAATATGAAATGTTTATTATAATAAAACAAATTGGATTGACAGACATTTTAAATATGGCCAACAGGAGCATGTAATGGAAGATCTGTCCCATTTTTACAAGTAGAACAGAATCCTATGATGTTTTGTAAAAAGGAAAAAAATTGGTGTTTACATCTGACTGGTTTAATCAGACACTTACATGATGACATAGTTAAAATCTAACCCTAACCCAGCTAACATGTACTTATAAGCTAAAGTTCAATTTAAAAATCTTTTTTTAGGTCAAGCTTTTTTTGGGGTACTGTTTGAGACTCTATTTGAATGATTTTTTTTTTTTATTGCTTACCACTGTTCCATTTTCTTCACCTTTGATATTTTTGCCATTCGATGTTGGATAATAAGTAGTGTCCTAGTTAAACTTCATGTCAGTATTAGAATAGTTGAAATTGTGATTGTATTTTTTTTAAAACTTTTTTAGTATTTTTTTTCACACTAGCATAGTTAAAGAAAAGGCTATCATATGTGTTACTTCACATGCCTAGATGACTATAATTATTTTAATGATTTATAGTTGTAATCAGTCAAACCCATTCCTAGTTTTCATAACAAAACATTTTATAGCACAAAAAATAAGCTAACTAGGCATAAAAGAGCATAGAGAATAAATGAATTCAATTAATGTATATTTGGAGAAACTGGAATGAAGAAAAATTAACAATTTATTACATTATGGTGTTAATTATTGAAACAATACAAAAATAGTTTTAATACTTTTTCCAAAGACACTGTCAAAACGTTTTACAATGTCTGTCAGTGTGTGGCATATACCACTTGGCTACCTTACTTGAAGGTTTGAGTTTGATTCCCGACTTGAGCTGAGCTGTGTTTTGCAGAGCGCCCAAAGGCAGCACAGAAACGTTCTCCCAGATACCCCCTTTTCCCCCCAAGGGTCCACAAAAGATATTGGATCATAGCGCACTGAGCATGCTATAAGCATGAAATATGCGCTATAGAAAAGTAAAAAAAAAACTGTAAATTATTTTGTGTGATAATACCTCCTACATTTTCAGGATATAAAATGGGTAATATCTATAATTTATTGCTATTTAATAAATAAAATCAGAGCTTTTTTTATCATTACTATTTATTTCTACACTTTTAAGAAAAACGACGTATTCATAGCACTGTTGTACACAATGTATTTTGCAATGCTCTGAAAATGATTTTTTTTTAAATTTACCATTTAATACATGTCATGAATGCTGGTTATATGTAGCGTAATTAAATTTATTATTTTTTTAAATTTTAATTATGTAAGTATTATGAATACTTGGTAGTTCTAGAGTAATAAAAGTTTGTTTTTTTTTTAATTTAACAATGATTAAAAACCATGAATACAGGATATTTTTTATAGTGTGATGAACAGGGGTTTACCTTATTTTAATACCAGAGTGCAATTAGCGGCTTATACATCTGGTCTGATATAAACTTCATCATTAATTTTTAATCCTTGGCTTTAACTTCAGTTTTCCATGAGACAGTATTTTTCAGTATATGTGATTATTCATCCAAAGAAAATGATTTGGCCAGGGGGGTCTCTATCTTGTTTTCAAACAAGAGTTGTTTTTTTATGAGCTTGCCCTCAATGAAATTACTTTCTGATTCTCACTTCTGTAGCTCCAGGAAAGTAAAGGTAACTGTCTGGTTGGTTTGCGCTCTGGACTGTCTTTATGATGGTTTCAGGTTCAAACTTGGCCCATAGCCATCTCCTGCTCCCCTGAAGGAGAATTAGGCAAGATAGTAATCATCTCAACGAAGTAATAGTACTTGAACTCTTTCTAAAAGACGTTAAACTTACTTGATTTGGGTGGGAAGCGTGGTCAAGGTCGAGGCTAAGTACGCTTGAACTTGGCTTGTCTTGGCTACCTATGGAGGGTGCTCGAGGTTCGACACCTGAGTCGGGCAGAGTTGTATTTACTGAGTGCCTGAAGGCAACACGGAAAAACCTAGATACCCCTCCCCCCTACTGGTCCACAACTGAGATTGTACCAAAGCGCTCTGAGCATGCTATAAAGCAAGATAGTAGCGCTATATAAAAAAGCCATGGTTTTATTTGATGTTTTGAGAATTTACTCTCAAAGATGGTGTGTATTACAATTAACTGCCCTGTAAGCAGCCAACCAGTGGGAGGTATGGGCTAGAATGTAATTATTTTCAGTAGAAACATCTGAAAAATGTAAAACAAACCCTATTGATATTTTGCATCTTTACACAAACTGCTGCACCTCTGCCCTCTCCTTGGCTGAGAACCCCTGGTTTAAGTGTGTATATCTAGTCTTATAGACATTTTTTTTTTATACCTTTCATTGCTGTTCACCTTATTTATAATAATCTTTGAGTTAATTTTGACTACAGCTGTGTCTAGTCCCACCACTTCATAAAATAAATTTTAAAAAATATAGCCCAGATCTTGAGAGTCCATTTTTTTAAAATATTTAATTTGTATTCATGTCAAAATATTTAAACATTTTATGTTGTATTTAGTTTCATTTCTTCGGGTTTCTAAATTTTTAAGTTGGATGTCTTTGAAGAAAAAAACGTGATTGACGTTCGGTCCATTTTCAAAAGACCAAAAAAGATCGAAAAGATATTGCGAGGTGCCATCTGTAGTCGAGATTTAGTCATAGTTCACCTCACCCCTGAATTATAGCATCCGAATTCATCGTCACTAAAATATAGATATATATGATTTATACAGAACTAGGTCTTAACTCTTCAAGACCGTAATAACGCTGACAGCGACCAGTCTCCCGGAAGTGCTAACGTAATGACGCTTCCAGCGTCCGATCACAATTTCCCTGTTTACTTCTTTTTCTTTTCTAATCCACGTTTTTAATCCCTTAAATGGTTTAAGGAAACGCTAGAGCGGCCATTTTGAAAGTATTTTCCTTCTGATACTTTGTTGATCTAAGCTGCTTTAATAAATTATTGTTCTAAATATTTTTTTTTTGTAAGTGACTAGTGAATTTTTCTTTTTTTTGCATCAGACATCATGGCTGACAGGTCTTCTTGCCGTTTTACTGCTGACGAGGCTCTAAATATCTTTTTAGATACGAATGATAGTGACTTAACTTAGACTGTTAGACAGAGATTCTAGACCTAGAAAGTTAAGAAAGTTATAATGAAAGCGATTTTCAGACTCAAGCGAGTCTGATACTACTGATAGTGAATTATTCATCACTAGATCTAGTAAAAGTAGTAAACGAAAGGGGGCGTCGCCCCAGCCAGGCCCTAGTAGATCTAGAAACCTCACTAAAAGTGTAAATATTGATCAAGTTTGACAAAGTTATGTTTGTTAAATAGATAATTGGATAGAGTAGCTATGCGAAATTCCCCGGATGTTTACTAATTTTGAGTGTGCCGATGTTTTGAACTTTTATTTTTATTTGAAGTAATGGTGCTTTTTAATTAACTATAAACAAATAGTTGTGTTAGAAAGGATTTCAACTGTTATTTTAGAAGTGGGAACATATTTTCTAAAATAATTAATTTATAAAATGACTAGAAAAAATTTTTTTTTTACATAATCTCGATAAAAGTTTGTCATTTTTGCAGAACTACCACAAAATGTATGTTGAATTTTTTGTGTAGTTGATTAATGCAACCATATAGTCAGTGAAAAGTAACTATCCTATCTATAGCACATCTAATTCTATTTTGATTTCTGTGAGGTGACCGTGAGTTGCTAGTTTACAAAATGGCGTCCAATGGGACAGATCGACATGACCTTGCCGTATTGTATAGTTCTAGCTGAAAAAAATACATTTATGTGTTTTTTTTTCATTGAAATTGATTTCATTGTGTAGAATATGCATTTGTGCATTTATTTTATATGGTTTTTATATGTTTAAAAATGCACAAATGCTCCTATTTAGTATAGAATAGTATAATACTATAGATCTAATTATACTCTTGCTCTACTCTAGATCTATATAGTGTATATGATTTTATGATATATCTAATTATCTTAAATTAAAATCTAGATTCTAAATCAATCATCAGGAGTCATGATGATCTAAACCTAATAAGTTATAACTAGAGTCTAAGTATAGAGTATAAAGGCACATTCCTCGTCCCATATGCTAGGACAAATTTGTACAAATACTCTTTCTTCCCTAGTGCTATTAGAGCATTCAATGGGCTGCCTGAGTTAGCCAGAAACCAGTGACTTGGCAGAATTTAAGTCATTGGTTAATATGCATGACGCATAGGACGTAATCATCTTCTTTTTTGTATTATATAAGAAGATAGACATAGGAAACTAAAGTGATCTAAACCTAATAAATAAGTTATAACTAGAGTCTACCAAGTATAGACCATAGACTAGACATAGGAAACTAAAGTTTCTAACTAAGAATAATAAGATGAATATCAATTATAATATTTTAACTCAAATATTACTATATTATATATATATTTTACTATTACTCAAATATTACTAAATCTAGATATATAAGCTAAAATTAAATGATTTTTGTGATGATAATGATTATCATTATATATCATATATATACTATATAGAGTATAGGAAATTATCCAATGATCCATATTGTATTATATCAATTTGAGTGGATTAAATCATCATCTAGTTATAGATCTATAATAGTAATAGATGGTATATATTACGAATTTAGATATAACAGGTCAAGATGAATCAGAGTATAATCATAATAAAATGTTTCGGATATTCCTTCAGAGTTGAAGATAATATACTTCCTTTTCCAATGGGAAATGGAGCGTGCATGGTTTGAACCGTAGACAATTGATAAGTCTAAATGACAGTCCAGTGCACAAACCGCATGCCCGGACAGCCATCTACCAATATTATATATTATTATTATAGCTTTTATATAGTGCTACTTTCATGCTTATAGCATGCTCAGAGCGCTTTTGGTCCAATCTCACTTGTGGACCAGTGAGGGGAGGGGGTATCTAGGAGTTGGTTTTCCGTGCTGCCTTTAGGCGCTCAGTAAACACAGTTCTGCCCGAGCCGTGTGTCAAACCTCGAGCCCCCTTCTAGGTAGCCAAGCCAAGTTCAAGTGCACTTGGCTTCTCGACCACGCTTCCCATATATAGTAAATCTATAATATAACTTTGCGGTGCATTCACTGTCTTGTTATATCTATACTGGGTAGCTATATAGAATATAATTATCTTTACAATATATGTCTAGTTTGTCTTTATATAGATCTAGATCTATTAAGAGTATCTAGATCTAGAATTATTTTTTTTTTTAAGAAAAAGAAATCATGCTAAATCTTTATATTGGTTTATATATAAATTTACTTTAAATAGTGACTAATTAGGCCTGTATAAGTTTTTTTTTTTTCTAAATGATGGTAATTGACAATTTAAAAATTGTCTCTATTGACCTTAATACCTTATTTTTCTTTATGACTCGTGAATTTTTAAAAAATTTATATAATTAAATTACTTCAAGTATCACTAGTGATACTTATTCAAGATTGTATATCATTTTAGTGTCAGTTGTAAAAATATAAATATCTCAGTATATTAGATATATGCATTTAATATTTCTTTTTTATTTTCTTAATCTAGGCTACTTCAATGTTTAAATAATTACTTGTTGTAGATCTACAATTAAAATATATCAAGACTTATCAAGAATTTTGTATGATTGTTTACTGGACTCTTCTTTAACACATCCTAATTATAAGCTATTATCAGATTACTATCATGCCAAAACAAAGAAAAAGAAAGCTTTCATCATTTAAAAATGTGGAAGACACTGTTTTGTACAAGTTTCTATTTGAAAATTTTAACTACTCACAACTTGCATCTGATGATACTAATAAACTATGCCTTAAAGGATATGTACTACTCATTTATTTGCAAAATCAATCCTCCAAAACATCAACAGCTGAAATTGTTGCTTCCACATTTGGATTTCCCTTTACTCCTGTTTTAACTCAAAAAGTTCACAATTTAATTGAATACACCATTGAAAAGTACACCAAAAAAATTACAACATATTTGCCGGAAATAAAAAAAAATCTGTTGTGAAATTTTTCATCAGTTACCAAATACAACTGCTCCTAACCCTGATCTAACTCCATTACCAAACACAACTGCTCCTAACCCTGATCTAACTCCAGCTAAAGCTCTAGATATTTCAAATATTAATCAGCCAACTGAACTAAATACTGTTTCATCAAATTTAAGAAGCAATAATGAATTAACCCCTCGTAGAAGAACATTAAAAAGACGCCTTTCTTTAATGTAACAGGCAAGAAGTGAAGACAAAAGTAAATATAGAAAAAAAATATGTTTATTAAAATCTCAAATCAACTCCCAGCCAACCCTTATTAAAACTCTAAGACAATCTATAAAAAGAAAAAGTGAAAGAATGAAAGATCTACTAGGTAAATTACATGAATCTAAAATTCAATCTCTAAAAAGAAAACGTTTCAAATGTAAAAAACAACATCTAGTACACAAAAAAACTCACCTAGAACTTGTTAAAAAAATTAAATCCTCATATAATAAAGAACTTGCTGAGAGGGACGCAATCATTACATCCCTTCAAAGTGATAAATTACATCTTGAAGATGAAATTAAAGAATTAAAAGAAAATAAAGCTAGGTCCCTTAAAAAAAATAAAAAAAACTTGTCTTTTATACCAAGCTAGGTGTTATAATAAATGAAAAACTATCATGGAATCCACATATTAATGAAACTATAAAAAAATCCAACAAAGCGTTAGGATTTATTAAAAGAAATTTCTATAAATCAAATAAGAACATAAAACTAAAATGTTATTTAACCTTGGTTATGCCAATAATAGAATATGAATCCACCGTTTGGGACCCCTCAACTCAAGAAAACATTAAGAAACTGGAACAAACACAAAATAGAGCAGTGAGATTCATAACAAATGAATATTCACATTTGACTAGAGTAACACCATTAGTAAAATCACTAAATTTAGAAAGCCTTCAGGAAAGAAGACTCAAAAGTAAAGTAGCAATTATACATAAAACACTGAACCATAATCTTCAAATACAAAAACAAAATTTAATAAAATACTCAGAAAAAAACAAAGATAAAGGTACATTCCTCGTTCCATATGCTAGGACAAACTTGTACAAATACTCCTTCTTCCCTAGTGCTATTAGAGCATGGAATGGGTTGCCTGAGCTAGCCAGAAAAACCAGTTACTTGGCAGAATTTAAGTCATTGGTTAATATGCATGACGCGTAGGACATAATCATCTTCTTTTTTGAAGTAACGTCTGTATTATATAAGATAAGAAGATAAGCCCCACCCTCTTCTACCTCCCCTATAGTAAGTAGTTTATCACAGAGATTGGGTGTTCTTCTTGATTGCGTCCCTCACAGAACCTCAGTAGACAACTTTGTAAGAGAACTTGGTGTTATTTCAGACCTACAAGCCGCTGAAGTTGCCATGAAAACACCACATCTAACTCTTGGGTTTGATGCCACAACCCAAGAGGGTGTACTTGTCAACTCAGTACATCTCACCACTCCAACTGATACTTTTGTTAAAGCTTGAGATCAGTTGAGTGGTGGGAGGGCAGATGATTATGAAAAACAATTGAATCTATAAAAAATTTAGCCTACGTTTATTCTGATTTTCATAAAATTGAGTTTACCAGTTGCCATGATCAAATTATCAAAAATATTTCCAACACTATGTCAGATCGGGCATCTGTTAATCATGCTTCTATCGTAAGATTAAGTGCAGTATGGGACAAAACCTTAAATGAACTTAATTATCACCTGCACCCAATAGAATCAAAATGTAAAAAAAAACAGTATACTTTTATTAAGCACATCCTAATCTTTATATATATATAAAGCTTTTAGCTGTGAGGTAAAAATGAGCAAACTGTTACACATTTTCAGAAAACCCTTTACAATATAAGTGAAAACGTGTTAAAATTTATATATTTTTTAAACCGTTGAGCCTATTGCAAAAATCTATATATCATTGGAAAGCTCAGAACAAGTGGTTTAATATTATACTATTGATAAAATTTAAAAATAAAAATAAATTAAAGTTTATTTAATAAATTAAAAATTAACAATCTCATATTGGCTTAGTTAAAAAAATAATAATTTTTTTATAAATAAATTTTATAAAACAATACCATACTTCAATTAAGCACACTATGTGCTTTATTTTGATATATGGTTTTTAAATGGGCTTTGAAAATTGGTGAAAATATTACCAATTTTCCTTCAATTTTCATAAAATCTGGTGTCATCATTTCCATTGACTTAATGTTAAGTGAAAATGCGTAAAAAAAAAAAAGTTTTTTTTTTATTCGCTGCTTTTATACCAACAATCTATATATCATTGGAAAGCTCAGAAAAAGCACTTTAACAATCTGATATCATATTTATTTTTTTTAAACTTTTGTCACATTTCTAGTCATAAGAGTTACAAATATTTCATACAATAATAATGATTGAGGACTGTTGGAATATTCTTTTTTTTTACTTGGGAAAGTCAGTTTTTAAAGATTAAATTTAAAAAAATAATTTTTTTCATCTGTGAAATTACCTATTTTTTTTTTCCAGTGACTATCTATAACATTGAAAGATAAATTATCTTGTAGTACATTCAATTTCCAACAAAATTTTATATAACATGTCTATGTTTTAACAAACAGAAAAAACAGTAGGACGTTTATAAAAAGGCTTATGTGATAAAAATTGTGGGGAAAAAAATAATTCCGGTAGAATGAGAAAAAAATTATGTTTTTTAAGAGTTAAATGTAGAGACGGATAAGCATTAAGGAACGAATTTATGTAAAAATGCTTTTGAAACACAACTTTGAAGGTTAATTTTATTAATGAATTGAATGGACTATATTTTGTATGTTCTTGTGTTAAAGTAAAGAAATATCTTTACGATAAGTAGATCCTAGAATTAGATCTATCATTTAGCCTTCCCGAGATTTTCTGCTGCGTTTTTGTTTTTGGTCTGATCTCATGTAAACATGGCTATATGACCTAGGTTATTAAAATAGAAATACTTTCATAGAGTAAGGCAAGTTTTTTTCCTTTTTTTTTAAGGGTCTTAAGTTAGTTTTAGTACTACGTTTACATATGTTACTTTTCCAGTTACTACCCAAGGCACATTTATGCCAGGCTTTGGCAAGATTGGACAAACAGTTTTGATTTCTATTTAGGACATAGTTAAATACATACATATATACATACATGCATGCATGCATACATGCATGCATGCATACATACATACATACATACATACATACATGCATACATACATACATATATACATACATACATAAAACATACATATGTACAAACATACATACACATATATACATACATACATACAAACACCTTACTTTCTGCTTTATATATTAGATAGTTAAAGTAAAGATCCTTTTTCCGATCTTGTGGTCTATAGGGCAGATGATGTAAAGGTCATTTGTTTCTGTGTCCTCCTACGGTTAACGAGGGTGTCATGTGGCCAGCACAACCACCAACCGCCTTTACTTTTCCTCAACTAATGTCGGGTACCCATTAGAGCTGGGTGGACTCAAAGGCGCCCAAAGATCCCGAAATAAAAATCCCAGTCTTCACCAGGATTTGAACACTGGCTCTCCGAGTTCTGAGCCTTAATACGTCTGCTTCTTTGATAAACTCTATGAAATCTTTTGAAATGTGTGTTTTAAAATTAAAAAAAAAAAATTCTATTGGAAGTTTACTTTAATTTTGTTTATTTAGTTGATATTTATATATATGCATTACACATTTTGTACTTTTGTATCCTAGTAATTTTTTTTTCTTTTGTAACATTTTATTTAATAGAGAAACTAGCTCAGAATTTTAAAAATACAAGTATGAAGCATCAACGTATTAAAAGTCTTACATATAAAGGTATGTATAAATATTTTGTAGTTCTAGATTATTGTCCTTAATTGTTGTAGGAGTAGATACGTTCATTTGTAACTTAACAATAACTATCACAGTTTTTATAAAGTGCTTATTTCAATAGGCGTGCTCAGAGCGAAATTTCCCTATCTCGTTTGTGGACATTTTGGTGTTTTTTCCTTTGTCATTAGCTCATAAGCATTTCTGTATATCTAATTATCTACGTCACCCAACCATGCGGGTCACCTCGCTAACCCTCCTCCTGCCCCATCCCGCCGCACCCGAGCCTTCCTCGCTCTCCAGGCATGCGCACAAAGTCGTTTGCCTAAACCCTCCTATTTGGACAACTGTGTCTTTGAGGGAGTGTTAACCCATCAATAAATAGCGTGGTATGCTACGCCGCGGGTCGACTAGTATATATAAATGTAATGAAACAAGTTCCTTTAATAGTAAAGAAATTAATAGTAACATATGTGCAAGGCTAACATTTATATACAAGCAACTCCACTAGATGTTTTTTCCTTCTCGTTGTTTACACAGACACACACACCCGTGACTTCCCTCAAGTCCCCAAACTCCTAGGTACACATTAACACTTGATCGTGTTACGGGGTTGACCACACATGCAGTATAGAAACCGTGCCACAATCTGCAATCCGAGACCCCTCCTTTATGCTCTCTCTCCATGTAGATCTATCTAGTGCTACTTTTTCCTAGCTGCTAGCAAAGATTATGAAGAGCTTCATTTCATTATTGAAAGATTATCTAAGCTTTGTTGATATTTTTAAAATGTAAATCTAATATAGATCACAGATAGATTCTTGATCTAGAATTCTAGAGCAAGAAAAGATCTTACGAGCTATAAATCAGAAGTATAGGTCTAGCGTTTGATCTAGATTCCACATAATGAAAATGCCAATAAATAATAACACTAGTGTGCGTTGCCCACAGGCGATATTGGTAACCTCGTTCGTTCAAGTAGCTTACTGTGTCAAAATCACAGGTTCGAAACCCGGTTTGAACCAAACATTTTATTTAATCAATTCTAATTATATTTCATCATATTTTAAGCTGTATAATAGAGTTACTGTCTTTTTGTAAATATATTTTTCAATATTTTTATTGTTTCATTTTGTGTCGTTTGCAAGATGTTTTTCCGTCGAGCTTACAGCCTTTTACCAGTGTTAAAGAAAGTGAACATGAGGATTCTGAAGTCGAAGCCTTCAAGAAAAAAATTGGTATGTTGCTTTATATAAGAACAAAATATATTGTTTATTATCAGGTTCTCCTGCGCTTTGCGTTCTCCACAGAGATCCCTCACGGGCGATTTAAAATAACTACACACACCCTGTTGCCACCTACATGTTTTGCCACATCTTATGTAGATAAATCCAATGCCCGCTGGAGGTATATTGAAGTCTTTTCTCTGTCTTCTGCGCCTATGATTATTACTGACTTTTTTTCTTAAATATGAATACTTTTAATGTCAAGTGCATCTGATTTGGCCCACATGCCTAGACCATTTTGGTTTGCGGATTAGTGACACTCTGGGTTTAGTCATGTGACATATATAAAAGTAAAAAGTTCTCCCTTTCAGGCCTTGTGATATATTGGACTTATGTCCCTCAAATCTCTTACGGTGTTCTGTCAACATGTAACTGATGGAATTAGTACTATTAGTGACATTATCTCAGAATGCTATTATTAGAATCTTTCTCAGCCACGTTTAGTCTATGTTCAAGTTTTATGAATATGTTTCTTGTCTCGCAAGTGTTGATGGTATTAGGGAAATGAACATGGGTTCAAACCCTGCCTGCTCCCATCCCCCGTCGTCCTGCGGGAGGTTTGGACTAGGAAGTAATTATCTTCAACTCTGAAGGAACATCCGAAACATGTCAAACAACAAACAAATAATATGTGATGGCATCAGAATCCTTTTCAGTTGTAGTTGGACGGATCTCAAGGTCATCGTCTCAGTATCGGTCTTGGAATATTCAAATTAGGTCCAGAGGCGTTTTAGCTAAAGTTTCCTTCAATTGTTCTACCAAATTTTGCATCCATTTTTTCTCTCTTTCTTTCTGTTTGTTATTTTACGGGTTCGCCTTCGAACAAAAAGATGAACATTCTTCATGACTTTTGTTTGTAGCCTTCTCTACCTTTTTAACATACTGTTTAAGCCTGTCTCGTTTATCTAGCAAGCAGCATCTCTTCAATTTTAGATTTACCAAACTGCAGACTTCATCTGTTTCTCTACCATCTTGTATGCATTTTCCTGTTATCTTCTATGTTTGGCATCATTTCTCTCTACGACCATCTCTCCTTGTTTAAACCCTATCTTCTACTGACGACTTCTTCTGCTAATTCAATTTACACATCTGTCATTATAAAAAAAATCAATAAACTATAGAATATTAAATATACAATCTTTTTGTTTTTGCCTTTGAATTTATTGAACTGTATAGATACATCCTTTATTTAGAATGATACAAAGTGTTAGAAACGTATTATGGAGGTTGCAGGATTTCTCTTAGCTTTGCAGTTCTTTCTGCAACTCAATATCGGGCCACATCTAGTAAAGAATCTAACGTTGTAGGCCTACTAAGCTAGTTGGGCTATTGTGCTAAATTCTTCCCATACTGCCTTATTCCTAGATATACAACTACGAAGTAAAGACAATGGTGAATTAACATCTACAAAATGCCTCACGCTATAAGAGAAAGGAAACATTCTAATGTAAAAATACGCACTAGTTATCAAGGTGTTTTCTCAGAAATGGTGCACTAAAACTTCATGGTGTGCACCTTTAAAAAATAGGTATTCATGTCAAAGGGAAAATGTAAAACGTTCATATTACAAAAAAGTCTTTGACTAGCATGTCATCAAAAAAAGATAAAATAGAGAAATGATCCATTTCCAAAATAGTAGTATGAGAGTTTAATCGTTGTTTGTTTTTCAGACTCATGAAACAAATCAGCAACGATTTAGGATAGCAACTTAAACTGTTTATTACATTTTGAATCTAATGTTAAGAATTCTATTTCAGAACATGAGGTTGACTTTGAAAGTTCAGAAAAAACATGTATGAAAAATTATGGCCATCCTGGTTTCATTCCCATGACAGAACTGAAAACATCACACTTCCCTGAGGAGTACCAAGATCAAGACTTGGTTGACACAATAAAACTTTTAGGAGATTTAACAGTCAAAATAATAGTTACTGTTTCCGACAAGGTAAAGATTGGAAGTGGTCGAATTTTTGAACTCACTAAAAGTACACAAAAAGGTACATGTCCTTGTTCAGATTGTAGAAACAACAGTAAACACACACAAAATTGGTGGGAGATAGTGGTCCTTACATCAATCCATGTTGTGAATAACAAAGAAGATGCCAAAAACACCAAGTGCAGGTTATTTTACGACACTGAGGACAGCTCTTTGGTTAATCTTGAAGGTGCGATGGTTGAAAATTCGTTGCAAAATAAAAATAACCAAATCTGTAGACTAATCTGTGTAACATGCGATGAAGTATTAAGCAACCGGATTGATGACCTACTTAAAAAGTTCATTGAAAACTATGAGAAAGTCTTTGACAAATTTTGGGATGTTAAAAATTCAGAAAAACTTGTTGTCATAGTGTCGCATCCGCATGGCACCCCCAAGAAAGTTACTATTGGTAAGTCAGATGAGAGAAAGAAAATTTCTGATGGTCATAGTGTTTTAACATATTCAACAAACACATGTCCAGGAAGTGCTGGAGCATTTCTGTATATCTTGTAGTAGTCATTGCAATATTTATTCACTTGCAATTTTGTATAATGATTAAAGTACAAGTTGATATATATATAATCTAGTTTGTCAGTAAGGACATTGGTATATAACGTGTGTTTATTTTTGAAATCCTTGCTAAAAGCATGAATTTTGTTGTTGACATTGAGTTTATGTGTATGTTGTTAGTATGCAGAGCATCCCCTATGGGGATTGTGTTGTTCTATATAACGTGTGTTACGTGAGAGATTGTGTTGTTAAAACGGTCTCATTAATCTAGCGTTAAAAGCGTTCGCGCTATTTATTGTTTTCTAGTGTATCATTTTAAAGCTAAAAATATAATCTATATTAATTTTAAAATACGTAAGCTTTTATTTATACAAGAACAAATTAATTTTCAGGAACATTTTGCGCATCGTCTTCTAAGTCTACCTCAAAATGTCTTCAATTCGAATGTTATAAAGTCTACTAGATCTAAACCTTCTCTTAACTAGGATTCATTTTTCGGGCGAAAGTGGTGTGGGTGGGCGGGGGTTAAAAATAGTATATTGTTATTTAATCTAACATTAATTAATCTATCTAAAAGCTGTATAAAAGGGGTATAGTCTTTTTTTTGGTAAAGGTATTTTTTTATGTTTTTGTCTTATTTCACTATTTTAATAAATGTCAACGTAATTCAGATACAAGTTATTGTACTTTTTTGTATCGATCCTCTTTAAATATTGCACACGTTTGATATATTTAGCAATTGTTGTTGTTTTTTTATGTGAAGGTAACTTATTAACACGATTGCTTTGTCACTATATCATAACTTTTTAAAAATAGTTTAACTTTCATTTGAAATGCCATTGTGAATGACAATAAAGATAGTATCCTATTTGTTTAAAATTATTATTCTTACTATTGTTAAATGCAAATCTATGGATAGATGTTTCCCTCTCACTGTCTCTCTCTCTCTCACTCTGTTGTAGTCACAGTTCTCTCTCTCTGTTTAATTACAGACCTCTCTATCTCTCTGTTGTAGTTAAAGTTCTCTCTCTCTCTCCCTCTCTGTTGTAGTCACAGTCCTCTCTATCTTTCTCTCTCTCTCTCTCTCTCTTTGTTGTAATAACAATTCTCTCTCTCCAACTCTGTTGCTATTGTTTCATAGACTAAGCGATATTCATTTTTTTTAATACGCCCATGAACCTTTGTTCCAATGAGTTACTTATCTCGTCCGATGATCAGATAAACAATCTCGACTTAATGTGGTCTTCCTTATCGTATTTCAACTTCTAACGCGAGACGTCATAAAAACTAAAATTGTCTAGGCCATGAGTGTACATCACGCTTCACATGTTATAAACAAATAAATAAATTATGGCTTTTATATAGCGCTACTTTCATGCTTGTTATGAGGCCCGCCCAGTTGACTTTTCAGTCTTGTCACAAGTACCCTAATTTTATTTTTATGACTACATATGATGTAGGAGAAGGAAAACTCTGAATCCGAACCTCCGTTGTCTTGTGGCTATACACGGACACCGGAAAGGCTTCGGGCGACAACCTTGAGGAAAAAAATCATTAGCTGGTGACCCTTAGGTAGATTGCTGCACACTGTGCTACAGCCAGACAGAGCCTGCGGCGCTACTGATCCCAAACTGTCTCATTAGCTGCGCGGAGAGGGAGAATCGACCATAGACAATGCCCAGGCTTTCATCTCAGAGACCAAGGCGAACGCCACATTGACCTGCAATATATGTCGACGGAAGTGTCTCTCCAAAATAGGGCTTCACAGCCATGTGAAAAAGTGCTCGAGGTGAACCATAGTTGTTCTACGACTGAAGGAGGCCAATGATGACTTTCATTCTTAAAGCATGCTCAGAGCGCTTTGGTCCAATCTCATTTATGGACCAGTTGGGGAAAAGGGGTATATGGGAGAAGGTTTTCCTTGCTGCCTTTAGGCACTCAGTAAAACAACTCTGCTCGAGTGGGTGTTGAACCTCGAGCCCCATTTTTAGGTAGCCAAGTTCAAGCGTCTCTCGACCACGCACACACTTTTCTTGACATATCACGTGATTAACCAATCACATATTTTCTTGCCCAGCTCCTGTATTCACCCGAGCGACATATACGCTTAAATTCTCATCAGTTAGGAGCAGTCGTTCTTTTTCTCTGGATAGTTCAGAGATTCTTATTTATTATTACATACATTCCATTATTTTTGGACTTACTTCCTAGTTTCGGCTACACACATGGATTCATTTCCGATCACTACAAGGTGAAGTTCCTTTTTCCGTTGGAATCTCTTCATCGGCAAGTAGCAAGTATCAAAAGTACAATAAGTAAAAGTACCGTAAGTGCCATTACCGCAAGAACAAGTACTGCTAATACCAATACAATAACTACCTGTACGGCAAGCATCAGTACTACAAGTGCCAGTACCCAAAGTAACAGTACCACAAGCACCAGTACCAAAACAACCAGTTCGGCAAGTACCAGTACCAAAACAAGCAGTACCACAAGTACCAGTACCAAAAGAACCAGTACCACAAGTATCAGTTCGGCAAGTTACAGAAGAACACTCAATTACCAGTTCTACACCTGGGTTTAATTTCCAGCCTACACCTGAACGTCTCTTTAGAGCATCTGACTCCAGACTCTATAACGCTTAATTTAAATCCCGTCATAGCTTTTCCCCCTGCACCTCAAAAGTACTGTCAGCGGTCTTGCAATTATCACCTCAAAAAGTCATCAGTTGCATTTGACACATGAGCTAATTTTTTTTTTTAAATAAAGTATAGGGTACGCATAGCAATTTATCAAGTAGTTTTTAAATGATGATTTAATTCCTCCACTTATCTATTTAAACATCTTTTTTTTTTTTTTTAAATCCTTTCTCTGCACTATTGTTATCCTTTCGCTTTTACGTTTTATTCATTTATTATTTTATCCATTTGAGCTATAGTAGTTCTCACATTTCTAATTGTATGATGTCACCGATGTCCCTTTGCAAATCGCGTTTGAGCGCTGATCAACCATAGTCGTTAAAAATCTCTTATACATAAAATAAAAAGTAATAATTAAATGTATTTTAAACCAGCGTCATAGACACATGTATGTCGACATCATATTTTTTTTTTCTGTTTTACATGTTTTGAGTGTTCCTTCATATTTGTAGTGATGGGCAAAAGTTATTAAAATTTAAAAAACTTTTCAACATGTGCTAGCTCATCCCTGTTTTCTGGTCATATGATATCAACAACTTTGATTATCAAAAAATGATCCAGTCAACTATTTAGTCAGTCTGTATTTAAAGAGGGTAGAGTAAGATGCTGGTAGAAGTTATGGGAGTCAATATCTGCTCTTGAAAGTAGCAGCATTATAAAATGCAAAACCTTTTATGCCAAAAGCTTCTATTCAAGATTCTGAATGTTTTTATTTTTTCCGAGTCACGTGGTGCTGTTTAAATTACAAAGTGGGAATCTGATTAGAGATATATAGTCGTTTTAATCAATTCATTTGTGGCAAACAATAATTTACTAACTGCAGGAACATCAAGTACACCGGGTTTTTTTTTATAGCTGAAACCTTAGATGAACTATTAGTAACTACTGTTATTTAATTATTGTGTTCTATACCGACAAAGGAAATTAATCCTTCAGTATTCTCAGGTATGGCTAAATATGTAGGGTTTGGGCCCTTTACGATGTTGTTCACACTGTTTTTCCCACACCCATTCTCGGATCAAGTTGGAATTTTAAACAATTATTTATTGTACCTAAAAGAAACCTGAATCATTTTTTTTTTAAAATAACCAGTTAGTCATTTGGTAAATAATTATATAGGTTGATATTGCACAAGGGAAATAACTTTTTATTATTGAGATTTACAGTTGTATTGTGGCTTGTTTTACGTCTAGTAAGAAAAAAATATCCTCGAAATATTTTCCAATGATACTCATTTAGGTCCGAGTTTTCAGAGTTTTCGGGAAATCATCAGGAAAAGTTGTCAGTAGCTAAAAGGAACGATCGGATTGAAAATCATTTAGTATAAAATGTGTCCCAACGGCGATGTCATATCTCCCTGAAGCGCACCTGTGTTGACAATTTGTGTTTTAGATGTTACATTGTTCACACTAACCCTCTAATGTCTCTGTGTTAAAAACTCATTAGCGCATAGTATTTATTTTGGAAAAAAAAATTACAAAACTTATACAATTGCATAATATATATTACAATAAAAAAAAACACAAGATACAGAAATTGTACTAAGACAATTAGATGAATTACAGAAATTGGAATCAAATAGGCTATGTTTTTCCACCCATAAAATGTCAATTATGAGACAGTAGCCAAGAAAAATTATTACCATATATATATGGTAAACCAGTAACACAGACAAAAAAAAAATACCTTGGTTTTATAATAAATGAAAGAAATCCACATATTGATGAAACTATTCTAAACAAAGCATTTAGGATTTTATGAAAAGAAATGTAAGCAAATCAAATAAGAACATAAGAGTAAAATTTACTTAATCTACAAATGCTTCCTTCTTCCCTAGTGCTATTAGAGCATGGAATGGGTGACCTGAGCTAGCCTGGAAAACCATGTGGCTCTGCAGAATTGAAGTCATTAGTTAACAGGCATGACTAGATTGACATAGAAAATTAAATGTTATATAAGTTAGAAGAACATTTCCAAACATTCATTCGTGTTAACTTGCTTTCTACAAAAACATCCGGAACAACCTATTGACAGATACCTACACTGTTTGTGATGTTTAGACAGGAAAATTATAAGGTGACAGCAGAATTTTTAAATAATCTTTTATTCTTTTTTTTTTCTCGATCTAAACGTGACGACAGACCGACAGAAAAAACGCCCAAATGTACGCGGCTATCAACTTTGACTGGGGTACTAAAAATATAATAAAATCTTATTATTTCAACTCAACGAGGCACATATATCTTTATTTACACGACCTCACAAGTTCATAAAACATCATCTTTCTTAGGCACAGTCTTTTCACTTGGGCGGAAATCGTTCTCCTCTCTAATGTTGACATTCTTTTAGGTCTAGTGCGCACTTCTAGCACTAGTCTGGATGGCGGTGCGTATAGCAGAGTTTTTAAACTGCATGAAATCGCTGCATAAAAAGTTGATTTTTTTTAAATGTGCATGACACATACAAAGTGCAGTCTTAGCCTTTATAAAGAAATATAATATACAATATGATAGAAAAATATATTTAATCAAACTCATTTTAGAAACATTTTTTGTAATGACGAAAATGATCAGTCGAATTAAGGCTACCAATCCAAGAAATTGCTTTTGTGTTCTATTAGTTCTAAATGTAATTGTATATGGCGATAAGAATAGAAAGTCTCTCAAGTCCCCCAACAGTGTAGAAAAACTACAGCTCACGTCGTGTCATTTTACATTGCGTAAAACTCTTGGCCTATTAATGGCTTGGAAGAAAGTCTTTACCTTGTAACTTCTCGTATGGCTACGTTCAGACATTTAATATTTCAATTGGTATATTCATTATGGGTTTAGTACGAAGCAGCAATTGATGCAAAGTTTGCAGGTTATATGGTAAAAAATGTACTTTGTAACAAAGTAAAATGGCACATTTTTTCCTAAGAGACTTAAAAACATTGCGTTAGTATTCTAAAGAGTTTCCTTGGGGCATATCTGTTGCGTCGACCACCTTTCAGCTCACTCAAAAAAAAAAAGCCTTGGCATACATTCGTCCCCCATATGAAATACGTGCCCTGTCCAGCGTGACTGTCGAACGGATTCTCTATACCAGCAATTCTCAACCTTTTTGTCTCGCCGACCCCCTCTTTTCAATTGCCCACCCCCAAGCGTAAAATTATTTTCGTTCAAAAGCATAATTAATTATGCTTTTACAAATACCATAAAATTGTAATCCTAATTACCTTTAGACTAATTAGACTAAAAGGTTTAGCTTTTCGACGGTCATCGTCATTCGACTACCAAAGGAGTCGCGATCCACAGGTTGTGAATCCCTGCTCTATACTTTCCATACTGGCATGCGCACCAACATCGCTGTTTGTAGTTTAGTCTTGCCTAAGTATGTCCATGAAGGAGCGCAAACAAATTAAGAAGAGGCATACCTGTATAAAAAAGTACTGATCTCTACAAAAAATAGTTCTACAGGAATTTAAATAGGAACTATAACGATGCCCAGATTGAAATGTATATGAAACTAATCAGACAAAATAAAACAAAACATGTTGGTTTAATTTTTTTTTTTTTCAGGATACCTCAGTTTTTTAGCTTTTGACTTCAGTTGTCGAGCTTAGTACATCATAGGAATCCTTGGGCTTTTGCCTCTTTTCTTTGCCTCTTTTTTGGGCGTTGCCTCTTTTTTGGGCTTTTGGCATGTTTATTGGGCATTGTAGACGCCTTATTACGGTCTTGAAGAGTTAATCTAAATATTCTAAATTGCCTTTTATTTAGAGTCTTTGCATACACATTTTGGGTCCTAAATGGAATCATTCTTCATTCATTCAGACCATAGCATAGTCTAGTTCTAAAGATAACACATAGGCCTACAATAACGACCGAAGATCGAGGGGAAAAAAATATTATTAGGGCCTCTCTTCCCGCATTACTCCCCCCCCCCCATCACGCACACTTTTTTTCCTTCAGTACTAGCAGTTTAACCTTGAGATTCTTGGCAAATCGATTTTTTGTCGAATTATACGTCACTGTTGCCAACTCTTGTTTCTTTCCAAATTGATCATTGTGATTTGAATAAACTCTTGGACTGATTATGTAGCGCATCCTTTTATTTCACTAAAATGAAGATGGCATCAGAGTTTGCTTATACAATGTATAAGTGTTGCTGATGTCTAAAAGTGTATTGTTTTATTTTAATAATTTTATAGGCCAACTCACCTTATATTACATATTAATACGAAATGAAAATACGTGTGTTTTTAAATCAATGACATATATACAGATATTATTCAAAGATGGATAGGTGTTAACATGGGCGTAGCCAGGTGGGGTTCACCTCCCCCCCCCGAAATGAACCCCCCCCCCCAAATTCCAAGAGCATAGCTAAGAAAGATTTTGATTTTAAAAACCCCTCCGAAATCTACGATAAAACCCCCTCTTCAATATAAGACTATCCATACATCAGTCACCATATTTTATGAGCGTAGCCAAGAGGAGTTTTGTGTTTAAAAAAACCCCCTCCAGCCGGGTTTGCAGCCAAAAACCACTTTTTCAATATAAAAAAAAGAAAATTACACACTTATAATTCTATAAGCGTAGCTAAAGGGGTTTTGAGTTTAAATCCCTCCCCCCCCTTTTACGTGGTGTTTAAGCTAAAAAATACCTCTTCAATATAAAAAAAGCAAATTACACACTCAAAATTCTATGAGCGTAGCCAATTTAAGCCAAGGGGAATTATGAGTTTAAACCCCTTCTTCCAGAGGACTTTTTTTTTAAAGTTTAAAACGCCTCCAGAGAGATTTGAGGTTGAAAACCTCTCTCTTTAATTTTATTATAAAGCAAACTACTGTCACCAAATTATATACAGTGAGTGATTAAAAGATAGAAATTGACTCTCCTTTGAATTAGTGAGACGGAGGCGTGATGACTGAGTAGTAAAGCACTTGGCCTCCAAACCCGGGGTCCCGGGTTCGAATCCTGGTGAAAACTGGTATTTTTACTTTTGAGATCTGTAGGGCATCTCTGAGTCCATCCAGCTCTAAAGGATAACTGAAATTCGTTGGAGAATCGTAAAGGCGGTTGGTCGTTGTGCTGGCCACCTGACACCCTCGTTCACCGTGAGACACACAGAAACAGATGATCTTTACACTATCAGCCCCATAGGTCACAAGGTCTGAAAGCGGAACTTTACTTTTTTTTTTTACTTTAATTAGGGAGAGGCATTTTTATAACAAAGTAGGCCTACAATCTAAATGAAAATGTGTTCCACGCGTACGTTTGCTTACTATGATAAAAAAAAGTCGTTTCGTCTAATTTAAGAACTATTATATAATTACCAAAACAATGAGGCATTGTCTTCAATTCCGAAGATAAAGGATGAGTGTAGTATTTCAAGTCACTCTATATTTGCCTGACTAAGACTTAGTTCTTTTGACTCCCAATGGCCGCAACAGTAGGCCTGCTAACCTTAAACCATAAGAATCTGTTCTGGACAATGACCAACGGTTACGTGTTAAAGGGTATTATATGAATAATTCATTCGGATTTGAGTGAAAACATAGTTTTAAATATAACACGTACAAAAAGAATAGAAATATCGACAAAAATGTTTTATTGTTGGCTTTTAAATTGTATAAATGCAAACTTTTATACATGTAATCGTTCGAAAAAAAATAATTCCAGAGTTTGTCTTTAATAAAATAGCTAACTTGGCAGCTCGTGTCTACGTGCTTTCCTTTACTAGAATGGCTCAGTAGAGGAAATGAAGATCTGACTTTGTTGCTTAGAAAGGGGGAAGTAACCAGACTGTATGAGACATTGACATAAATATATGTCTATGGTGTGAGACCTTTTCAATTTTGGAATTATCTTATCCTATCTTTAGATATGGTGATATAAAAAAAATATCACAGATTTCTAATTTAACTTAAGAGTTTTCGGGTGTTCTATCAGAAATGAAGATTACTGCGTTCTAGATCAAACCTCTTGCAAGAATTTAAGGCAGCGGATTTACGTTGGGCAAGGTCTGGACCCGGGTTCGAATCATGATGAAGACTGGGAATTTTAATTTTAGGATGCTTTGGCGCTTCTGACTCCATCCAGCTATAATGGGTTCCTGACATTAGTTAAAGAAAAGTAAAGGGGGTCAGTCATGGGCGTAGCCAGGATTTTTTTTCGGGGGGGGGGGGTTAGGGGGGATTTTTCTCTCTCCCCCCGCCCCCCCCCCCCGCGAAAAAAAAATATTTGTATGTATGTGTGTGTGTATGTGTACATAATCTTTATTACATTCTGACCTTTCATTCTATCGGGACACGTTTATTGTGCCCTAGAATAGGTTCTTCCTGGAGTTAGTGGAAAACTTGTTGCTTCCCAGCCATTTCTAGCAATGGGGTCTGGGGGAAGCTTGCCGCCAAGAGCACTACTTCTGGTATTGAATTCCAAAAAAATGCATATTCTGAGGTATCTACAGTGCATTTTCCTGCTATTAAAAAGTCATTTCAAAAACCTAGTGTGCTATTCTTACTGACTTAGACCCTCCCACGCCGTTCGGCACATTTACCGTCAAGCTGTTTCCACAAAAATTGTCTGAAGCCTCTTTCCACCTACTCTGAGGACCTCCGTGAATGTGTGGCGCCAAGTTGTACTAGGATGTCATCCCATTTCTTATGCGTAATTCATTTTGTCGGAGAACATGTCCCGCAAACCTCATGCGACGCTCTGTCACAATCTTACTAAGGGGTCGACTTCCAGTTCGGCATAGGATTTTCTTGATTTAGACCTGATCTCTATAATTGACTCCTAAAATCTGTCTTAGCCAACTTTGTTGAGCCACATTTAGTGTTTTTCAATTTCGGCAGATGACTATTCACTGCACTTTATTTATGGAGCCCCGCCACTGATAGAAATGTGTAACCTCTCTTGAACACTCTCTTGGAATTAGGTGACTGTAATTTGCTTTAGATTTTATATCGAAAAGGGAAGTTTTATCGTCAAAATCATCTGTTGGGGGTTTTAAACTAAAAAATCTTAGGACTTTGTTGTTGTTTTTTAAAATTCAAAACCCCATTTAGCTACGATCATTGAATTTGGTAACTGTAGTTTGCTTTAGAATAATATTGAAGATAGAGGTTTTCCACCTCAAAATGCTCTGTAGGAAGATTTTAAACTCAAAACCATCTGGAGGAGAGGAGTTTAAACTCAAAAGCCCCAATTGGCTTGGCTACGCTCTTTAGTGTGTAATTTGCTTTTTTATATTGAAGAGGTATTTTTTTTAGCATCAAACCCTTCTGAAGGGGGATTTAAACTCAAAACCCCTTTTGGCAACGCTCATAGCATTTTGAGTGCATAATTTGCTTTTTTTTTTTTTTTTTTTTTTTTTACATTGAAGATGTATTTTTTAGCTTCCAACCCCGCTGGCGGGAGGTTTTAACTCAAAACCCTTTTTCTACGCTCATAGATTTTAGAGTGTGTAATTTGCTTTTTATTTTATTGAAGATGTATTTTTGTAGCTTCAAACTCCACTGGATGGGAGTTTAAACTTAAAACTGAGTCAAAACCCATTTAGCTACTCTCATAACATTTTGAGTGCATACTTTGCTTTTTTTTTTTTTCCTATTGAAGAGGGGGTTTATCCTAAATTTTGGAGGGGGTTTTAAAATCAAAATCTTCCTTAACTGTGCTCTTGGAATTTGGGGATTGTCGCTTCCATTTCTATTTTGTTTTCCATTATAGAAAAGGGGGATTTAACAGCAAAAAAACCCTGGTAGGGGGTTTTAAACTCAAAACCCCCCGGTAGTGGGTTTTAAACTCAAAGCCCCTGTTAGGGGTTTTTAAACTCAAAACCCACTTGGCTGCGCTGGGGCAGGTGATGCTTTAGTACTAAAATCTCACATAAAATAAACAAAATCAAAGAAAAAAAATCAGTCATTAAAGCCCGTCTCCCCCCCCCTCCCTAGTGTGTGTGTGTGGTTTCAACCCCCTGGCTACGCCCATGGGGTCAGTCGTTGTTAACCATAGGCCACAGAAATAGATTGCCTTCACATCATCTGCCCTATAGACCACAAGGTCTGAAAGAGGAACTTTACTTTTTCTTTTATGTACCTTCTTGACTATTTGACAAATTAAATTTTGTTTAATATTATGACTGACTTGATTACACAGTTATTACGTATGTCTTATTCTCACTACAGTTTTGTTGTATTTATTAAATATATCTTACACCTGAGAAAGAAACTGAAAAAAAATTGAAATAGACAAATATGTAATATTATCGTGACCACAGTTCGGAGCGCATATATACCACAGGGTAGGGCAGTGGCGTAAAATATAGCGTGAATTTCTTGTCGTCCGTGACATCAGCCTTGCTATAATTAAATCAGTATTTTGTCTGGCTAAACTTGACAGATCCCTTTCGTAAAAAACAACATACAAACAAAACAAAGAAAAAATATAAATAAATTTTTTTTTTTTTAACAAAAACTTATCTAAGGGGGAAACTCCAGATTCGTAGGCATATCACTCCATACTGTATAATTTGTTTCCCTTTTTATATCAATGCAAATAATTAATTACCGCTTATTAATTGATAAATTTGTTGTTTTTCTTTTTCAATTGATTTTTTTGTTGGTACAATAAATAATTGTGTAAAGTTTACATAGCATTTGAGATTGGCCGTGTGAGAAATAAAGTGTTCAAATATTGTACCAGCAGGGGCGTAGTTAGGAATTTAATTTTTCCATCATTTGGGGACCCGGGGTGCCCAATGTTATTGTTGGAGTAACGTAGGCTATATTGGCCTACACTAGGTTTTTAATTTTCTATTTCATTTGGGGCCACCAAATTAGACCTATGTATGATTATGCAAGGCTAGCCCTGTTATAATAATCATGATAGTTAATATATTAGACTAGATAGTCTATAGATGATAGATCTATCCAGATTTAAGCTAAATGCACACTACAAAAAAAAGAACCAATAACACGACCCCTTCTCCACCCTTGGATGTTTGTTATCAGCTGGTGAGTTGAAAAAAAAAAAGGAATTGCAAAAGGAATGGAATAAATAATTCGCCATTAAAGAGAAAAAAAATCCACAGCCAGCCTCGCTCTGGAACCACTGTAGGTGAGTAGTTCATTATCATAATAGGGTTCCAAGATGGCGATGGAAGAACTAACCCTTCTGTATTCTCTATTTGTTGTGTAGATAACATATTGTACATTAAATACTCAATCTAAATCATGTGGTATGCAATTTGTTACAATGAAGAAGTACGAGTAAGTTGAAAAATGTAAGTTATCTACCCTTTTGAAGCTTTTCATCACATTAATCACAATGAAGAAAGTTTAAAAAAAATAGAAACAATAAAATTATTAAATATAGAAATAAAATCATTGCCATTGTGAATCAATGCGACTAGTGTCTCACTCTTG
This sequence comes from Biomphalaria sudanica, assembly GCA_036873155.1. Taxonomy (NCBI): domain Eukaryota; kingdom Metazoa; phylum Mollusca; class Gastropoda; family Planorbidae; genus Biomphalaria; species Biomphalaria sudanica. Next base: position 1,515,915 of record JAZGLO010000013.1, read on the forward strand.
ACTCTTGCGACAACTGTAACAATGTTGAATGTCAGTATCAATAATATCATAGTCATTCATTAACATTATGCCTTTTAGTTACTTTTTATGATAGATCTGATATTGGGAATGATTGAATCTGTCGTGTGTAAGACTGTCTGTCTCTTACTCTCACTCTTCTGAGGTCTTCTCAACTCTAGACTGAAGTTACAGTACAGTCACTTCTGTCTTCTGACTCACCTAAACATTTCCCAATTCGATTGGCCCAATGTTTATTTTTGCTCTAGTGTCGCTAGCTACTAAGCTACAGCTAGCCCTGAGACTTAAATTTAAAGAGTCTTTAACTTTCACTTTAAGACTAAGATTAGTAAGATATTACTTAAGTTATTAGTATAGAATAGTATAGAACTATACTAAGACTATAGATCTAGATCTAGAATCTAGTTTAGTAGATCTAGGGTGTAGGGCTCTAGGCAGTCTAGGGCTAGGGGAATCTAGTCTCTAGCTCTAGAGTCTAGAGATTATATATATTGAATATTGATTATAAATTCTCTAAGAATTAGATTTCTTGATACTTATGCTTGATTTCCACTGAGTCTGAGTAAAGGCTTGAAGGTCTAGAGTTAGAGATTATAGATTCTATTTAAATCTAGATCTTGCTAGATTGATCTATATTCTATATTTAGACAATTTAGATAGATCTAGACCTAGTAGTAGTATAATTTATAATAATTAATATGTTTATTATTAATGTAGGTACATACTAAAATCTACATTCTTGTAGAGTTTACTAGTATCTTTAATCTTATATTATTTATTCCTTATATTATTATTATACTTCTAATCACTAATCACTATTGATTTATTGATACACTAGTGACTAGTGACGACTAGTCTAACTCTAGATTTTATTAGAATCTAGTAACGTAGACTGACTAGAATAGATCTATTCTAGATCTAGATGCTTAAATACTATTTTGATAATGATTAAATAAATATCAATACTTCATAATAGATAAATAGTGCACTAATAGTAATAGTACTAATACTTACTATTGTAGACTTGAATTACAATCATCTACTGATCTATTTATTCTATATAGCTAGAGGAAGAGTCTTGATCTAGTAAATTCTAGTATCATCTACAGAATACATTATTCAATTATTTTTAGTAGATTGTACTTGTAGAGATAAAAAATTTAGAATAGAATTACAGAGACTAGATACTAGGGCAACTTCTAGAATTTATACTCTAGAGTGACTAGAGTAGTTTAATATTTATGTAGTATTACAACTATAGTACTTTTCTTTAAGGCAGTGTTTCACAAAAAACTTTTTCTTAAAGTAACACTTCGCTTATTCTGAGTATTTAGTGGGACACTTTGCTTATTTTTTAAGAGAGATTCATGTCATGGCCTACTAGTTAATTATTTCAGTAATTTGCAGGCCTTGTAGAACACTAGGGTTCCACGAACACAGTTTGGAAAACATTGCTTTAAAGCTTAGAAATATATAATTTTAGATTATATTGCCAATATTGGTGTGATAGGCAGAAATACTAGATTTTTTTCTTTCTATAATGCAGTCTTTTCCAGTTTTTATTTTTTTTCTCCAAAACTGTTCTATTTTGTGTTTGATGATCAAAGTATCAGTAGATTTGTGTAATATTTATGTTTAATCTTTTGAGGGTGTATTTTGATTACATTAGTTCTGGCTTGATTTTGCTCTAACATCAGATACCTTAAGATGTATTAATTTTTACCTTAAATATGTTTTGATTAAACCTTTGCATTTAATAAACCTTAATAATCATTTTATAAGAGATCAAATTCTATTGTAAGTATGTATATCCCCCCCCCCCCCCCCCCCCCCCCCCATATATTTTGAAAAGTTTTATGCGTCTTGTCAAAGTAATAAAAAAAACGTGCTGTAGTTCATATTTGTGACCTATAAATTTATTACTAGATTATTCAAAATTTCCCAAGTAAAAAGTATCAGAATAATATGAAAACACATGATAAAGAAGACATCTCCTCTTTGATATGTCTATATATATATATATATTTATAGTTCTAACAATTAGTGTCATATGAAGTTATCACACTTTGTCATAAAATTTGAATATAATTTTACTTTTGTTTCATGGCAAGTCATTAAAAAAATTTTTGTCATTGGTCCACTTAAATTCATACTAGCCAATAAAATTTAACAGATTTAACACTCAATTTAGTACATTTTGTTGTCACTTTTGAGAAGTTTTTAATTTTGTTTATTTTTTTTTTAATTATCCAAAAATGATTTAAACAAATCTTTTTTTTTTAAAACTAATATCTTGTGATATGGATTTAACCCATCATATCTGTTCTTTGATTTCAACCATCAGGTCAAGTACCTAGATTTTCCAATGTTAGCCCAATTTGAATATTCTGTTCTTTACTTCAAGACTGAGGCTTGAGTATGCCGTTGCTGTGACACAGATGGTGCAAGCATGCCTTCACCTGGTCGAGGATTTTGTTTGGGGCTTAGAATGGATGGAAATGAAAATATAGCAGCAACCACAGTTTCTACGCTTCCTCTCCACTCACATACTGCTTCGACAAGGGTGAGAATATTTAAACTACTACAAAACAAGCACGATTCAACATCATAGCTTTTGTTAAATTTAATTGAGAATTTCACATGGGAAAACAAATTATAGCATTCTTATATTTTATTTTGTACAATTGTAAATTCTGGTTTTATTTTTATTATTATATGAATTTTGATGACTTGTATGATTAAATTTTTTTAGTCTTTTTGTAAAAAAAAATAAATAAAAGAGAATGAGAACAAAAATTCTCTTTAAAATATTAAATAAGTTTATGTTTTATTCAACAAGTTATATCGCCGGATCTCCAATTCCAAAATCAATGTAAAATTCAGAAGTAAGGTGAATTATTTAAAATAATTTATGATGATAATAATACCTTTCATTGTAGTTCTTTTATAAATCACTTACATGTTGGGTTGTTTTAAAATGTCAAAGTCATTAATGAATAAAATGCTAGTTTAATTTTTACTGTTTTAAAAAGTCCATGTTTTGTTATTCAGACTTGGCAAGGCAACCAGACAATACCACTCAACTCTAGGGATCAGAGCTATAGTAGTAGCCTGGACAACGACCGCAGTTCCATTGGGGACTCACAGATGTCTTCTGACAGCACAGTAGACAATATTTCACCAAGCTCAACCAAAGCCACCCTGTCTCACCCAAGCACTTTAATCATGGAGCCAGGTCCAGTCATCAAAATGGGTACAGGTGCTCTTGGACAGAGGAAAGGTCTTGTACACAAAGGTAAACATTCTCTTCCAACTTTTGTCTCCCAAATTTGGTGCTGATAATTATTCCCACCCTTACTGCTTTCTTCTTGTCATATGGTTTAATTTGTGTGTGTGTGTGTGGTACAATTGTTATTCTTCTATCATATGAGACATTGGCTCATTTTGTCAGCCACTCTCTAAGTAAAAGTAAAATTCCCCTTTCAGACCTTGCTATCTGTAGGGCAGATGATGTAAAGGTCATCTGTTTCTGTGGTCCACAGTTAATGAGGGTGTTGTGTGGCCAGCACAATGACCAACCATTTTTACTTTTTGCCAACTAATGTCAAGTACCCAATAGAGCTGGGTGGACTCAGAGGCGCTCTCCTAAAGATACGGAAATTAATAATTGCAGTCTTCATCAGGAATCGAATCCAGCACGTCTCGGTTCAGAAGCCAAGTGCTTTGTCGCTCTGCCACAGTGCCTCCTACCTACTCAGTAGCTAACTAGTTAATTCATAGGTGTCACCTGTTTTTTAGTTAGTTGGGTGCTGTTGATAATTTTCTTCCATACCTTTTTTTTCTGCTGTTAAGGTCTTTGTGTAATGAGCATTCATTCCTTAATGCTTTCTGCCTATTTTTTTTTTTTTTGTCTGCCTATTTCTTGTTTTACTGTTTAAAAAATTATTTGCAAACTTTTTTTATTCTAGTAATCTTGGCTTTAAACTAGTCACACTCTTTTGGCTCCAAAAAAATGTACACTTGTTAATCCTGTTGATATTTGCAAAAGTTAAATTGCACATTTATTACGTATGTCTTATTCTCACTACAGTTTTGTTGTATTTATTAAATATATCTTACACCTGAGAAAGAAACTGAAAAAATTTTGAAATAGACAAATATGTAAAAAAAAATAATTTATAAATTTCATATTCTTGTGGTTATTACAAGATTCTTTATGTTGATTGTATTTCAGAAGTATCCAGCTGGAAGGATGTGTCCCCGAAATCTGAAAGCTCCTCTCCGACCTCATCTCCCAACAATGATGGTACCAGCGTTGGAAAATTAGGAAATAACCCTTGTGGAGATGGTAGAACTAAGGTCCTGTTGAGAAGTCCAGTCAAGTCGGGCAACAACGATGTGATTGGCACAAACAGTAACATTTCATCCTCTAAAAATGGCTCCAAGAAACAAAGCTCTATATCAAAAAGCCCAAGGGCAACTAGAAAATTTGTATCAGGAACAAAAAATAGCAACCTATCAACAAGTCCTAAAAAACCATCCTTGCCGTCATCGTCGTCATCCTCATCATCCTTTGAGGCCACAAGCCCTAAACGGGGCAAAATCAACAAAGGGAAGAGCCATTATGGCTCAGAACTAGACACAGGCCAGCTAGATAAACTAAAACTAGCAGATAAATATAAGATAAGTGAAACTGTAGATTTTTCCAAAGCCACTCCCATAATAGAGGCTTTAAATGCCAGGGTGGACAAAGGTCACTCTAACACAAAGGCTTTATCTCGACTGACAACCTGGAAAGATATCTCTCCGACAGAGTCAAAGATAGAAGGTGCCACTCCCTCTCACACTGACAAGCGTTCTCGGCCAGAGAGTGGCTATTTCTCAAACGAAGTTCACAGTGAGTCAAGGGAAGGAATGGATGGCTCTCTGTCCTCAGAAAGTGACCATGCAGGAACTATAAAGCACAGGCCAAAAATCAAGAAAGACAATCAAAAAGATATATGTACAAGTAGCGATACAAAAACTGTTTTACAAGAAACTGACAAAATAGTGGACACTGACCAAAGAGATACCCCAGACCAAACATCTTGCCCCTGTAATGATAGTGAAGATACCAATGGATACACTGATGGCATTATTCCAAACTCTTCCAGCCACTGTCCCCCCGACAAGGATGCAGAGGAATCAGCTGAGCGGCAAACTGTCTCCAAACTTAGAGGCCATGCTGACTTGTCCAAACCACTGCCCAGCCATGTGGCTATGATGGAGGAATCAGAGTCCTCCTCCTCATCTCCAAGACACTGGAGGAACACTAGAGATCCTGGACCTAGTGGAAGCTACTCCTCTGACCCTCGATACCAGCGTCCAGAACTGTCTTCCCTCACCAGCATGGACAACAGTGACAGTTTTGATCACAACCCTGACCAAAGGGCATCTCAGGATGACAGCTCCTTCAACGATTATTTCTTTGATGAGGATTTTATTGTGCAATTTGATGGCAATCTGCAGAGCTCTGTTGGAGTTATTCTTCAAGGATCATGTGCATTTAGTTTGGCTGATTCTCTGGCACCAGGTATGATAAACACATATTTAGTCAGACTAGTCATGCCATAGAGTTTTGCTGTTTCAGAGATAAAATATATTTTATATATTATATTTGTTTTCTTTTTATCCGCCATCTAGTTTACTCATTTCTGAAAGTATTTAGCCCTCAGGAATTTATATTAACTTAAAAAAACATACACACTTTTTATTATATATATATAATTTATTATATACTGTTTATCACTTGCCAGACAGGCATAACCAAGTGCCTCTAGTTTACTTTAAAAATATATCTTACATGGCTAAATATTTTAAGAGGTAATTCTTTTAAACATTCTTTGTATTACTTTTGAGAAGACATCGAAACCAACTCTGAATTTTGGAAAGAAAATGTATTTGATATTTTGCAATTTACAATCTGATTCTTTATTATTAAATAGTTTCAAAAGACACCATTATAGATCAATAATTATGGTATATAAAGAATAAAAAAAATATTATTTTTAAAAGAAATATTTGAAAATAATAATGCACAGACTTTTATTTGAGAGTTAGTCTATTGACTCAAGTTTTATATGAAATTTAATCCTATTGTGCACCCTTGGCTATTAGATTATAAAATATTTCTTTACCATGTTTTCAGCTTTTCAAGGTCGGCGAAACAACCATGTATCAAGTCCCGGCCAGCAGGCTTTACTACCACATTCCTTTAATGGAAGCTACCCTACTTATGGAGCCCTTAGAGACTCCTTCTTGCAGGTAAATGTAATTGTATTGAAGACGTTTATTTTCTCTTCTACTTTTATACTACACTAAAAAAAAATCCCTTTAGTTCCAGACTCTAATAATATTTCCTGCATTCCATTTTAAGGAGATTATCTGTTGGTTTTATAGAAACTATCTTAAATCCAGAAATCACATAAAAAATAAACTGTCAATTTATTTTTCATGAATAGGAATTTCTGAGTCTTGTCAGTTGCAGCAGTTTAAAAAAATTGTAGCATAAAATGCTTGTAGACAGTGAAGAATGAAGATTCCTATAATGCTAATAAGTCTTTTTTTTTATCACCATGATAAGTTTTAGTAAGTTTTAGGCAAGGTGTCTGACTATAGATGTAGTGACAAGTTAACAAAATTAAAACTTTCCCTTTTTGCTTTTCAAATGTGACTGAAATGAATACTAGAACTTTTGATGAAAAATTCACTTTAATGTATTGCAAATATAAAATTATTATAACGTTATAAAAATGTTTTGAATTGTCTTAAAGAAACAAACCCAATAGCACATTCACTAATGAACTACAGGGACTAATAATGAGAACATAAGTAACATACTTTCTTAATGAAGAGTACATAACTCTAGCACATTCTACCAGTATTTGTTTGTAGCTTATGTATGAAACATACACATTTTTTTCCCCATAACATTTCAAATGTTTGTTTTGCTAGAATGAAGATTTGTATTCAGGCCCATGCGAGTCTGAAGTATCAGGCACTGGGAGTAGAACTTCCATGGACGTGTCATCGTCAGAAAGAGAGATGATGTGTTCCAGTGACATGTTGGACTTCCCAGGGAATGAACCCTTGTTCACCCCTCCTGTCATTACCTCTCAGGTTGGTGATTCTCTTCTCATACCTTAATGTTATTGTGGATTTAACTATGAAATTATGATAAACTCATTGTTTTGTATTTGGCCCTCTCTAGGATCAGAACCTGTCAACTGATAGCCTTTCTAGGCAGTTGGAGGCAAATGAAGGTGAAGTGGCTGCTGCACACAGCCTTAGTGGTAGCCGTTCATCCTCCACCACAGCTGACATCACAGTTAAATGTGGACCACATAAGGATGCATACTTCCTTTCATTTGATGGTGGATCTCAAGGTACAGGGTCATAAAACTTAAATCTTTATTACTGTTTTATTTTTTTTCGAAAGCTCGAGAATATCAATAAATGAGTAATCTGTTAATAAGAACCATTATGATATATTGCCCTAGAGACAGGTTTCATATCTTGAGGGCTAAGTTTTGTGACTGACTTGTGGCTAAAACGTAGAATTAGATCTTTCTTGTAAAGTGTCAAGCTCTCTCCATAGAGTTCGGTCTTAGGTGACGTCCACAGCTTCTTCCTAACTTGTACCCAAGGATTTTAGTTATTTAAGAAGGTGGGATGCCCTGCTTAACTTGGACAGCCTTGCTTTTGCATGGTTCTAACAAAACCTCTTACTGCATCAGTTCAATGACTGTTGTAGAAACATTTGTTTATTAACTCATTGACTGCTGTGTTGTTTTTTTTTAAAAATGCTACTTTAAAAAAAAAAAAAGATGTTCCAAACATGGCTAAAACAAAAATTTATTGATCAAGTACCAATGATGCTATAGTAACATATTTGGTATCAAAGTAAAGGTAAATGAATGGAGAATGTGAAAATGTAAACATCTTTCTATTTAAATATAAGATACAAATTATAATCTAAATAATATGACACTCAGAAAAGAAAATGGATGCCAACTTTAGAACTTTTGAGACCTAAATTTAGATTTTGTTCTTTGTATTACTGTTAAAACAGCATATTTAGACTATTTACATCATTTTCAAAAAGAAATGTGATAAAACAGTCAATAAAAGATGATGAATCATTGATTATATTATTATTTTTACCTGGTTTTTTAGTCAGAAAAAAGTGAAAATTATTGCGATTTTCATTACTACCAATAACAATAGATACCAGTACTAAATCTATCAACCAAATGCACTCAAATATTATGTACATTTGAATCAATGGGATATAGATCTAGATTTGTCTTCTTTTTATTTGCCTAGAACATCTTTCATTTTAATACTTGACCAGTGCAAGTCATAGGCTAGCGAGAGATCAAAGCCTAAATCTCTAACTAGATGAAGGACAATAAAAATCCTAATTCATTTTACCCAAGGTTTAGACATCTTATAGATCATTATTACTGTTCCTTTGTGATATGTTATGGATCTAGAATAGTTTTATATTTTACTTTTATTTAGTATTAAACCTTTTGGAGTGCAACTTGAACCAGTATAGTGATGGTGATGATTTTTACCAAACAACAGTACTAAACAAAAATTGCTAGAAAATATACCAAGAAAAGGCCCAGCATGGTGAATGAATATTGGATTTAGATCTGCCATTTCTGTTGTTTTCATTTATCTTAGTCTTAGATCTATAGGAATCTACAAAGGTGTAAAGATAAAAGCATAGATCTAGTCAACCTTGATCTACATTCAAGACCTAGCCTTAGGCTTAGTCTAAGGCTAAGGCCTAAGCATATAAAGCAATACTAGATCTAAATCTAAATGCTAATAATGTGAAAGTCTGCTTCAACCTATGCTAAATCTTGATCAAGATCTTCAGTTCATTATTACAATTCATAGAAGTATAAATAAAACAATAATAAAGCTTCTTCAGTAGTAGACATTGTGGGTGTGTCTTGTACAAGCATAGATGTGATGTTGTAGATTTGTACAGATAAACAATACTAAACAAAAAAAAAAAAAGAAAATGGGAAATAAATGCCCACAGTGGAGGATTATTTGATGTAGATCTACCATTTCCTTTCTTTTTATTTACCATAAGCTTAGATCTAGAGATATATCTAGAGTCCAAGTCTAGAGATAAAAGCTTAGATCTAGTCAATCTCGATCTACAGACTACACCTAGCCTACTGACAATAATAGATTTAGATCTAAATACTAATAATATAGATATAAAAACTCTAAAATTAGACCTACCTGGATCTAATCTATATATCTAGATCAAATTCTTCATTATTACTATTTATTTGTGATAAATTTTAGAATAATTAAAGTTTCTTCAGTAGTCAACATTGTGGGTGTGTCTTGGACTAGCGTAGTCATGGCGACGTTTTTTTACATTGTAAAAAAGTAATAAATAAATGTCTAAATAAAGCCAAAAGCTTCTAATTTCTATGTAAACAAAGGATGAAGAACTCTTTTATAAAGTAAAAATAGTTCCACTGTTGTTAGTTAAAAATTTTAATTTAAATATGCAACGAAACAAAGGTAGGGTAAAAACGTCTATGGGATAGACATTCTGTGCGTTTAGGGGCAGACAGACCGTCTATGGGATAGACGCTTCGCACTCATTGAGCTAATGAATTTTTTTTTTTTACTCCTTGTTCATCCCATCTTTTCAAAGGACTTTCCCTTCTTATTAGAATATTAGAAATTCATTTAAAGGGTGATTTATATGTTATTTTTTCTTAGAATAATATTAGAAATTCACCCCTTGTGTGATTTCTATATAATTTTATGTAGATGACCAGTAAAATAGTTCAAACCTTCTCTGACACTTTCTTATTTTATGTTTCTTTGGAATCATTTTAGGCAAGTTTTCTACAGAGAGTGAATCTTCCTATGTCTCTCAGACCTCCTCTCAAGATGACAAACTAGGTTTGTGGTTAATTTGTTGATCTTGATATTGATGAACAAAATCCAGCATTGCAATTATAATGCACAAGTAATGAAATAACTCTTCTATAAATATTACACTATGTGTTACACTACAACTCATTGAACTAGCTAGCATAACTTGACTTATATAAATGGTTTGAATAAAATTTGATTTTAAGTAGTGTTTCCACCTAAAGTTCTTGGCAACAATTACATATACATATTTCAATAAATCGGAATATTTAAATAAAAAAAAAAGTAAAGTTCCCCTTTTAGATAAGGCAGATGAAAAAGGTCATTTGTTTTTGTGGCCCATCGTTAGCAAATGTCATGTGGCCAGCTCAACGATCAACCGCCTTTACTTTTCCCCAACTTATGTCTGGTACCCATTAGAGCTGGGTGGACTCGGAGATTTCTTAAAGATCCCTAAATTAAAAATCTTAGTCTTCACCTGGATTAGAACCTGGGACCACGGTTCAGAAGCCACATGTTTAAGCACTCAGCCACTGCGCCTCCAATTAGGAATGAGTGATATAAAATTAAACAGAAAGGTTAAGAATACTGAATAAATAAAACAAAAATTCAGCAAACTTAGTGGGAAATAGTTTCGCTGGCTCTAAAACAGTCAGCTTTTAAAAAACTCTGTTCATACATATTATTATAATATTTAGCATAAAATAATATAAATAGTAGGATGGGATGACCAATAAGATGGAGATTAAAAGAAGCATTTTTTTTAGTATTTATGAAATCTGAAACAATGAAAGAGTAGGTTTTGGTTTTTTAAAGACTATTTATTAATAGTTTTTAAAGGACATTACATGAAAAAAAAATTGTCAGATTTCTACATTTCTTGGTCTTGTCCCAAATCATTAAGTTTAACTAAATGCAATGCTTTCTTGGGATAGTCTAGTTCTGCTGTATGGTCTCTATTGCAAAATAATGTTGACTTGTATGTATGTACTGTGCTGTCTCTCCAGGCAGTAGATCCATGAGTTCTGGGGGAGAAGCTGAAGATGAACAGTCCAGCAGTTTCCAATTTGCTAACCTGAAATCTCGCAATGGAAGTGTTGGGACAGGGAACAGCACTGCCCTGGTGCCAGCCGGCGGGGAGGGTAAAGGAAGGCTGTGCACTTGGAACATGAAAGGGAGTCGCTACCCTGGGAGAATTTGTCTGGAAGCTCTTCAGGTAACTTTGATTTTGGAGGTTGAAAAACTTCCATAAGCTGTGGCACCATCATGAAGCATTTATTTTCTCTTTGCATTGTAACTTTCATATTTTCAATCTGAACTGTTTGTTGCATAAAGTTTTCTCCTATTCTTTTGTTGCATTAAGTAAAAGCTGGTATAATCATGACTCTGATATAAGGTACAAAATATTTACATGTTTTTTTTTCTAATGATTATGGAACATTTACTTTTGCTCTTATATGTTACTTGTCATGTCAGTCCATAATTAATATCATATTAATATCTTTAAATAGTAAGTAACATATTTTGCTAAATATTACTATTATTTAAAACAATGCTCAGTCACTGCTTTTCATTTCTAACATCAGGAGTACCTGTCCCAGTCATCTGGCTCTCCTGGCTCACTCAGTCAGAGTGCTGGTTCTCACAAGTTGTCTCCACTTTGTGCTGCACTGCTGTCTAGTGGAGAGTTGGAGAAACACTGTGCTCGTAAGTAGAACCAGAATTCTATGTTTGGTCACTTGAGCTCTTCAGGTTGACTCCATTCACTTTTTATTTATTCGAGAAAAAAAAGTTACCAAAGAAAGTGCTTGAGGTAAAAAAAATTATAAATATCATGTTCTACATGTTGCCTGGACAAGGCTCAGAAATGACATGCCCAGTTTGTTTACTATATATAAGAATGGCAACATTTTATCTAATCGCTTTTCTACAAGATAGTTATTCTAAAGCCTAGCTGAACAAATTAATAAACAAATTATTGTGGCCATGGATCATTAAATGAGGAAGTACAGATTGTATTGGTAGTTAGCATTTATAGATTTCCCATTTTACTGTCATGAAATTTTGACAGCTTGAAGATCTTGTGAGTGTGAATTTTCTCTTGTTCTTTACAGCCAAACAATCAAATGGCTCATTCATCAAACGAAGTGGTCGCCTCACCACCTGGAAACAGATTAGAAATTTGCGCAACCTAGGCAAGACTAAAGATCTCAATGTTGAAAAATCAAAATCTCTTCCAGAGCTGACTACCAATAGGTGAGTTAGTCAAATATTTTCAGAGAGATCAATATTAACTTTCGAATGTTCAACCTAGAAGTTAAGTATTAAACCTTTTAACATATGACTTTTACATCCTCCTAAAACATTGTTTATTTTTCTTCAAAAGCTTTAAAAAAAAATTCAGTTCTATATCATAAAATAATGAAACTTTAAAATAACAGGCAGCTGATTCTTTTCTTTTTCTTTTAAAATATAACTCACTTGTCTTAAATTGAAACTTATTAAGATTCAGAAATGGGTTTGGTTGCTTTAACCTTAAAATATTTTTAAATAAAAAAAAAAACCCTCAAGAGAAATACTATATAATATTTGATTGTTGCATGTTTTATACACAAATCTTTTGGCTTAGTAATTATTAGTTCTATTTATATGAATGATGAATTGATGGTCAGGGGAAAATCAGCAAAGTTTATGAAGTAAAGCTATGTAAAATGTACAATTTAACATAGCCAAATATCAGTTATAGCCTATGTCAGTCACTTTCTATTTAAATGACAAATAAATGAATTGGTACTGCTGTGTTTAGGTAATAAATGATTTATTTATTTTAACATTAACATTTTACCTGTAACTTTTGAGTGAACCTGCTGTATATGTTTATTTTGTTTTCTATAATTATAATGTTTTGTAATAAGCTTGTAGTTGTAAATTGGCTGTCTGACTTCGACAGATTATTCAGAAGATGTTTCTTGTTTTTTGATGCATTTAATAACTATTAAGAACAAAACTTTTTATGATAACAAGTGATGAACTAAGTACAGACAGTTGAATATCTTGAATAACGGCTACATTCGAATCTCTGCCCGTAATACGATGTTGTCACCTTGAGGACCTAACACAGATGAATAATATTTACATAAAGAAGTTAAACCCCATTATCTGTGATGTCACTAAATGTCCCTTTCAAAGTCTGTCAACTATGGTGTGTCTCTATGCTAACTAAATACCTAACAGTTTTTTTTGGTGTAATGCACAAATTGTGAGATAAATTTCATTATGGATAATAAAGATTATTATTATTCTCCAAGTAATTATGAGATTTAATCTCACAGTCCATTCTCCTCTCCCATTCAGTAAAGTAACATTTGTGTTTTATTCCATCAGTGGATTCTCTGAAGAAACTACTGATGAGGAGGAGGTCAGCATTGCTAAGGAGAAATCTCGTCGAGACGCGGACAATGCGGAACGCAGTTTCCACCACAAGAGGCATTCTTCCTATGTGCTTGACTTGTACCAGAGACTGCGGAGCCAGTCCAACCCACCTTCACCTGATACATTGGCCAAAATAGATCAGGTGGGACGCTCATTTTTTATTTTTTTTTATCTTTGTTAATGTCCCTATGTGGAATTCATAGAATGGGAAACAATGCGTTTGTCACAATTTTTATCTTTGAGTTTTCTTGATTTTGATTTGTGCAGATTTTATGTTAAGAGATAAACTTCAAGCATTCTTAATGTATAACAAGTTTTAGTTAAACATACATTTTTATTTGCCTATTGATCTGTTTAGATTTCAGGCTTGGCCAGGATCTTGCAATAGTCTTGTAATCCTGATTGATTAAAATGATAGTAAATTGTAGAAAACATCAATGATCCCCATTTAAATGCTGTCTCAGAAGAATTTAGGTTGTCTTCTGATATAATAATATTATGAACATAGTTATAATGCTTGATTCAAATATGAGTCAAGTTGCCCTTATTCTTGTATTGGATTCTCTTGAATCAAATCAAAATTCAATTTTATCACATCAATAAGTTTGTTGTTTTTCTGTTGTCAGATACTTCTGAGAGAAGGGTTCCTAAATGCTGATGATCTGGCTGGGAAAGGGGAGGCCCAGCAGCAACAGCAGCAACACTCACACCAGCAACAAAGAAGCTGCTGCCACAGTGCTGCCACCTCTTGTGACTCGGCCTGCTCCTCTGGTAAGGCCTAATTTTTGTGTGGAAAGTGTTTTGAACTAGATCTATATACATGGCTTAAACAGTTGGTCTTAAATCAAATTTGTTTTGTTATCAAGATATTAAAAAAGAGTAGATCTACTGGGCATGAGTAAGAATGAAGAATTTAAAATAAAAAGGTTAACTAGAAAGCAAGGAAGTCACAGGCTATGAGTTTGTGTTTCTTAGTAAAGTCAGATTTTGCAGTGACCTTAACACAGGGGTTTCAGTGAAAAGTACACAGGAACTTATTATCTTCTTAAAAAGAACTGCTTTTCATTTAATGTGCATAACCTTATTTTAATCTTCATTCATAACGGATAGCTACATTTCTGAAAGAATTTTAAATAAAGATTTTCTTATTATTTGCTTCTTTGCATTGATAAGTTACAAGGTCAACAAATGTTTCAGGTCATTACCCATTTTACAACATGTGTGTCCAGCGAAGCGACATATTACAGAAACGGGCCCAGCTTAGAGCTGACTTTGAAAACCGGGAGAAGCTCCACTTGGATCTAAAGATGGCTGACACTGCCACAAACACCCCACCTCACGCCAAGACTGGCTGCACCCAGACACTACGTTCTCTTCGGTTGATGACTTCCAAGGAGACATTGATGTCCCCAAGCACTGTGACCCTATGGCTCGGCACTAGGAACTTCTCATCCCAGTTCCCACCAAAGTAAACTATTTGTCTCTTTTCTTTTCTCTGACTTTTAGACATTTTATTGACTTATGTTTTTATCATCTTATCTTTTTAACCCCACCATCCCTGAGCCCCTGAAACATACTGTCCCCTGCAGCCATTTGTAAAGCTAAACATATAGTTTTATTATGATTGGTTGGTTATTTTTAGATTCTATTTTTTTTTATGAACCAAAAAATTTTGAAAATATCACATTTCTTGGCCACAATCCATTTCTTATGGTCCACAGTAAATATTGAAGCTTTGCATTTAAAAAATTTGACATGACTAGTGATGCATAAGAAAAGTGTTTTTGTTAGCAGTTCATTGTCGCAATACTGTAAAAGTACTAACTTGTAACTTAAAAATATCTAATGTTGTAAAACAGACATACAGATAAAACCATATTACTTTTGAAATATAGATATACTTATTGAAAATATAACTACTTTAAAAACTAATACTATCCTTTTTTCAGAACACAAGATTTTGGTTTGCAGACATCATTGGAAGGGCTACCAGAAACACAGCTGAATCATCAAGCACAGCAGACATCACCTTACACACCAGAGAGAGATCTTTTCTCTCTGCTGGAAGAGGTGTGTGCTCGATATAGTAAGGAGGAAGAGCAAGGGCAAAGCCATAACAGGGACTACAGAAGTGGTGTCCCCGAGCAAGACGATAGAGCTGGTCACAACTCAGATAGCCCATACCGCAGACAAGTTGGTCAGAGCTTGGACTCGAGACCATATGGTTCTGTGAACAGACTAGAAGAAGTACCCATGGATTACTATGGCGAGGCTCACCACTGTGGAGCTTATGAGGTAAGGGAAACCTCCAGGTCTCCACAGAAAATGTCTCCATCACACCAGATGCACAGAGCAGCTTCTGCCAATGATTGTCACATGGCTAGGGTGAGAGCCTCTGAAATTTACCGCAACGCAAGCCTGTCCCCATCCAGAATGGGCCTCAACTCTTACTACACACATCGGTCTCTTCCGGATCTCAGCTTCTTGCGAGAGAAGAGGAAATCTTTTCTTTCTTCATTAAACGAGGGGGGTGATCACAACCCAACTTCCCCAGACTCATCGTTGTTTGACCCGGTTAAGATACCCATTATACTTAGCCCTATTGTGGATATGGAGTCCACTCGTTCCCATTCTTGTTCTCCATGCAGGTCGCAGTCCTGCTCCCCATCCAGAAGACAGACAGTGTCCTGCTGTTCTTGCACTTGTTCCCAGAGGAGCCATAGTTCACCAGCCAAAACTGCAGACAGTTTCTCAAACAAATCAAAATCTTTCACTGGGTGCTCCCCAACCAAGAAGCAGCATGGCTCATCTCCCCTGCGCTGTGCTCAAGCTCAATACCCAAACCACAGCTCACCAGACCTGTATGTCGATCATTGTCTCCCTGACCGTGCACAGCACATGACCAATGTCCGGTTGAAAAACTCACCCGTGCATGCCTTAAATAAACCCAGGTCAAGTAGCTATGAGACTCTGAGAGATCAACAGACCAAACTAATGGCAATGAGAAAGGCTTCCAGTATGTCTAATACAAAGACAACTTCCAGAGCTACTCAGAGAACACCAGCTTCTAACACTAAAACCAGAGCTGTTTCTCACTCTCCTAGTTGTTCTCGTCTTCTCAGGAGCTCTGGTCAGAAAACAAACAGCAATGAATCTCTCAACAGGCAGGACTTGAAAGAAAACATTGCCTCGCCCGTAGGGCAATCAAATAAAACAAGTAAAGTGGAAAAGGTTGTCAGGGGAACTGATCCTTCCCCTTTTAATGGTGAGGGGTCTGATGACGCTAAGGTAGCAAAGTGTTCTAGCCAGTGTGACGAAGATGGATCAGGACACAGCGGTGGTAGTGGTGGATTTACTCCCACATACACACAAGGCCCAGGCAACACGGCATCTTCCAAGTCTCTTTCATCCACCTCTTCTTGTACATCCTCCTCCTCCTCCTCTTCTAAAAAAGTGACCAGTGGCCAGTATGTGGTCAGCTGCTTCTCTTCCTCGTCAGCATCTTCATGTAAGAGTGACCAGAGGAGTTCTTCCACATCAACCATTGAGTCCAAGAGCCATGAAGAGGAAAACAGTGTCGAAGGAGAGCCACAGGGCAGAGTGGTTAGTCGAACTGCTCCCAGTGGACAAAGGTTATCTGCGCTTTCTGCAAAGCTTCAGAAACAGAGCAGCACTGAAAGTGACAGCAACTCTGTTCGAATAAAATCATTTAGAGCCCTGACTGGTAAAGAAAACAATGCGGATCTAGCCAAGCAAAAAACAGGACTTAAAAGGGGTAAAATTCCAGTTCCTATCACTAGAAGCCAAGGTTCTACTGGTTCGTCCTCCTCAATAGCTTCATCCAACTCAGGCTATGTTGTTAGCAAGCCAGATGTAAAAGCTACTAGTAAACTGCCAATGATAGCTAAAGGCAAGGAGGCCATTAGTGACAAGAAGAGTGGCAGTAAGTTTTCATCCAGAGCCAGAGATGGAAACAATGCTAAATATAGTTCACCAAGGCTGAAACCTAAACAGTCTCAAGAAGCCATGACAGATGCCTACAGCCATGATGATCTACACATAGTTGAGTCAGATGGCCAGATCCCTTGCTGTGAGAAGAAGATGGATGAAAGGTTTGTTGACAGGCAGCCAGAAGATGACATTGTCTCCTGTGACTGCCATTGTAATGATGACCAGCACCTGGCAAATGGTTGTGGGGCCCATGGTCACTTCTGTGATCTTGAGCCTCCTTCGGAATGCATGGGGTGTGAGTGCACAGAGGGCATGCCCCCAGTGCTTCAGGAGATTCTTGGGGAGGATTGCCCTACATCTCCTTGTTGCCATTGCAGTCATGTAGATGCCCTAAATGAAAATGACGCTGGGGACCATAATCCTATCATAGATGGCAGAGGCTGCATGGAGATATCGAAAGACCTGGAAAGGATACTGTTCCAGCCTCCACATTTGGAGAGTAGCCTTGAGAGGGAGAGCATGAAGGATGCACTTGCATGCAATGATTGTGAAGATTTAGAAAATAAAGATGTGTCTGTTGATGGGGAGTGCTGTAAGATGATTGAACTATTAGTGGAGGACCCTCCCAATGTGATGGACCACTTGAAGATGTACAACTCTCTTACAGACATGAAAACTTCAGCCAGTGGTAATGCCCTCTTAGCCAAGAAAATCTCTGATGGAGTTCAGAGGCACAGCCAGGGAGATGCAAAAACAGCAGCCGCTGGTAACACTGCTCACACGGTTGTGGCTGTCCCTGCTGCTCACAAGCTCTCCTCAGGCCGAGTAGTGAATGAGGCCTATCCCACAATTCCCAGGCACGACCCAAAAAGCGAGGCGGAACTCACTGGCCCTGCCAAATCTAGCCAACAGCATCGAATGAATGCCAGACGTCGTTGGAGCACGGGTTCCTCCTTGAACACGTATAACTTTGACGCCCTGTATTCCCTTCAAGAAGAAAGTGGCCACAGCTCAGCATCCTCCAATTTGTCTTCCTATGATGACTTTACCCCTCAGCATAGCAGCAGTTTCTGTAAAGAGATCTGGAATGGGCCATATGATCATCATGGTAAGTCACCATTTAGGATTGGTTCTTTAGTTACTTTAGTATTACTTTAAATTATTTAAAATGAATATAAAGTTTTGTCAGATTGATCCATTCTAAATTGGTGGAACCAAAAATTAAAATCCCATTCCATTCTCCACCAGGATTCAGGCTTACTCCTTTATTTCTAGCTAAATGAATGGACTCTGAGTCATGATGGCCCAGTCATTGGTTCTTTAATTAAATAAAAATTACTAATTATATTAGTCTTTGTTAATTTTATAAAATTAATTCATTTACAGGTTAAATGTGAATGCAAAAGTTAAACACAATATCACATGACTAAAAAAAAAAGACATAGGAAAGATGAATTTCTTTATGAAATACAACACCTAACTTCTATAATCTTTAGTCTTCTTCATTCACAAGTTTCCTTAGCTCATTCAATATAGAAATGCTAAACTAACAGAATTTGTTTTTCATGAAAGCAGCATATTGTTTTTTTTTTCTTCTTTGGTATTACCATGAATGTATACACAACATAGAGCTGGATGGTTAACAAATACATATTTTTCTTTCTTAGGATCTAAATGCTCAAGTTCATGTGAAAAAGTAATTAGGACTTCCAAATTAAAACCTAGATTTCCACTAGGACTTCCAAATTAAAACCTAGATGTCCACTAGGACTTCCAAATTAAAACCTAGATGTCCACTAGGACTTCCAAATTAAAACCTAGATTTCCAGTAGGACTTCCAAATTAAAACCTAGATGTCCACTCAGATTCAAACTATGTATATTTTATCACAGAATCACTTCTAGCCCTAATATTGAAAAGTTTATTAAAGAGGGTGTAACATGTTTTTGTAGCCCCCTGCTGCCATGACAGCCATCACCACCACCACCACCATGATGAGAACCACTGTTTGTCAGACCCCAGCATTGACGAGGAGTTGATGAGGAGGTACCACAAGTGGCTACAGGAGAGGAAACCCTTAAAGTCTTGTTTGAGAAAAACTGCATCTGGGTAAGTCTTACAACACAATTTTTCTTTAAAGACAAAATTATGTTTCAGATATTAGACTAAACACATTAATCTGAAAGTAAATATACTCCCTGTACTTAACCTGTTGTAAAACTATTGTATTCCAACAGAACATCCATTGATGTGCATGCTCCAGTTAAGCCACCCCGTGTAAACGCTGGAAACCGCCACTCCATAGCCTGCGATGGCAACATGCCCATCCTGGTGTCAGAAGAAGGGTTTCCACAGTATGAATTGGTCACAATGAATGCAGGTAAGTCTTGTGGTCATAGGTGACTCTTGTGATCTCAAAGTATAGAAACTAGAAGGACAAGGGAAAGAAGCAAATTAAGAAGAAAAAGTGAATCAGCCAGGATAGTTTTCTGTTGTAATATATGTGTAGCTTTTATGGATATGTTGGGCTACATACAGGGCTGTAATGAAAGCAAAATGATTACATGGTTTTAGTGAGTGGTGTGTATATCATATCTACTTCTATTGAACACTGTATACATATTAACATCTTTTTTTGTGTGTGTGATAAATTAGAAGTAGTGAGGAGAAGGAAACCCAAGCATAGATCCCGACACTCTCCTTCGTCATCTTCTACATCATCCTCTTCCACCTACCACTCTACTGTGACGTCGTCCAACTCATCCTCTGCCACCTCGGAAGATTCCGCGAAGCTTAAGAGGGTCAGCTTTGCCTCCGAGGTATCCTTCCACTCCCCGCATCAGTCTCCAAAGCGGCCAAGCGAGGAGAGCAAGCCTGTGCTAGAAGTCGAGGCCATAGAGATGGGTGGTGACCTATTGACCTTACATTTGGTCGAAGGTGAGTTTATTTTCATGATTCTTTTAAACTTAATTGAAATAGAATCACCTTTAACTGTGGTTGTCCTTAAAATGTTTAGAATACCTGCTTATACTTAGTGTTTCAAGTTCTACCTACTCAGTTATAACATAGAGATACAAAAAATAAAATTCTCAGTGAAAAATATGGAATAGAAAAATTAATAGTTTTGAAAAGAAAAATATATTGTGCCTTAAAATGAATTCTAATAACCATCAAAAACAATGTCCAAATTATGAGTGATGTTAAGCACAATGGAATGCCAATTGATTCAACACACTTTTACTGAGAAACAAAAAGTTGGTGTAGTAGGATATCTATTTAAAAAGTTGCTGTTCCTTTGAAACTATGTTACTGAATAACATTTACATCTTTCAGTCTTTAAATAGTCAGTAGTGGAAAAAATATTGACACCAATCATTGAAATCATAAAAGATTCTGTTTCTTCACTAATCAATACACTGTGATAGAGGTTACAGTATTCTGGTATAAACATGGACAACTTTTGTAGTAGTAGACATCTTATATGCTGTATTTGTGGTCTATACTAAACAGATTACTAAGCTCACTATAACATTATGTTGCTTTCTCTTACTGGTTGTTTTTCTACAGTCTGTTTTTTTTTTTACATTTAATTTAATAATCAGCTTTTTTTTTTACGCATCAAAATGATTACCGCTTTATGTGTGCTATGATATATGTAGAGAGGTAGTTTTTATAGGACCATCCGTAAGTGAACACAGGTTTAAATAGATTTATTGCTAAGTATTATGTTTATGTAGGTTTATGTCTGATCTGATATTTTACCTTTTTAAAGAGTTAAACTCAATACCAACTTTTAAATAGCTAATAATTTAAAATTTAAGTACAATAAAAAAAAATTGTATTGACTTTGAGAGCTTATAATGAGATGGTATACTTACAAAATATTTGTAATCTAATTTTTAAATATTTTCTTAGTCAGTTTAATGTGTTCAGCTGTATGATTGTAATGAATATAAAATCAAAGTATTTAGATGCTTCTAACAACACTAATGTTGCAGGAGCTATTGGCATCTCTGTAACATGCATGTTTTTGCTAATGAAATAAAATAGGTAAAAAAAACAGAAGTGGTTCAGTCTCTAAGAAGCCAGCCACCTCAGATTTAGGGACCACCACCACTACTACAGTGAAACCAGCAACTGAGCCAGCCCCACCTGCCGCTTCCACTTTTGTAGCAGAAACCTCTGTCAGTCTGCCTGTCGATAGCAGATCCATTCCAGCCCCAGCTGTGGTTGCTGCCCTAGTTGAGACGACTGTCCAGGAGCCCACTGCCTCCCTGATGGAGAATAACAATATAAGTATGTGCTGTGAGTAGACACCTAATAACCTGCTACTCATGAATACCCAAATACCAGTCTGATGACCTTAGTATTGTTGTGGCTTTTGGTAGTGGGATTTTTTGTTAGTGTAAGAAAGGGAGGAGGAGAGGTTTGATTTGTTTAGCTTATTATTATCTAATTTTATTTTTACTTGATCTAGGTTTTTAGTCAAGGGAGATGTTCTAATAAAAGAACTGTAACTCTTTCTATGAAACTTGTAGCACTAATGGAATAAACAAAATACTAACTTGAAATGCTGACTAATTATTTGCATTTTTAATAATTCTCTAGTATAACCCTTTAATTTCAATGTTAAAAGTAAAGTTTTTTTTCTTGTATTTATTATTAATGTCTGCTTCATAAAAAAAAATGAATTCAGCTTATCTAATAGTGTAAGATTAAGCATGCCATTAACAGCTGAGGAAATGGTAATGATAGAATACCCCCCCTAAAAGTCTTATAGTTGTCAATTGTAATCAAACTGAATTTCCATTTGATTGGATCAATAAAATTATCTTATTTTATCTCTTATCTTTATATGGCATAAAGATGTGAGCATATCCATTTTTGTATCCATGGACAAGGTTGTCAAGGTTATTTCATGTCAAAGGGACTAAATCTTCTGCTGAAACTAGAAATAAAATGTTCTTAACCTCAGTCCATAGTTAAAGATCCCAGTATCTTCTTCAAGACTGAGATCCAAGTCTTCATGTTGATAAACTCTGTCCCTTAGATAGTATAAAAATGAATATCTAAGTTGAGAAGTAGAAGTTAATGAATAGTTTTATATTAAGCATGAAGTAATGATTTGTTTTGATCTAGCTTTTTGAGTTGTTTTTTTGTTCCAGTGCTGCTGAAGGGTATAGCTCAGGCTGGCGAGTCACTGCTGCAACATTTTTCTCAAGCTAAGGATCCTTTTGAGAAGGTAAATACTTGAGTTTAAATTACTTACAGTACTTCACTAATGTTCGTTGTATGAATTGTAAAGGCAGTTGTCATGACCTGTATGTCTGTCCCCAGACATGCTGAATTGTGATTTGGTAGGTCTGGAAAACTACTTGCTCTTGACTTGTATGGACAAAATACACAAATTATGTGCAGCCAAAAAGATTTGAAAGGGGGAATAGAGCCTATGAATCCTGTTCTATAACAGAGTTTGATGATCAGAGATAACTATTGCTGTATAATGTGCTAGGAAACAAATCTTCTGTTTCAGCATGTAGAATGCTTTAATGAATGAAACTCCAAAATTGACTCCTAGCCATTATTCTAGAAATATCAATTCTGTCATGTTACAAATATTGCTGGCTGCCTAATAAGGATATCCTATTGTGTAAAATCATTTTACTAATTTTAGCTATGTTTTGTAGGATGCTATCATGAACATCCTGTGACCAGTCAGCTCTTAAGGCAGTCACATTTTGTAGACAATTGATTCTTTAGGAAATAACACACCGTCTCCTTGAAGTAATTTACAGGGTTCCCGCTTCCTCCTGATTTTTCAGGAGCTCCTGGAAATCTCCTGAAATTGCAAAATATATGAAAAAGTCATGGAAATCTGAAATTATTAAAAATCTCCTGAAAAGTCATAAGAATCTCCTGAAAAATAGACAAAATTGTCTTTTTGGGTGTCATTCAATATGAAAATCGCGATCCTAGGTGCGATTAAAAAAAAACGGCATTGTCGGCTTTCATTTAATAAAAATATAAGAATATGGCGAATTCAAGCCTAAAACGGAAGTTCTAATACTTTGTTTACTTTAATAGTCACTGGCATATATAAACATAGATCTAAGTACCGGTATTCTAAGTCTATTCTAAGTCTATCTCGATCTCTTTAAAAAAATCAATAGTGATTTTTTAAAAAACAAATCTAGATCTACATAGATTTGATAGATCTAGAATTAGAATGAAAATGCTAGATCAATTTTATCTAGATCTAAATCTAGAAAGACTTGATATTAAAATTAAGACTAGATCTATTACTATACATATATTATAATATTATGTAGATCTATTCTATATCTAGTCTGTAGACTAGATCTACTATGAGTATGATTAGTATGATCAGTACGATCTAGATCTAGTCAATCTAGAGCTAGTTATCTTCTAGATCTAGCAGTAGTACTAGTTACTAGTAGATCTCTAGTCAGATCTAGATAGCAGATAGAGATAGATATTTCTAGTCAATCTAGATAGAGACAGATATAGTGATATAGATAGTGATATAGTTACAGACAGTATAGTTATAGCCAATATACTGAAAATAGGGCCTACTAATCTATTCTACTTTTACTGTACTTTTTAGGGTGGAGGCCTTAGACTTAGAGTATAAATGATTAATGGTATAGATTATATTTCTAGAATTCTAGATCTAATAGAGATCTACTAAGATTCTGGAATCTCTCTCTTAGTCTTAGTTTTATAAATCTAGATTGTGAAGTAGATGGGGCTTAGAGTATAGTGTAATATATGGTCTATATTGTCACTCTATATAGTATAAGCTGCTTTATAAAATTAAACTATTCATGGTTTTACTATCAAATTCACTTCTAGCTTTATGGTTCAGAGCTAGATTTTATAGATTTAAAGACAGCTATTGTTAATAAAAACAATCAATGCAAGAGATTTCCACTGAAATAGGAAACTGATATTGATAATGTGTTATACATTGCAATTTGTTTTTAGAGATTTTAATTTTAATTAATTCCTAATGTTGACTAATACAAGCAATATATATAGAGAGAGTAGTGCAAATAGGCTTATTGGTTTACAAGTACTTTTTTTACTCTTTAATCAGTTACTTTTGAATTTGCTAATTTGAAAAGGAAAAAAAATTGTATACATGTATATGGTAATTCTTATATTTATTACTAAATATAAATATAGTTCATGTTTTTCCGCTCCTGAAATCGAATATTTTCTCCTGGAAATCTCCTGAAATCCTAACCTCAGAATGGTGGGGGAACCCTGAATTCAATGTCACATAGTCAAATATTCTAATCATTAAATGTTAATTTTTATAACATTTTTTGTCTTCCAGTTGAGGCTGGGCAGTTCAATAGACTCTCCTGAAGTTGCTGCCCTGGTCTATTGCGAACTTTGCCCTGCGGTGGAGAGGGTGGTAGCCCATGGCATGAGGGACTTTGAGACTGGGGTTCATCTGTTTGGTAAAGTCAAGCTGACCCCATGGAGAGTGGCTGAGATGACTGCAGAATTAGGTATTGTTACTTTGGCAGTTAATGTTATAAACTGTGTGAAAGTTTTTATAATGCTTTATTTTAGTTTTGGAAAATGCATCAACTATTTTGCTTTTGTCCAATGGGGATGTCTTAGGAATATCCACCTGTAAATAATAGAATTTGGTATAGATATAATAATTTTTTTTAGATGCAATTTTTGCCCATTAAAATCAGATTCTTATAATTATGTACTGGTAGTCTTAGTGAGAGGAAGGTGTTCAACATGTTCAGATTGGATAAGATTTGTTTTCTGCTGTTATGAAATTGGCATTGTCTTACTCAGGTCCCTACACCAGACCACTGCATGATCTGGCCAAAGCATTGAAGCAGAAGCAGAGTCTGGCATCCAACAGGCACAAGTTTTATGCTTTTGTGGCTGGGTTGCTCAAGTAAGTCATTTGAGTTGGCATTCTCTCCTCACAGTTGTCAAGTACGTCCTTGATGCGCAAATTACTCTATGTTCTCTGGATAAACTTGTGACTATAAAACAAGTTTATTTTTCAAACCATGATCTTGACACGTACATTAAGTGACAATTACATTGATGGATTTTTTCTCTATTTTTTTTACTTTGAAATCTAATACTTTCAAATTTTTGTATTCTTTAAGGCTTGTATTTTATTGATAATTTTATATATTTTTGTGTGTACAGAAAAGAAGTGAATATTTATGAGACTAACATCTCCTTGAATCAGACCATTTTTCTGTCTTCTTCTTCCTCATTCTCATTTTTATGTTGGAGAGTTCAGATGACTAGACCAAAACATGAGATGAACTGCGCAGTGGTTTCCAAATCAGGGAGCTCTCCGTATATTTTTCTTTTTATTGGGGTGTTTTGGGGCCAGTGTCTAGTATGAGGCTCTTGATAAAGAGAGCAGTTTTGGAGGACATGGTCAGTATTCTCTGGTGACACACCACATGGGCAGATTTCACTGGTTCCAATATTTGCTTCTGGTACATATGTTATCTCATTCTGTTGTGAATCATACCATTAAACTCAAAAGAACATAGCTACCAAAAATTATAGAAATATTTTTGACTATGTGTAATGAGTGCTTCTTAAACTATTGTGGAATGAGTAGAAAATTGGCCACAAGGTTTACATTAACTTAAAATTACAATATCAAATTATCACTTCATAGAGATTTCTTGTATTTTTGCACAATATATTTTAGTCTTCAGTTAGATAAAAGACTTAAAAATTGGTGCATTGACAACTTTTTAGAACTGAATGTCACAAAGTCTAAAGAACAATAGATTTTAGAAAGAAAAAACAATTGATACATGAACTTCAGATAAACAATATGCAGACACGAGTGAACTCGTACAGATATCTGGGTGTTATTGTTGACAAGCTTTTGTGAGAAGACCATAGTGATAATCTGGAAAAGAAAATCACCCTCCAGCTGTTTTTGTTATATAAAATTAACAGCTTCAAACTATGAAATAATATCTTGGTGAAATCTGTTCAGTGCTACAATTCAAAATCTGCTAACATATGCAATAACTTGTTGGCAAGGCAACATGGCATCCAAACTTGTACCCCTTGGTCAGCCTTATAAGAAGAGCGTCAAAAACCTCACACACAATTTTACCATCTTTGAATGAAAAACAAAAATCCTTCGTCTCTCATTCTGTCAGGCTGTATCAGAACTACTAGTTTGACAAATATGTCTGTGTGTAGTCAGTCAACAAAATTTGTGGGTTCTCCTTTGTGGAATGATGTTATTTTTTTATTATTAAAAAAAAAAGAGTCAGTATAATAACAACATATTTATAATAAGGATCTATAGTCTTACATCTTAAATGTAGTCAAAGTCTAGTTATCAATGTAGAAATTAAAATATACATTTGACAATTGAGAGAAATAGATCATTTAGCTAAAACCATAAACCTATTAAGTATATGGAGTTTGTCATTGTTATGTTCATAAGTAGTTTTTTAAAAGTTTATTATATACCTAATTTAAAAGAAAAACCTGTGTGATACTTTCTTTCAGCCTGAGGTTGCTGGACTTCTGGTTAGGTTATGTCAGATGTAAAGAGAACTTGGTACTTAAAGTCTACCATGAGGATGCGTGTCTAAGAGCAAGTTTAAAGGTACTTTTTATTATATTCACAGACATGCCTACAGTCCCGCATTAAAAGCTCACATGTTCCACCGTTCCGCATTCACGATTTTTTGTTCCGCCAAGTCTGAATTCCAACACACAAAAAAATCGCTGATTTTTCATTATTTATTAATAATGCGAAATGAAAATACTGAATGCAAAATAAAATATATCTAGGCCTGTGTTTATATTTCATCTCCTATCTCCGGGCCCGTGTGTCCTAAATTAACGAAGATATGGTTGAGCTAGATCTAGATCTACATCTAGATCTAGTACTCTAGGTCTAGATACTAGATCTATTCTTAGAATCTAGTAAGTGCTAATAAGCCTAATTTTCCATTCAAATCCCATTCTTTTCCCTACAAAGGCGCTATTCTAACACTAACGTAACTAACTCAACTGGTTTCTTAGGTTTCTATTCTAAGAAAATGATTTTTTTTTCAAATAGGTTATTAGAGATCTAGATCTAGATCTAAAAGTAATTAATTAACTTAGACACAGTAAGGCTAAGGCCTAGATCTAAATAATATCTAAATCTACTTATTACATAGTCTAAATTAGTATCTACTAGATCTAGCACTAGATTTTACTAGATGATACTAAATCACTAGATCTATCTTAGTATCTAAAGAAATAGACTTAGAAGGTGATAGATCTCTAGATTTCTATGTATCATTATCATATGTAATAAATTTAGTTCTCAATAAGTCCATAGATCTAGACATAAATATTTAGATCTATAATATAATTATTATAATCTGTGTTCTAAGACTTAGAGGACTTATTAGATGTAGGTCTAGTCCTAGACTAGTAGACAGACTCTTAAATTATTTTAGATCTAGCACTAGAGACAACTTCTAGAGTGACTAGAGTAGAGCCCTAGAAAAGGATAGATAATCAAGTAGATCTAGAATAATCACATAGGAGTTAAAACTATTGATTTCAAACAAAGGACATAATTATGAATTAAAGGTTTTCTTACTTTTAATTATATTATACTATTTACATCTAATTTATAAGAAGCAAACTAGTATTGTTATTAAATATAATTGAAGTTTTATTTATATTGCGTACAGTATGGCTGACAAACATAAACGCGTTTATGTTCCACATTGGGGCCCAAAATTCCACATTTTCAACCTGAGTGTTCCACATTCTGGGTCTTGGGGGTAGGCATGTCTGTATTCAAGTTTTCTTAGAGCTCGGGCACATAGATATATTTGATTCTTTTCTATCCATTGGCTATTTTGTTTTTTGGTGTTCACATAAAAGTCAAGAAGGAGGCAATCTGTTTCAGTAGTCTTAGTCTTAATCCTGTGCACTCCCAGGGGAGCATAGGGCCGCAACCACACCTCTCCACTGAACTCGGTTCTGAGCAGCTTTCTTCATCTGCTCCCTAGTTGATATCAGTCACACACATTACATCCAACTAGTAATGGTACACACATCCAAGCATGGCTTCCCTTCTTCAAAACATTTATTAGCAGACTTCAGTACAAAACATCACATTACGTACATTCTTCTCTATCTGGCCTTCTGTAAACACTGCTAAACAACACAACAGCACATCTAACACAAGAACTTGACAACAAGAGCTTCAATAAACAAGTTGCCGTTTAAATTACAATTACATCAACAACAGCCAATAAACACAATTGGCTATACTAACTTCAAATGCTTTGCTACACTACAGAACTGCCTAACTAATCACTACAAGTCTCTCTAGCTGGTACAGCTACAATTTTGAGGACTCCTTTGAAGCTCACAGTCCTTACTGCTTGCTGTCCTGGACTCTACTGTCTCCTTTCTAACACGCTCTGTCTCTGGTCCGTGAAGGCTCTCGTCACATGACCACAGCACGGGCCATATTCGGGTGTATTAGCAGTACTGTCCCTTGTTCAACAGCCGTTGACCTGTGTGATTCACCTTAGTCTCGTGTGTCAGTAGGTCACACACAGATTAACCCTTTTCAGTCTGCCACTAGGGTTATAACAATATGTTTTGGTAACATTCACCTTTTCAAAATGTTCACAAATGATTTTGACCTACTTGTCTTTTAAGGGTGTATTGGAACAGACTTACAATAGTTTGCTGGTAACACTGCAACCATTGGCTGTTCTTCCTTTCCAATTGGATTTTGGACCAATCACGACTCTTGTCATGAGTGAAAGTTGCATTATGGTCTCATCAAATATCTCCACTTATGAGGTGAGTGTATTTGCTGACAAGAACTTTGTTTACATGGAATTTTGATTTGATATAGGTTTAATTAAAGCTTGAAAAAAATTTTTTAGACATTTTTTTTCTTGTTAATTGTACACAAAGTGTTGTGAAATGTTTTAAAAACAGATTCTTTATCTTGATATCTTTAAACAGTAGTTAATCCATTTAGTGCAACACTAGAGTATTATAAATCTTATCATTATCAGTTAGTTGAAAAAAACAAAACAACTTACATTCTCTAACCAAAATCAGAAAGGGTTGTTCACACTTTTGCCATCTAATCTTAATGCCAGTTTTTTCTTTAAAAAAAGTATTGTATCAGATCATTTAATCTTTCATATAGTCCAGAACAATCAGTCTTAAAAATTAGGTGCAATACCCATCAAATCCCCCCTCCCCATTAGGTTTTGTAAAACATATATGCCCCCTTCTAGAACATAGAAATTGTATGTTGAAATATCCATTTTTGATAAAATTGAAAAAATTAATTTAATTTTTTTTGTTCTACACAAGATTCCATTTAAGAAAACCAAGTCATTATGGTATGCTACACAATTGTACTCATATATGAGATATTAAACTTTTAAATACAGTGGAAGAATATGCATGAATACAGTCTAAATGTCTGTCATTTTTCCTCTTCTAAAAATCTAACAATAGTTCCTATGTGATCTCTCCCTTGATGCGATCTTTTACAATATTGTGTTGTCTGTGTGTGTGTGTCTCTGTTTCTCTGTGTGTGTGTGTGCGTTGATAACTATTTTTTTGTTGTTGTACGTTTCATATTTGAAATTAAAATTTTTTTTTCTTGTATTTTTGCTAGAATCCTGGTGATAAAGTTTCAGAATGTGCTAATAGCTCACTAGCTGTTGCTCAACAGCAGCAGTTGAAACAAGTTGTGACCACATCCTCTTCAACTGCAGCTACAACCAGCTTGAAACCAACCACTGCTTCTACCACCAACTCTGGTTCTGCGTGGCGCTGGTTCAAGAGCCCAACAATCTCCAATGCGTTGGCTAGTGTGGCTGCCAAAATTGGCTCCTCTTCAGCAGCACCTATAGCTGCTGCCCAGTCCACAAAGCTGAATGTTGAGAAGGAAGATGTTGCCAAGCCAAAACAGGAACAAACCAAGATAGTGGAGGAGGTTGTTAACATTAAAGCCAGTCCCAACCAGGAAAGGAATGATTTAGATGAAGTCGACAGGACTATGCCTGTAAACATTAACATCCCAGATGACTCCTCATTACCTGCGGTGGTCAGGGACCACAGTAGCCCAGTGGAGTTGTACATTCGCAACAAACCAACTGAAATTATTGTTGAAGACTGTGAACCATTAACTAAAGAAACAACTACCTACTCTAAAAACATAAAGCCAGTTGTCTCAGATCTTGCCCTCATAGACAATGGTTCTTACAATGTGAATATCTGCATCAAGGGCAACAATGTCATCACTGCTGCAGTTAGCAACGAGTCCAAGGTCAGTGATGGGTCCAGCTTCTCAGAGATGGTGATTATGAATGAGAACTACACCAACTCCATCAAATCTGAGGACATTGACTGGGAAGATGTCAGGAAGTATGAGGAGCATGTGAGAAGGCTGGAGGAACCGATCAAGATCTGTGAGAACAGTGCTGTCTACTCTCTCCCTAACATAGAACTCATCAGACAGCCTCAGGCCGTCATCAACCACCTGCCAGAAAAGACTTCTGTGGAGGTTATTGATGACTTTGCTGAGAAGTGTAGTGAAGACAAAAGTCAGTTGGATGAAAAGCTGCAAAAGCTTGACCAGGCCCTGCAGAAAACAAAAGAGCAACATATTGCACAAGAGACTGACGCAGAAGTGCAGCTGAAAGACAAGCTTGACCTGGTCAGAGAGGCCATTACCACCCTCACAGAGGTGGACGTTACTGCTGGCACAGAAGAAGCTTCTCCTCCCACAGATTCTGGCAACAATGTTGGTTTAAATTTACCTCTTGAGAAATCACAGCCTCAGCCTATTCCCCAGCCATTGAAGAAATCCCCTAGGTCTGGGTTTAGCCTTTTGTCATTCTTTGACAGAATTCTGCTACCTACAGACAAAGCCAAAAATATGACGGACAAAACTGCAGAGAGTAAGCCAGAGGACGTAACTGGTACCAGCGATGGAACAGCAACACTTTCTCATGACTCTCCTTCCTTAACCCAAGGGTCAGACTCTGTGGCCAGTACCCAGCCAACAATGCCGCTCACGCCCACTAAGCCTACCACACCTGTTATGCCCACCACACCTGTCATGCCCGCCAAGCCAACGCAGCTTTCCATCGACACCACTGTGGTGAAATCAAACGAAAGCACTCCAAGCCGAATTCGCTCCATTTTTTTCAAGTCCAAGGCCCCTAACCCTTACAAAGAAAAGATAATTCAAGAGGAAAAAGAACTGAGCTGCAAAATCATTACAACTGCAGGGGCAGTAAGAAACAAGAGTGCTGAGAATTTCCCCAAAGCCAGACCTTTGTCCGCATTTATGGAAAGAGACTGTGATTTGATGGAGGAGAGTGACTTCGCTGACCACAAGTCCCACATTCGGCCATTTTCAATGTATGATGTCCCCCATGGTTCATCATTACCTCTTGGGGAAATGTTCTACCAAAGAAAGGATGCTTCAGAAGTATCAGTCCAGGCTGGGATAGCTTCAAGTTGTCCTTCACCCTCCATTATGCCTAAAACTCAGGCACCATGCTCAGCACTGCAAGTGGAAGCACTGCCAGAGGATGTGATGTCAGAGGCTTCATTGAGTGACTCAGACAGCAGTGCTAGTGAGGCTCTAAAAGCTAAGATTGATGTTGCCCAGACCTGCCAGTGGGATGGAAAGACAGACAACACTTTCCCTGTTCCAAACAGCAGGTAAATCAAATAATTCATATCCACTTGTTCACATAGTTGCTGTATAGTTTTAGATAAGAAAATTTGATATGCCCTTAAAGTGAACATGCTCTAAAGATCCTGTTCAGTCTGATTAGCACCACGCCATACATTTAAAACAAAGTTCATCTAGAATATTACTTTAAATCATTGTGTTAGCTGTGTTTTCAACACTTGATCACCATAGATCAATTTAACTTGAAAAAAAAAAAATTTGATTAAAAAACAAAAGCTTTTTAGTTACAATATATACTATGTAGATCTAAGTTGTTGTAATCACAACAAATTTCCGTAAGGATTAATAAAGCAGTCTTACTCTTAGTCTTAGTCTTACCATGCATTGTCTTAGAGTCCAATAATTTATCTTCAGATATGTTATTGCAGTCACAACATGTGTAGAGGAAGAAGATTCTGATAAATTGGCTTTCAAAGAAGGTGACCAGCTTCAGGTAAGTGTTTGGATTAACCCTAAAGCATCTTACTAGTATTTGTTTCACAATCATAGTTGGGTTAAAATCAGTAGGATTTATATATTAGAATGAAATAGTCTACCTTGTTATGTAAGTTGTTTTACTATTGTTTTACTATTGTTTTACTATTGACTTCATCTTTCGTCCTAAGCCTAATAAAGCTAACTATTTTAATGTTATGACCCAACTAATCTACAAGCAAACTTTTTTCCTTCTGTCCCTCCTAATTGTTGTTTATGTATTTTTAATGCATTTATTTGAGTTGAAAAACAGATCTACTTTAGTAGATACCATTTTATAATAATATAGTTTAATATGCCAAATATTAGTGAAACTAATTGATTCCTTTTAGTGTACCTGAAACTCAACCATTTGAGTGAAACTTGTCAGATTCAGCAATTTTTTGTGAAAGTTGAATTGTTTTAGTTTTAAAAACTTCTTTCCTGAAGTGTATTTAGAAATAAAAAGCTTATATTTCAAATATAGGCTAATTGTTTCTATGGGATAATGATCCATTTAGTGAACACCAAGTTTGGCAATAAGATATAATAATAATAAATAATAATTATAGATCGCTTTTATATAGCGCTACTTTCATGCTTATAGCATGCTCAGAGTGCTATGGTCCAATCTCATTTGTGGACTAGTGGGGGGAGGGGGTATCTGGGATTAGGTTTTCCATGCTGCCTTTAGGCGCTCAGTAAACACTTGAACTTGGCCTCTTGACCATGCTTCCCCCCCTAAAAGCAAATTGAAGAAAAAAAAAAAATACTAAGAGATGTTGGTAGTGTGAATAATTCAATGTCAAAAGTGGCACAACTAAAGTTGGTTGTTCAATTGTTGCACAACTTGTTAGTTTTCCAAGCTTTGAGACCCCAAGTCCAAGTTTTTCTCCAGCTGGTCCACAAAAGTGATGAGACCATAGCGCACTGAGCAGTCTGTAAGCAAGGAAAGTTTGGCGCTTAACCCTAAAAAAAATTAATGAAAATATTTCAATTTTAATTAATTGTTATTGTTAGATCTATTAAAAATTAATTACATAATTGATTCCAACTAATTGATGCATTTTCACTCCATTCAAGCTTTGTCTTTTAAAGTACTTTTTACTATTTGACTTGTTTGTTGTTGTCACTTTACCATTGTATGACCCCATTACCACAACTTTATGAGTGCTGGAGATTTCATTTTAATGTAGATATTTTTTGTTTATTTCCTCAGGTGCTGGAGCAACTTGACTCACAATATTTATACTGTAGCAGCGGCAAATGTGAAGGACTTGTAGATCTAGCAGATGTTAGACCACTTGCCAGCCAATAACTTGAAAAGCCAATCATCTCCATGTGATTCTAGACTTTATGTGTACAATGAGTTTTCATTACTTTCAATCTTTGGTATTTCTGACTTCCAACTCTGATGGATTAACAAAAAAGTCTGACTAGGAGAAGACTTTGTGCTGTTCTATTTTCTAGATGGATAGCTGTATGGATTACTGTGTTGACAATTCTTGGATGTATATTATGTGATTGAAAAATGTAATGTGATCATCATGGTCATAACACAAATAAAAGCTTGTTTTTTTAAGGCAAAGTATGATTTTCAAAAATCAGTACAGCATCTCTTGTGTGAGGATTTATTTCAGGTTAAGGGAAATAATTCAAAAACATATATTACTGATTGATATATAAAGGTTTACATTTAAGTTGCAAATTAATATACACCTCTTGGGATTTAGTCTAAAGTGTGACTTCTTAATTGTCATCTGGAATATTGAAAGAGTCAAATAAGTAGCCCCTTATAGATGTTGAAGGTTTTTTTTTTGGTTTCAATTTTTGGAATATTTTCTCATTTTGTTGGGCCCTGGCCAGATGCAAAAAATTATAAATTGATCATATCAGGATAGCTTCTAATTAATATCATCTATAGTGTTATGACCGTGATGATATTTTGTGATCTCTGAGAATCTAGTTTGCGCGAGATATATTTGTCTTGTTGTTGCTATTGTTCCAATGAAGATTGTGTATAGAACTAGAGACATAGCTAGTACACATGACATAACTAAATGATACACTGGGAAATATTTAGTAATTCTGTTATGATAAATTGTCAATAAAGTTTTTTTTTTGTTTGTTTTGTTTGAAGCTTCAATGCTCTTTGCTCATCTATTTGTTACCGGACAGTGGATGGCATTCTAGTCAACAGTAAGCTAGTCGGTGTTTTCATGTCATTGTTTTGAAACCTTGTACTTGATGACTGTAGAAAACTCTTGACCTTTCTTGTTGTAATGGTATCATTGAACGGGACCAACTAAAAAGTCCTAATAAGTCATTTTGTTTGTGGCTGTTTATATTACTCGAAAGAGGATGCTAACAATGGGCACATGTCTGTGGACTGATACGTGCTACATGTTAAATGTAGAATTCTATTAGTTTTTATGGGACAAATCATTGAGTTGAATATTAAAAAAAAAAAAAGCTGTCACATGGTTTTAATTGGCAGTAGTCCAGAAGGTACTCAAGTAAAGACGTTAATGTATCAAAATTAACTAAAATTGTTCCTAATTTTTCTTTCTAATATAGCCAAAACAGTTAAATTCCATTTAGAGACTGTTTATGAGTTTGTTTGATGTATAAACTTTATTCTTTTGTAATTTCTGTGGTTGTGTACCTAATACTTAACAAGTTTCATGTGACAGTTCTTTGTCGTGTATATACAGTCAAGTTCTTTGCTATCTGTTTGTTGCATTTTGATGCTTCAATCTCTTGCATTTCTCCACGGAGGACTTCTTGTCTCTATGTGACTGGACCACACCCGTGCTGTGCTAGTCGTCACTTTGCATAAGATTGTGGCCCATGGACTGTCAGTTTTACAACATATTTTACATGAATATTTGATGTAGATAACTCCTATGTTTAAATAGATTTTTTTTTTACTTGATTTTTATTATGTTTTGTTTTTAATGTTTTGGCTACCTATTATTTTGACTCAATTTGATGTTTTCCAATATTTACTTAGGAAACAAGTGCAATGCTTATTTATTTCACACTTATTTAATTTTTATTTTACAAACAATTTATACCTGTGAAGGGAGGGGCTGCATACTTTTTAAAAATCTTTTTTTGTGTGCGTGTCAATTTGTAATAATGTATTTATAAAATATTTGTGCTTATTTATTTTAAAAATTAAAATCATTGCTCTATTTAGAGCAAGATTGCTTGCTGTGATTGGCTATTAGTTTCCCCTGACTAGCAATGTGATATAACTAACACATCAAAAAAAAAAAAAAATAATAATTACATTTTCGAAAGGATTATGTCATTTTATATCCTTGTGAAGAAAACATAGAAATTGATCTTGACAACCATACAGTGCTAAAATATTGGATAAAAAGTAAAAACTGGAAAAGGCTTGTAATAAGTAACTTGGGTAATCTTTTTGGAATTGTAGAACTCCTGGATGCTAAGGGCCTGATAATGATTGAAACTTCGATCCTTGTTTCCAGACTCCGTCTGAAGTGGGTATCCGTTATAGGAATTAAGGAGTGGATCACAATGCACACTGACAACATTCTTTTTCATAATCTTAGCTCTCAGGTGAACTCTGTTAGTCTTAGGATAGGAAGTAATAATCAGTGATCTTTATACTGATCATGACATATTACTGACTGATGCACTTGAAACAGAGAATCTTCAGTCTTGAATTAGGTAGGCTTGTTTATGTCATAACAATGTCACTTGAAATATTTTGATGGGGATCAAGGCCAGTTGTTGCATTTCACATTTTTTTTTAAGTTGGATTTTTTGGCTTTCATGTTTTGGCTTATTTCTTTGATATGATCATGTTGTATCTTTTTTTTTTTTTTTTTTTTTTTGGTGTATGTAATACATTTGAAAATATTGCAGTGTGAATATACGGTTATAATGACTTCATGTTTCGAAACTAACATATTGTCTTGTGATTTTCACATTCATATCTCTATGGTTTATGATTTTGAGAATGTCCTTAAAGATTTGTCACGGATCAAGAAATCCTCTTGGCCTCATTGAGACTACAGTTGACATCTTTCCCCCACATTGAATGTATTTCATGTCAACCTAATGGCTGTGTGCTTTTCATTCTTTGTGTTTGTGCATGTGTTTCTTAGTTCAATTCTTTTTATGCTAAATATTTTATTTATACAAACATGTACATTTTTTTTGGTAAGATTGTGGCTTATACTTGACCTAAGATAAATCTACACATTCACACCTGATGTAGACCCCAACCTCTGGCACTAGTTAGGTCTTGAGGAACTCTTTAAAACTTTTTTTTTCAGTATGATCACTAATCTTAAAAGTTTGCAGTTCACACATGCTGTAGCATAATTTCAAATTTAAAAACCTAGGATGTTGACTGAATTTAACCCAAATAATCCCCAGATTGATATAACTTGTTTTGCTGGTGTTATAATCTGAGATATTGTGTTTTATGCAATTTTTTTTTTTTTTGAGTTCTCCAATGTTTCTTGTATTTGTAAACATCAGTATTATTCTCTACATTTCTTTCTATTTCAAGTCCTCTACTTTGATTGACATTTGCCGTTGGTGTAGTTTTAGTTTTCGTCTCACCTTTTGACCCACTTAGGTTAGCATCACCAAGCCACGTCATCCATTTCCCCCGCTCTTGCGACATTTTCCTAGTTTCTTCCATGTAATATCATTGCATTTCGAACACAAAAACCTCATGAACAGTTTCGCTATTCAGCTTTTTTTTTTTGGTCATGTGACTCATCAGTGCATGTATGTTGCATTGAGATAACTACTGCAAATGACACTGTCATCTTGGAAGAAGTAGGAGATAGTTATTGCATCAGAGAATGAAAGATTATGAACTGGTTGTGGAAGGGAGAGAAGAGGTTGTGGCTTATAGTCTCCCCTTGTTTTGTATTTGTGATTTGTTTTTTGTTAACTTGGCTTGGGCCTCATAATCTTGCACAAATTGGATTCTTTTTTTTTACTTTACTAGACTGACTTTTACTTTGACAATTTTTGAATTGGGTTGTTATTGTTATTGTAATTTTTAAAGAAAATTGACTAGATCCTTATCACTACTACCTTTTATTTTTGTTTTTGTTTTTATTACAATGGAAAGATTTTTCTTTTCAAAACATTTCTATGTATTTTTTTCTGCCATGCTATGAGCCAGGAGAAGTTTTTGCACCAGAAAGATATTTGGTGTTTGTTTGGCATCACATAAAGTTGCACCATGCCCATCATCTAGTCATGCACACACACACACTCTCATAAACTTAACTTTCGTATGTCATAAAGGCACCCTGTGTTTTTACTATTTTGGGTCAGCTCTTTCTAAAATCTATGTTCTACCCTTCCATCAAAACTTAAAAAAAGCATTTTAACATTTTGTGTTTTCCTGATGGTTTTGTTTAGTCAATCTTTGCGGTGTTTGTTAATAGCTACTGACACATTGACATGTATGAACAAATAAGCAATTCTATCAGTAATAATAGCTGCTTTGGATTGATATGATGAACTTTGATGCTTTGAACATGTTTTTTTGGTAGATGAAGTTTTTTTTTGTTTTTCAAATTGTAATGTAAAACTTTGGGAATTTAATTTCATATGTAACCATTTTATTTAAAAGAAAAACTTTTAAAAAAAAAAAACCCTGACTAAAACAAAAACATTTGGCTGCCCTGTTTCTTCGTTTGTATTCCCCTCATAGGCTAGGTGTTCACATTAGTCTTTAGTTTTTATTTATTTAACGAGAGTAAATTTCTTCTTACCTGTTTGCTGGACATAATTCAAACTACCTGTAGAGATGTGTATTTCATGAGTAGAGTCCTAGTACCATTGGATTCTGTACCATAATTGTGTGTGTGGATATCTTTGTATACATATTTTTTTTAAGTATTACTTATTTACTAGTAGTGATTTTCTTTTAAAGATCTTTTATTCATTAAAAGAAAAATGTTAAAATTTTAAAATTTGTATATAAATTGATGAAATATTTGTCTGTGTGTTTCTAGATCTTAATTGTGCATGTTTTTTTTCCCTTATTGGAATCTCTCTCTTTCCCTTCACAAAGAAACATGTATCCACAGCTGAACATGACATGGATATGCTGTTATGAACAGCATGTAGAACACATAAAGTAAAACAGCAGACACTTTGTGTGTACATTGAAGTTTGTTTTTATATTTTGCTATTGGACAGTTTGCCAAAGGCTGTGTCGCCCTCATTATTTGTCTAACTTTATAAATTCAGAAAGTGTATAATATTATTCTTATGATTAACTAAGTGTTGTGGCACCAGATAAGCCAAAACTAAATGGCACACCTGAACTGAATGGTTGACAGTTTTGTTCTTCTTACTCTACAAAAGTCTTCTCTGATTTCACTTGTGCCAGATTTAGTGGGAAAAACAAACAACATTTAACTGTGAGGCGCAATATTATCATAGAAGTTAGGGTTGTTATTTTTTTTAAAATGGGCTATTGTGTAATGTAGCTTCCAGGACAAATGAAACACTAAATGTATGTGTCCAATGTATGTTTTTTTTTTGAAAAGTGTGTGTGCTGACACAAGTGAACAAAGTTCAGAATCTCACTGGCAAGAGGCGGATGAATACAATGTCAATGAGCTTGTAGCCTCGATGCAAAGTGGTATATTCCGTATATTCCTAGAAATAAACGGATTGAATTCACATGTTAAAGGAAAAGTTTCAGTTAAAAACCAGTCTCAGTTGAATGTAAATGATGCCCTAAACAGAAAGATGCTAGTCTGGAAGCATGATACACAACTTCCTCAGTTAACCAAAACAATGTTATCATAACATTTTTGTGTTATCTTTTTAATTCTATAGCAACAGATCAAAATGTTTATGGTTAACTCATTGGATATTTCCTTTTTTTTTTTCTTTCAGTTTTTATGTTCTAATTACTTTTTTTTTTCTTAGAGTTTTATTTGACAGCTCTATGTG
The DNA here is from genome assembly GCA_036873155.1 of Biomphalaria sudanica. Taxonomy (NCBI): domain Eukaryota; kingdom Metazoa; phylum Mollusca; class Gastropoda; family Planorbidae; genus Biomphalaria; species Biomphalaria sudanica. Next base: position 1,555,513 of record JAZGLO010000013.1, read on the forward strand.
TCCACTCAGATGAAATAAAACTCCATTTGGCTGTTTGAAGGCTTTTTAAAAAATTCTTTGTATGAACTGTTAGGTCGGTGATTTGACTTTGTGAGTTTGAGATATAAGATGTATGAATCAAAATGTATGAATCACTCTGACATTAAGTTAAGATGAGCTTGAAGATAAATTTAAGATTTATGAATCACTTTGACACTAAGTTATGTTGAGCTCAAAGATTTATGAATCACTTTGACACTAAGTTATGTTGAGCTCAAAGATTTATGAATCACTTTGACACTAAGTTATGTTGAGCTCAAAGATTTATGAATCAGTTTTACACTAAGTTATGTTGAGCTCAAAGATTTATGAATCAGTTTTACACTAAGTTATGTTGAGCTCAAAGATTTATGAATCAGTTTTACACTAAGTTATGTTGAGCTCAAAGATTTATGAATCAGTTTTACACTAAGTTATGTTGAGCTCAAAGATTTATGAATCAGTTTTACACTAAGTTATGTTGAGCTCAAAGATTTATGAATCAGTTTTACACTAAGTTATGTTGAGCTCAAAGATTTATGAATCACTTTGACACTAAGTTATGTTGAGCTCAAAGATTTATGAATCACTTTGACACTAAGTTATGTTGAGCTCAAAGATTTATGAATCACTTTTACAATAAGTTATGTTGAGCTCAAAGATTTATGAATCACTTTTACAATAAGTTATGTTGAGCTCAAAGATTTATGAATCAGTTTTACACTAAGTTATGTTGAGCTCAAAGATTTATGAATCAGTTTTACACTAAGTTATGTTGAGCTCAAAGATTTATGAATCAGTTTTACACTAAGTTATGTTGAGCTCAAAGATTTATGAATCAGTTTTACACTAAGTTATGTTGAGCTCAAAGATTTATGAATCAGTTTTACACTAAGTTATGTTGAGCTCAAAGATTTATGAATCAGTTTTACACTAAGTTATGTTGAGCTCAAAGATTTATGAATCACTTTGACACTAAGTTATGTTGAGCTCAAAGATTTATGAATCACTTTGACACTAAGTTATGTTGAGCTCAAAGATTTATGAATCAGTTTTACACTAAGTTATGTTGAGCTCAAAGATTTATGAATCACTTTGACACTAAGTTATGTTGAGCTCAAAGATTTATGAATCACTTTGACACTAAGTTATGTTGAGCTCAAAGATTTATGAATCACTTTGACACTAAGTTATGTTGAGCTCAAAGATTTATGAATCACTTTGACACTAAGTTATGTTGAGCTCAAAGATTTATGAATCACTTTGACACTAAGTTATGTTGAGCTCAAAGATTTATGAATCACTTTGACACTAAGTTATGTTGAGCTCAAAGATTTATGAATCACTTTGACACTAAGTTATGTTGAGCTCAAAGATTTATGAATCAGTTTTACACTAAGTTATGTTGAGCTCAAAGATTTATGAATCACTTTGACACTAAGTTATGTTGAGCTCAAAGATTTATGAATCACTTTGACACTAAGTTATGTTGAGCTCAAAGATTTATGAATCAGTTTTACACTAAGTTATGTTGAGCTCAAAGATTTATGAATCACTTTGACACTAAGTTATGTTGAGCTCAAAGATTTATGAATCACTTTGACACTAAGTTATGTTGAGCTCAAAGATTTATGAATCAGTTTTACACTAAGTTATGTTGAGCTCAAAGATTTATGAATCACTTTGACACTAAGTTATGTTGAGCTCAAAGATTTATGAATCACTTTGACACTAAGTTAAAAGGAGTTTGAAGATGTATGAATCACACTGACACCAAGTTATTTGAACTAGAAGATTTTTGAATTACTCATTACTCGGTTACCCGTGTAGAAGTTTGACTTGAAGTCGAGCCCCCTAATTTAGATTTACTACCATGTAAACAAACCCACTTCTAGGTACAATATCCTAACGAAGTTCCGCCCACGTCTAGGTACAATATCGTAACGAAGTTCCGCCCACGTCTAGGTACAATATCCTAACGAAGTTCCGCCCACGTCTAGGTACAATATCCTAACGAAGTTCCGCCCATGTCTAGGTACAATATCCTAACGAAGTTCCGCCCATGTCTAGGTACAATATCCTAACGAAGTTCCGCCCACGTCTAGTTACAATATCCTAACGAATTTCCGCCCATGTCTAGGTACAATATCCTAACGAAGTTCCGCCCATGTCTAGGTACAATATCCTAACGAAGTTCCGCCCATGTTTAGGTACAATATCCGGTTTCTTATTTTACTATCCGGCTATCCACAGGAATCAAACGCCACACAACAGGATTCGACACAATAACCTAAAGATTCAACCCCCTCAATCTTAGAATTCGACCCCACCTCGCCACACAATTTATTCAGCTTCCTAACTACAGGATTCATCCCCCCGCACCGCTGGATTAATCCCCCCGCACCGCAGGATCCATCCCCCCGCACCGCAGGATTCAGCCCCCCGCACCGCAGGATTCAACCCCTCACCTATCCACAGGAATCAAACGCCACACAACAGGATTCGACACAATAACCTAAAGATTCAACCCTCTCAATCTTAGAATTCGACCCCACCTCCCCACACAATTTATTCATCTTCCTAACTACAGGATTCATCCCCCCGCACCGCTGGATTCATCCCCCCGCACCGCAGGATTCATCCCCCCGCACCGCAGGATTCAGCCCCCCGCACCGCAGGATCCATCCCCCCCGCACCGCAGGATTCAACCCCTCACCTATCCACAGGAATCAAACGCCACACAACAGGATTCGACACCGTAACCTAAAGATTCAACCCCTCAACCTTAGAATTCGACCCCACCTCCCCAAAAAATTTATTCATCTTCCTAACTACAGGATTCATCACACCACAGGATTCATCCCACCACACCGCAGGATTCATCCCCCCGCACCGCAGGATTCGACACTCACAGGATTCGGCAGGATAACCAACACCCCAACCAAATATGTGCTCAAATCCACGAAAAGATCCAGCTCGAATGTATAAGAAGTTACCAAAAAATTAAGAATTGAAGCAATCCTTTTTTTTTGTAAACCAAGTCAATACAAAATAAATAAGTTCAGCTTACTTTTCATACCTTGTGATCTATAGGGTAGACGATGTAAAGGTCATCTGTTATGTTTTTTTTATAGTTCGTCCATCGTGGTTCGATGATGACCACTTTTGTTTTGAGCCCGAAATGTTAGGCTGCACACCGGGCAGGTTATTCCAGCTGGAGGTAGTGTCATTTGCCTTGCTTTTCTTCTCTGTCATGTGCCACTGTCTCCCAGATGGCTGAGTCTATGTTGAACGCCTTTAGAGAAGCTTTTAGGCAGGGCCGGTCCAAGCGATTGCGGGGCCCTATGCGAAACGGATTGCGCGGGGCCTAATTCTGGGTAGGGATAAGGATAATAAGTGAAAATGAAGATTTTGTATTAAAAAATAATTTCGTCTTTGCATTTTATACATTCTTAACTAAGTACAAAATCACGATCAAATTAACTTTACGAGCCTTGTTGGTAGCGAAGTCATACTAGATCATCAAAATTCTGTTTCCTACATAGATCACGCTCAATAGCAAGAATTGCCACATTGTTCAATCTCTCTTCGTGAATTGTTGATCTTAAGTAATTCTTGATTAGTTTAAGACGCGAGAAACTTCTTTCACAAGATGATACAGTTACAGTTCAAATCTCAGCTACAAGGATTAAATTGCAGTGTTCACAATTCTGTTGAAACATTTTATCCTGTAGCCATCTTCAGCTTTTCGATGTGTGAAGTTTTCCACTGATTTATCATACTGCCTTTTCCTTTGACGTTTGGCTGGAAAGATTGCAACAGCATCCATGTTTCCAGCCAACTTCTTTTCGCTGTCACAAGAAGAAACAACAGGAAGAAACTTAAAACGTTCAGACAAAACCACAAGCTCTTCCACATTAACCCATTTCTGAGAGATACCTATAATATCTGCTCGTTGTGACTTATGTCTGGAGTACAATCCAATATCACTGCATTCTGGATGTCTCGAAGGATAGAATTAATAACAGCATCAGCTACTACAGTAATAAATTCGTTTTGAATCTTCTTTCCCAGGTAACGATCATGAATTTCTGCATTTGTAACACGTCGAAGTTGTTCCCCCATTACTGGATCAAACTTTGCGAGTAATTCTAATAGACTTAACTAGACCAGGAAATTCCCATTACTTGGCTCTTTAAGTCTTTCAATGGTCCCTCTGAAAGCTAAATTGCGCTTCGCTAGAAATTGTACAATTGCAACTAGTCCAACGTTTAGTTTCAGAATAAAGCATCTCCTGGTGAACTTTGTCAATGCCTGTTTTTTTTACTTAGTCTTGCTCCAGCTTGCTAGCAACTGGCCGTGGCGTCTAAATGCCTTTGAGATTTTTCATGCTCTGCTATCCTTGTGGTACAGCTTTGCCACTGGTCAAATCCGTTATTTAAAAAGGAACTTTGTTGTTTTTCCAGTAGACGACAGTAGAAACAATAGATCTTGTCTGCTGACACACAATATATCTGCCAAGGACGCAAAATACTTTCACCATTACTCAGGTTCGGTTTGCAATGCACTTAAGAGAACTGTCTACCATCCTTATTTTTCGAAAAATTCTACTAAGTAATCTCAGGTGGACCTTTTTGTAATAAATAGTCAACACAAGATCTTACCATTATTTCAAGACACATGGCAGGATAATCCAGATTTCTCAATGAATCGACCACATTTAGCTCATTATCTATAACTATACGTTGATCAGTTGTTACATTATTGCCTTCATTTCTTACGACATGTTGATCAGTTGTTACATTATGGCCTTCATTTCTTACGACATGTTGAACAGTTGTTACATTCTTGCCTTCATTTCTTACGACATGTTGATCAGTTGTTAGTGTTACATCATGTTCTTCTTCTCTTACGACATGTTGATCAGTTGTTAGTGTTACATCATGTTCTTCTCTTACGACATGTTGATCAGTTGTTAGTGTTACATCATGTTCTTCTCTTACGACATGTTGATCAGTTGTTAGTGTTACATCATGTTCTTCTCTTACGACATGTTGATCAGTTGTTAGTGTTACATCATGTTCTTCTTCTCTTACGACATGTTGATCAGTTGTTAGTGTTACATCTCGTTCTTCTTCTCTTACGACATGTTGATCAGTTGTTAGTGTTACATCATGTTCTTCTTCTCTTACGACATGTTGATCAGTTGTTAGTGTTACATCATCTTCTTCTTCTCTTACGACATGTTGATCAGTTGTTAGTGTTACATCATGTTCTTCTTCTCTTACGACATGTTGATCAGTTGTTACATCATGTTCTTTTTCTCTTACGACATTCACCTCTGCAGTTTTTACATTCTTCATAGACTCTGTTTCAGCTGTCTCACTAGAAGTGATGATGTTCTCATTTTCGGGTTTTGATCGTTTTAAAAACGTATTCTAGTTCTAGTGGAACTTTCGTTTCGGTTAAAATTCGCACTATTATTATACTTTTATTTAAATATGAAAGCTGGCAATGCTTTTTTTTTTTTTATTCGCGTAAGATTTGTTTTTTCTATATAACAATTTTGTCTAATTTTCAGAAGATTTTAAAAATAATTCCCACGACCTTTTCGTATATTTTGCATCATTATGCAATTACAGATATACTCAGCGCGGGGCCTATGAAAGCGCGGGGCCCACTGCGGCCGCATAGGTTAAGTGGCTTTTAGGGTGTCCCTGAAGCGTTTTCTTTGTCCTTCTTAGGAGCGCTTTCCTTCCCTTAATTGGCCATATCATACAAGAATCGTTTAGGGATGCGGTGGTCTTCCATTCTGCTGACGTGACCTGCCCATCGCAGCTGGGACTGCATCAGGATTGTGTGGATGCTTTGCAGACCCGCTCTTCGAAGCACTTCGGTATCTTGTATTTTTTCTTGCCATTTGACATTTAGTATTTTTCTGAGACATAACATGTGGAAGTGGTTCAGTTTCTTTGCTTGTTTTCTGTACGCTGTCCCCGTTTCTGAGGCATAGAGTAATGTAGGGAAGATGACGGCTCGATAGATCCATAGCTTTGTATATGTGGAAACAAATCGCCCCCCCCCCCCCTCAAAAGTTCTGGATCCTCTAGTGCCTCAGCATTAGTCAAGTAATATCAGACAGGCTTGTAGTATTAGAAAAGTTCCCCTTTCCGACCTTGTGATCTATAGGGCAGATGATGTAAAGGTCATCTGTTTTTGTGGCCTACTGTTAACGAGGGTGTCGTGTGGCCAGCATAACAACCAGACGCCTTTACTTTTTCCCAACTAATGTCAGGTACCCATCAGAGGCGCCCAAAGTTAAAGATCCCAGTCCTCACCAGGATTCGAACCCCGGACCCCGCGCTTTACCGCTTCGGAATATTATGAACAGAGCTAAAAAGAATCTTGTCATTAGCCACGAAGAAACACTTGCTTATGAATTCAAAGACTTTTAATGCTGTTTTGAGACTAATAATTTTAGCAACTTACGAGTCAAGGCCTTGCAAGACGTCAATGTAGAAATAACTAAACTGCAAGTCTTTAGCAGTTTAAAAAAGTCAACCCAATGAAAGCTTGTGTACCAGATGGACTAAAAGGGCAGGTCTTAAAAGAATGTGCAGGGCAACTGACCGAACCTTTTGTAGACATCTATATAATTATATTGTTGTAACTCCGTTCCCGAGCCACACTGATGGTGCGCATGAGAGCACCATTGAACACATGAAAAGACATGTTGATACAAGACATTAAGAAGCACCATTGAACACATGAAAAGACATGTTGATACAAGACATTAAGAAGGACATTCTAGGACATGATGGCTGAAGTCCATGCCTTGTCTGTACTTATAAAAAATACCTAGTTTATTGTTACCTCCTGCCTTTCGTTGAGTGCCTATCTTAGAGTTACAACAATATTGTTATAACAAGTGGCATAGTAAGGTACCCGTGGGAAACGGACTGGAAAATGTATTGATAGGCGCCTCCCCCCTCCCGATATAAAAAATATTTTGTGTGACAAAGAAATCCAGTAGTTTGTATGTATCAGTATTAAAAGACATTACAATGCAAGTTCATGAACGCAGCTGACAGAATCATTGCAGACCGTGTTTAAGTAGGCCTACTGTTTAGCAAAGTGAAAATATGCGCAAGAGGCTGCTATTGTTGAAACAATACATGTAGGCTATTCAGTGGCGTAGCTAGAGTGGGGGATTGGATCACAAATTTGAAAATCCCCCAAGGCCCCCACTTGAAGGGTCACCAAAATAAGTGTCTGAAATTAGTTTTACATTAAATATTAGGCCTACGCCTTTATGAAATGTCAGGATGTCGAATGTCAAAATGCAGCGGGCCCTAAAGAGGTCAAGCCTCCCGGGTCCCCAAATCCTTAGCTACGCACTGTACTGTTCGCTCATATTAAAAAAACACCATTGCCTTGGCATCGTAAGTAACTTAAAGAAAGATGGTGATATTTTATTAATTTTGTGTTCCTTCAATCCTGCAGACTTCTGGTTTTCGCAAATATAAAAACTTAAAATTGACTCTCTGGTTGCTATCTCCTTGGGTAGTTCGTCATCGAAGTTCACAAAACATTTTCAGAAAATAATGTTAATTTAATAAATGTTTAATTCTCTTAAGAGTGCTGTCAACCTTGATAGAGAAAAATTGCACAGATTGGATCTCCTTGTGTCATTGTCCAACAGGTCTATTATCTCGTTTAATGGTTCCTAAGTAATAAACAGAATATGATGTTTCTTTTTCTTGTTTAATAGATCTACCTATTTTAAGTCTAAATCTTGATTTCTGGTAATGGAAAAATGTTTTTAAAAAAAGCAGAAAAAAGGTAATAACGGTGTAATTCACATAGAGGAAAAAACAAAAGAAAGAACGAGGAGTGGAAACCAAACGTCACCACCACTACACCGTCAACACATTACAGTAAACCTGACGAAAGCAGTTCCTTACACTGACTATAAGTGAAAACACGGGTTAATGTTTTGGAGTTAATATAGAGTTTGATATGATGTTTAGGATATTTTAAGGAAACTTTTAAATTTTTAAACCAATTTTTACAAAATTGCATTGTATGGTAGGCCACAATTGGTCATTAGTCATGAGACAAGGCGATATGAAACCCTACGCACCATGTAGTGTGGTATTTAGAGTTTTAAAGGCTTTAAACTATTTGAGATATGGGTCCTCATATAAGTCCAGATATTGTATGTAACTACTAAATATTTCATGGAAGCCTGGTAAAACAAACATAGGGCCTCTCTATGCAACATAAGCTAGAGCTAGAGCTAGAGCTAGAGCTTATGTTGCATAGAGAGGCCCTATGTTTGTTTTACCAGGGGTGTGGGCCCCTAAATTGTCGTGTGCCCGGGTTCATTGAACCCCTTTGCGCCATAACATTGCCATACAAACCGCCATCCAAGATAATGCAAAAAGTGCGCACTATTAGTGACTGGACTAGGAAGGATGTTAACATGAGGGAGAGAGAACGATTTCCGCCCAAGTCTAGCGCCGAAATGAAGATGCTGTGTTCAAGTCAGATGTCCTTCGTGTTTGTCATGTCTCCTTGTAAATTAACATTTATGTTTCGTTGAGTCGTCCTCCTTCAGTTATTACAATATAACTCTCCTTGTGGCCCAACCATGCGGGACACTACGAAAAATCATGGTAAGATAACTTTTTAATTTCTGCAAGTCGGACTAGAGTTACCCCATGTAACTTTTGCGGCGACATAAAGCACGGCTCAGAAAAAAAGAGTTTGGGAAGGGGGAGAACAAGTAATCTTTTTTGTAGACATTCTAGAGTTGACTACATTCATGTGTCGGGTATTTGTTTCACACATGTCAATATCTGGTGTCAAGTTGAAATTTTGTAAACAATTATTGTTTGTACCAAACAGAATACGAATTAGTTGAAAAATCAACCAATCAGTCAATTAATTATTGGTAATAAATTATTTTGGTTGATATTGATTAGGGGAAATAACTTCTGCATAGATATAGTTGTAAGCGTGGTTCTTCACTAGATGAGCTTTATTAAAAAAAAAATGGATTTTAAAAATATTTTGCTTGTTTTAGTGTGTGTTTTTTTTTTTTAAACATTTGTAAGCCGACTCTACAACTAGAGAAAAATCAAGACATCAATTTTGGTCTAGATAGTTATGGATTTTGTACCTGCCTATTACACCAGCTTCTTTGGTGTCTGTAGCATTTCCAATCAGTCACACAGTTGGAGTTGCGCAGTCTAGTTAGCAAAGGCCTGAGCCTGTAACGCCCCTGACCTCAGTAAAGTAAAGCAAAGTTTCCCTTTCAGAACTTGCAATCTATGGGCCAGATGATGTTGAGATGATCTGTTTCTGTGGCCCACGGTTAACGATGGTGTCATGTGGCCAGCACAACGATCAACAGCCTTTACTTTTCCCCAACTAAGGTCAGGTGGACTCAGATCTCCCTTAAAAATCCCGTAATTCAAAATCCCAGTCTTCACCGAGATTCGAACTCAGTGCACCGGGTTCTGAAGACAAGCGCTTAGCCACTCAGTCACCGCGACCCCCTCCTGTACCGCTGACCTCAGCTACCTTCCAATGTTCACTCCACTCAAGAGGTTCTACATTTGATCTGCTAAAGTCGTAATGAGACATGCTCAGTCCCCGTGACCCCCTCCTGTACCGCTGACCTCAGCTACCTTCCAATGTTCACTCCACTCAAGAGGTTCTACATTTGATCTGCTAAAGTCGTAATGAGACATGCTCAGTCCCCGTGACCCCCTCCTGTACCGCTGACCTCAGCTACCTTCCAATGTTCACTCCACTCAAGAGGTTCTACATTTGATCTGCTAAAGTCGTAATGAGACATGCTCAGTCCCCGTGACCCCCTCCTGTACCGCTGACCTCAGCTACCTTCCAATGTTCACTCCACTCAAGAGGTTCTACATTTGATCTGCTAAAGTCGTAATGAGACATGCTCAGTCCCCCCCCCCCCGACCTTTTTTTTTAGCATAGCGTCATTTTCTTATTGTGTACTTTCCGTAATTTCCATTTCTTTTTTTTTAATTCATTAGTACTTGTCATTTCGTTAATTTAACACCTTAAAAAGCCGAAAATACCCGATGACGCAAAGTCCGTTCAATATAAATACTTTCATGTTCTCTTGACAAATTTAAATCTATTTCTTTTCATACTTTGAAAAATTGGAGCGGTCAAATTAGAGATTTCTCAGTGTGACCAACGAGCTTTTCCCAACAATACACATCAACTGTCAAGTCTCTAGGAAAATCATTAGAGCCGTTTTTGAGATCCGTGTCAGGTTTTTGAGCCCACCCAGTTTCTACAAAGATAAGAGTCGAATAGATCTGTTGTAATAAGTTTTTCAGAGCGCCACTGTATAGTATAAGAATACATAGTCATCATTTCAAACTTTTACTTTTTCTGTAGCAACCGTTCTGTATTTAGATAAGTACGCAATGTGTCGCTTGAAACAAATGTAAACTTGTTTTATAAAATACAGAAGTTTCTCCGAAAAAGAAGATACATCATTCGCGTCATGCATTTAGCCATGCATGTTAACCAACCATTCTGCCAAGTCAGGCAACCCATTCCATGCTCTAATAGCACTAGGGAAGAAGGAGCATTTGTACAAATTTGTCCTAGCATATGGAACGAGATTTGTGTCTTTCTGAGTATTTTATTAGATTTTGTGTTTTGTCTTTGAAAATTATGGTTCACTGTCTTATAAATAATTGCTACTTTACTTTTAAATCTTCTATCCTGAAGGCTTTCTAAATTTAATGATTTTACTAAAACTGTTACTCTAGTGACAGTCAAATGTGAATATTCGTTTGTTATGAATCTCACTGCTCTATTTTGTGTCTGTTCCAGTTTCTTAATGTTTTCTTGAGTTGAGGGGTCCCACACGGTGGATGCATATTCCATTATTGGCCTATCCAAGGTTAAATAACATTTTAGTTTTATGTTCATATTGATTTTATACCAGATTTCACAATGGTGCACCTTTGAAACTAAGAGAATAATAAACAGAGGGGGGGGGGGGAGGATGAAAAACAAAGAAAATATCAGAGAGCCTAGAAAACAAAGAGCATTTCAGACAGCACAGTAAAATTAACAAATTGCAGAGAGCTTATTAACTCTTAGTAAATATTTGAATAGTGAATTGTATTCGAATTTTCGGCGATTCAATTTAGTACTTGAAAAAAAATCGAATATAGACTTAATTCACAAAAAGGATTTTGGGTGCTGTCGTCTGCCAACTTTAGAGGAGAACGCCCACAATGACTGGCAGGAATCGTCTTCTCGGCAGTACAGTGCAATAAAAACCAAACCTCGAGTCGTCTTAAGTCTTGGAAGTTTGTTAATCCATTTGAACGCTTATTAAGAAAGATGTAATTTAAACATTTCCAATAATTAAATTGCATTTTTGTTTCTGGCCATTATTCGTATTCGAATAATCAACGTCAAGCATCGCATTCGGAGTGGACAAAACAGCATTCAAGCAGGCTAAATCAAACCATATATACAGACATATAGATAAACAAAAACATGAATCAATACATAAGTAAAATTGTATCTATTTTGGGCCTTTTTTCACGTTTTTTCTCACGAAATATACTAAAAATTTATAATACATATATAGCCTTATTCAAATGTATACTGCCTCGCAACTTTTTTCTTAGTAACAAATATATATTTTATTATATTAATACTAAAAACATGTACATCATAGCAAAAAAGAAACTGGTCATCGGGTCTTGACTTGAACCCCCTGAATTAAACATACTTCTTGCTGTAAAAAAAAAAATTTAAACACTTAATAACTTCATAATCAGAAGTTTGAAATGAAAATTGTACACTAATAACATTTATACACGTAAAGACACGTAAAGTATTGTGTATGATGACATTGTTGTTGGCCTCCTTGTAGTCACTAGGGGCTTCGAAGGGTGCGGTCCGCACCGGGTGGCACCCTTTTTGGGGTGACACTCAATTTAAAAAAATTATATCTTGTCAAAAAGCAGACGCATTGGAAAAGATAATAGAAAAAACTCTAGATATATGCCCAAATATGCCTAGACACACCTAGATGGTAGTTTAAGTTTAAATGACACAGCACAACGTTATAACAAAGGAAACCTGTTCAGGTGATGGTAAGTCTGTTAAGAAATATTAAGTCTGTTTCTAATTTTAATTAAATTTCATTGTAATGTATGCATTAATAATTGAATACATGTTATAAACAGTGGGATTTTATAATAGAATTGACACCCATTTTACATCTGAGTAACAATCAATTAAAGTGGGTAATCAATTCACTGTAGTGGGTCACAAAAATAACTAACTAACAATAGTTTTTATTGGAACATAGGTAAAGAAAGTTGATTGGGGGGGGGGGGGGAGGTGACACCCTGAGCCAGGTGACACCGACAAGAGTGACGCCACTGCCTCCTTCGTCTCCAATTGCACTTCCTCGTTTGACTCCGACTCTGGAGGTACAGCCACAGACAATGCCGTGAGATGGTGGTAGAGGAACGGTTCAGAACCAGTCCTTTTCGTTTGTCTCCCTTCTCTTCTAGAGTTGAGTTCGTTTCTTTGTCGCTGCCCATCACTTTTGTTTTGGTTGCATTTTCTTTACTGAATGACGTTAGAGTTGAGTCATGGACTCTTGAAACTCTGAGCAAACGAAAGCTTCCTTCGGCATGTTTGAACGATTGTTCAGATTTGGATAGATCCAAACAAATGTAAATGAATCACATCTCTATTTCCTGTAAATCGAATCCTAAGGTTCTCGGGACTGGAGGCCAAATTAAATGCCGAGCAGAACAGGAAACTCCTTCATATTGCTTCTACGTACCACAGCTGCCGTGCGGGTGTCTGCCATAAAACGGTCTCTTAGGATTGTGGATCGGGCTGCTTTAATCCCAGACCAGTGAAACGAGGAAAGTTCTTAAGTACCCCAGCGAAATTTTTAGTTTGCTACCCTACTAACCTAGTTGTCTCCTGTAACAATCATTTCCACCCGAGCGCCACTTTGATGCTGGGTAGCGATTACCCGGTCTTTATTGCATTAGAGTTTAAAGCTTAATCTAGGATCTCATTAATACACACTGTATTTTTTTTCTATGTGATTTTTCAATGTATGCTATCTAGCTTGTTGTCATCAATGAGAATAGAGAGACGTGTCGTTAAAGCGCTTGGATTCCGAACCGAGGTCCCGGGTTCGAGTCCTGGGGAAGACTGGGATGTTCATTTCGGGATCTTTGGGCGCCTCTGAGTCCACCCAAAGTTCTAATGGGTACCTGACATTACTTGGGGAAAAGTAAAGGCGGTTGGTCGTTGTGCTGGCCACATGACACCCTCGTTAACCGTGGGTCTTAGAAACAGATGACCTTTACATCATCTGCCCTATGGATCGCAAGGTCTGAAAGGGAAATTTTACTCTTTTTACGATGAGCACAAGAAAAACTAGTCGACCACACCTCCGACATGTGGAGGAAGTCAAACGGGACCTTAAAACGGTGGACAGGATGTTGTAGCCCGAGACAGATGGTGATAAAAAAAAATAAGTTATGGACAATGGAAGATATTGATCTCAGCTCTGGAATCAAAGCAAACCAAAGATAAGTGGGTGACGCAAATGGCACCTTTACTTGCCTTGTGTCTGGATGGGAATGTCTCTTCAGAATATGGATCTGCAGCCACACGAAAAAGTGCTGTATCAGGTACACCATTGTTGTTCTATGTCTTAAGAAGGCGGACAACATATAGTTAGACGACTTTAGAAGGCAGACACAAGGAGTTTAAGCTCAGTTAAATGTAAAATGATACCCAGCCTTTTTTTTTCTAATTAAATATAACTATCTACGAGTCCAAATGTTTAGTAGGATAGCGGTATTTCCAGTGGCTCATTACTTCAGAAATAAGCTTGTTTTTTTCTAAATGACACGAAAATAATTAATTACCCCTAAATGGCAAGCTAAAAGGTTAATTATTAAAAAAAATTGATTCATGTATTGTCGTGACTATAAATACTTACGCAAAATTTCAAGTGGATCCGAGAATGGGAAAGACGAGAGAAAAAATTATAAGGGGAATAACTTAACATATTAAGCCACATCTCTTAATAAGTAGCATTTATTTCCTTTTTCTTACACCAAACAAAATAATTAATTACCAGTATTATTTTCTTTTTTTAAAAAATTGATTTATGTTTTGTTAGGTACAATAAATAATTGGGTAAAGTTTCAACTTGATCCGAGAGTAGGGGTGGCCGAAATAACGGGTACGAAAACTATAGCAGACAGACAGAGTGAGTTGATATAAGCTTTGCAAAAAATCTACTAAGTTTATTTTCACCTCTTAAAAATAATCAGAGACCTCCCTACCCTTTGTAACAATTCGTAAAATATTTGTAGACCCATCCCTTTTTAGTCGTAACGAAATGTCCAAACTTTCTCTTAGGGTTTACACTTACAAAGACAGCCTATTGCTTAAACTGACATAGAAAAGAGCACCTGCCATCAGACCACTGGAGATCACTTACAAAGGACGAGGGATAAACATTGGAGATCAAGAGAAAATCCACTGCTGAGGACAGACTGAAAACTACATTTTAATCGACCACAGGCGGACAATGGTTAAGTCTACGTTTCGTGTGAACAAAATATGTAGGTCGCAGTTAGGTCTGCGTATCCACGTGAAATACTGCACTACTCATTAAAATCTGTGGACTCGGAGACGAGCCTTATATTCTGACGACGACTCAACACAGGTGGACCAACCTTTTTTCTTTATAGTCACTGTCAGATTGGCTGCTTGTAACAGCTGGGTGCCGTTGTAAACAGAGCAGATGAAAGTAGTCCCGTCATTCTCACGTGACACGGTGTAGGTCATCAGGGAGTCATAGAAGGTCTTCAAACAATTATGGGCGTCGTACCATCCCATCGGCTCCGTTTCTGTTACGGTTCCAATTTTCCCAGGTCCGAGAGTAGTCCATACGGCCCTAAGCGTGGAAGAACCCTGTTGGACATAGAACAAAAGGATGTGACAGTCACGTGGTGTGCGCGCGTCAAAGTCTCAAGAGATGTGTTAACAGAAATTTTACTTACACATTTGTAGCAAGGAAAGGGAGTTGATTAGAAATGAAAATTTTGTTTTTCTGATCGAGTTATTTCTATTTAAAAACCTATATAAAAAAGGGGGGGGGGAGACGGGATCCATTAGCCACTAAATTTCATTTTTTTAAAAATGAATCTTATAGTGAAATTAAGTTTATGTTTTTAGTGTGCGTTCCATCTCTACGTCTACATTTAACAATTAAAAGGCTTTATATCGTAAAGAGGATTTCATATCTATATATATTCTCACCAATACGAAAACTTCTGACATAATCAAATAACATGTAACCAGAAATTGTTTCTGAAAATAACAAGACATACTAAACATGCACTGCCATCGTTATAACCATCCCTATAAGTGTTTCATGTAGTGCTCTCAACAAACATAAGGTAGGTCTCTCTATTGTTTGTTTGTTTGTCAAATGTTTGACATGTTTCGGATGTTCCTTCAGAGTTGAAGATAGTTTACTTCCTAGTCCAAACCTCCCGCAGGACGACGGGGGATGGGAGCGGGCAGGGTTTGAACCCGGGACCATCGATAAATCCGAACGACAGTCCAGCGTGCATTGTATGTATGTATGTATAGAAGAGTTTAGAAGTTAAATTATTTCATGTAAGTTTTGTACTGACTGTGATACCGTGCCGATCATAACTCTATCGTTGACACTCACAGACTGAGTGTCCAGCCTCATTATCAGGTAAACTGAAGACTAGAGAAATGAGTGTTTACAAAATTGCTCTCTAAATGTGTACTTAGTATATCTCATTGGAATTAAGTCAATTTGCGAAATATAATGTGTAATTCTTTATGGCATGATTTGCCAGTTTAAAGTGTGTTTTGTTTTATAGTCACTAAATGGAAATGTCTGCTATTTGGAGACTTCATTGATCAATTTTAATATTAGTTGTGCTGTGCTAATTAGAGTAGACATACGAGACAAAAAGTAGTACAAAAAGTTAAGTGAAACAAGGCATCTTTAATTACTTTAATATGCATAATCAAATGTCACTTAATTAGTAGTGACAGTACAGTCAGTCTATAGAAATAGGTTAGCATTTTGGTTACTAAGTTTATCTATAAAGCGATATATAAGTTTATAGGTTAGCATTTTGGTTACTAAGTTTATCTAGAAAGCGATATATAACCTTCTCTGAAGGTCTTCAGCCTTGACCCAGCCACCTGGGAGACAGAGGCGCACAAATTGCTAATGACAAGAAAACAACGCTGGCAGAAGAAAAAGGTCAGGAAAAAAAAAGCAAGGCCAATGACACAAGCTCCAGCTGGAATAACCTGCCCAATGTGTAGCCGAACATTCCGGGCTCACGGAGATCTCAGCAGTCGCATGAAGAGGCACAAAACCCCAGTGCAAAGCCATCAGCCCCCGAATGACAAAAGTAGTCATCATCGAACCACGATGGACGAACTTCGTTGATATATATATAGAGATGTTATCTATTTCTTTGAAGGAATTTTCTATTAAGTCACATTGTGTTCTTTGATAGTAGTATGTACTATACATCAAGTCGTGTATTAATATTCTCTACTGTACATGAACATGGGTATTTTAGTGTAAATAAAATATATGTTATTGTTTGCTATGGCAAGAGTTATTCAGTCATTTTACATTTGGAATGAGAAACTGTTTTTCTCCTAATTGACGATGCCAACGTTGATTTGACCCCAATAAACTAAATTTATTTTTGGATTTATCAACTTTAATTTGTGTTGTGTAAAAAGAGCATGCATTCTTTTGCAATTTAATACCAAAATAAAACATTTTCTGATAACATACAAAAAAGTTATTGAAGTTTAATCATAACAGGATAGTGAAATACAAATGAGCAAAACGAATAATACTATCGAAACGAGGAAACTAATTACGGAGAGAAAGAGTTAATACGCAACTAATAATTATCACGTAATATACATCCTGACAAAGCATACAATAAAAACATACGTCAATATAAACCCAAATTACACTCAACAACGTAACCCAGAAGCGACGATAAAATGGTGTCAGCAGTTACTGAATTGATGCAGTGACAAAACTTAACTATAAATTTCAATTAATAATATTCATAAATCTGAAAGCCTATGAGAAACAGATTGTTTTGTCAATTTAATATCCTATTCCTTATTTTCTTATAGCAGAAATGTTTAAAATGTTTTATTTTTTTAACTGTGGGAGGCGCCCTATATGGATGAGTCCCTGTACGGATGCGCAGTCTTTCTATATGGTAACTCCGGCCCTAATTGTGAAGTAAGTGGTTTGTCCAGTCTCACAGGTAAGTATTTTTATACATAAAAATTTGATTAGCTAACAAAAAAATAATATATTTTTTCTTTAGAAGCATATTGCTGTTTTTTTTTTGGGGGGGGGGGGATTTTCATTTATGGGAAAGACCATAAATAGCTGGCTTTGTAGTGTACCTGATGTACAGATTTGTTAACATGTTGATATGCTATATTTTATGTTTACTAATCATAGGACAATATTCTTGCTACTTTTAGAATTGTTGCGTTGGTGGCTCGTTGAATAAATTAGTTGGCTCAACTTGGCGTCCATGGCATTGTTTAGTTCAGAGACTCTCCAAATAAACCCAGATTACAATTTATTTATTGTCTCTGCCCCCCCCCCCCCTCCTTGTCCCGAAATATTTTTTTTAAAACCACGTTGAATAAAATGTTTTCGACCCAGAAAAAAAAAAGAAGTTATTTCATCCTAAGAACATTTTCCACTAACAGAAAGTATGTTGTTATAGAAAAATGTCGATGTGGTATGATGTTTGATATTTTGGGTTTTTGGCACGTAGGCACAATTTAGGCCATGTCGTGCCCATAATCCCTCATGGTTATTCCCCCTTTATAGCTCAAGAGCTAAATGTTACACAGCCAAGGGATAAAAAAGATCCATTCACAGCTCAGATGGTAAAAATTATATAATCCAAAAAAAAATAATTTGTAAATAATATATAATCACAATTACAACACAACATTGTCTAACTCAGTTGCTAGAGATAAGCAGCGGTTCTCAACCTTTTTAGCACTGCGACCCCCTAATACGATTCTCCACTAGGCGGCGACCTTCAATCGTAAAATTTATTTCGCTCACAGGCCTAGATAGGCCCTAATTGTGATTTTGTTACTGTTATAAAATTATAATCAAATTTAAAATGTATTAAATATTTATATCTGATATCCATGTTGTAGGCCTTATTTACATAGCAAAAGCTTTATGTAATTTTACTAAGTGTAAAATGATTTTGTGCTTAAATAAAAAAAAAAAAAGTGTATCTTTAATGCTTGTTACAACACTTAAAAAGTCGTATGACCCCCTCCCCCCCCAAAAAAAATAATTTATAAGAAAAATAGACAAAAAAACTAAGTTTCTGATGGTCGTAGGTGACCCCTGGCAAATGGTCATTCGACCCCCAAAGAGGTCGCTACCCACAGGTTGAGAACCCTATCCTAGTAGGTTTTCATAAACGGATCCTCTGTGAATCTGACGTATAGACAGCGAAAAGGGTGCTAAGCTATGCATTTAAAAATTATAAAACACCCCCGAGATGCTAAATTAAAAGAGATTACTATTCATACCTGATATGAACAGCCTAAAGTTAACTCTGTTCCTTCTTCTTGATCTGAGGTCAACCCGATGTGAATACCAGGGTCAGTGGTGATTTGGTAGAGGTAAAAACCGCCTGTCAGATTGACATTTTTTTGGGGGGGGGTTTGTTTAGAGAGAAACAATAATTATTGAAGATGTTATTCAAATTTCTCAAACTAAAAGTCCTAACCAAATTAATTCATCTAAAAAGGTGTAATAATAAATTTATCATAGCTCAACACAATAGTGAAATGTCATTGGCTAATTAGAGTAATTAACTTAAAACGTCAAAATGCTATGACAACCATGTTTGATGACATTAATTTATTTTAAATTGTAACTATTTAATTTGTACCTTTTTTCTTTTAACTAAAAAAATCGAAAAAAAAAAAAAGCCCAATAAAGAGGCCAATAGCCCCTCCCCCCCAAAAAAAAAGAGGCATAGAAAAAAGGATACAGCCCAGGGATTCCTTGGGTGTAAATATCTTGACAACTGATGTCTAAAAAAAAGCTGACATATCCTTTTCAAAGAAAAAAAAATTGCGGCCAAAGGTCACTTCCGGCATTTCTTTATGTTCTTTCTAATGGTTAGCTTAACGTTTTGGACAACAGACCATCTCAATGGAGCTAGATCAGTGTTTTATAGGACAAAAGAAGAAGTAGAAGTCATGAGCTTAAAATAAAGAAATACATGTACAAGAACTTTTTGCGCATCGTTTGGCGTAGACCTGAAGTTCTAGAGCACAAACATATTTGTTGGCCTGTTAATAGAGGAACTTCTTAGCGCAAAGCTACATGAAAGGACTTATTTCAATAATTAAGTACAAGTATTAGAGGAAATAAACAGGGCGTGGTCCTTACGCACTACATTTGAAATGAGAAATTGCGTTAAAATATGTTTTAGGTTAACATACTTTTTTATGGTCTGTGACAATTTGCATACCATAGCTCAGGATATCAAAAAAGCGAAAGAGGCGCTGGATAGGACGCACACTGAGAAATCCAGCTACCAATGTTGCAAGTAAAGCACTTATTAGAAAGTGGTAAGTTAAGTAATGTTCCCCTTTCAGAGCTTGTGGTCTATAGGGCGGATGATGTAAAGGTCATCTGATTCTGTGGCCCACGGTTAACGAAGGTGTCATGAGACCAGCACAACGACCTACCGCCTTTACTTTTCCCTCAACTCATGTCAGGTACCCATTAGAGCTGGGTGGACTCAAAGGCGCCCAAGGATCCTGAAATAAAATTCCCAGTCTTCACCAGGATTAGAAAGTGGACAGATCTAGAAAAACTGAAAGAGGTCAGGCATCTGCAAAGCTGAGGATACTAGAATGACATGGGAGGAGATGAAGAAACTGCTCAGGGCAGAGCTTGGTGGAGAGGCTGGTTGAGACCTTATGCTCCCCCCAAAATAACTCAGCTCAACTCTACATTTTGCATCTTATATTATTTTTTTTTTAAAACATTGTCCCACTTAGTTTTACCTTCACTCTTAAGACTGAAAGGCTTAGAGTAGGCGTTAACTCTGTTGTTATCTGGGCCAATATCAAACATACACCTGTAATCGCCAGCGTCCGTGCAACCACCGTCTGGGAAAGTCAGGCTAAGAGATAGACTTAGACCACTGTCCGCACCTGTCATCCAAACTTTCCACTCACGCCCCACGGGTATAAACTGTAACATAAAATAGAATAATAAGTAACCATTTATTTGCTGCCACAGATCTGGAAAAAAAAAGGAAACCATATAAAAAAAACCTTTAAAAATAAAAGCTTATATTATGTGTAATTGTATCAATTAGTTTTTTTTAATTCCTTAGGAGGCCAAAGGCGAAAAATATATTTTATAAGTTTATAACCTTGCTGATCATGGTATTTCCTGTGCCAGACCAGTCATGTGATTACTCCTGCGATTGATATACATATAATAAATCCGTGCGATAATAAATATTTGTACCAATAGTTTTTGTTTAGTTTTTAGCTTTTTGAATGCGCTACGACCCTATCACTTGTCTGGACCAGTTGTGACAGGGGTAGGGAAGAAGGGCGTATCTTGGTGAATGATCGTTTTATAAATGCAAAAAAAAAAAAAATGTGCACTCATTGCTCAAGAGTCCTCAAGGAACTAATTCAACTTATACCAACACATCTGTCAAGTAAGATTTCTTTCAATTGTTCAAGATAGCAAACAAAATAATATATTACCAATTGTTAACTCTTTCTCTCCGTAATTATTTTCCTCATTTTGAAGGTATTAATAATTTTGCTCATTTGTATTTCACCATCCTGTTAGGGTTAAACTTCCATAACTTTTTGTTTGTTATCAGAAAATGTTTTATTTGGTATTAAATTGCAGGAGAATGCATGCTCTTTTTGCACAACACAAATTAAAGTTGATAATTTCAAAATCAATTTAGTTTAATGGGGGTCAAATCAAAGTTGGTATTGTCAATTAGGAGAGAAAGAGTTAATTAACAACTATGCTATTTTTTAAAAATTGATTCTTGTGTTGTCAAGTAAAAGAAATAATTGTGCCAAAATTTAACTTGATCCGACAATAGGAACCGGGAGAAGAAACGCGTAAAAGTATCCACCCAGACAGACAGACGGAAATAGTTGACTTTGTAAAAAAAGGGCTTGCGTAGTCACCGGTCTCTGAAGCTACTTGAGGGTTCTGTATGTGCATTGTTGAATAAAAACCTACTTGCTGAAAAAGAAATTTCACAGGTTTGAAGGTTTCATATCACTTGACTGTAAATTGAGTCACATCCAGGACAAGAAATTTAAAAATACATTAAAATAAAACCAACAGTATTGTTTGAATTGGCCAAAGCTAGTTTTTTTAAAAATCTATATTTAATATATATATATATATATATATATATATATATATATATATATATATATATATATATATATATATATATATATATATATATATATATATATATATATATAGCTAATAATAATAACATAATGTTTTTTTCCATAGATTAAGGATGAGTGCAGTGTTTCACATGGCTACGCATACACAGTTGCGACCTGTCATTTATATTTTTTTTCACATCTCTTGCGACAAAGCGGTTGTGACGTCTCTCTCTCTATATATATATGTCAGTGTGTCTGTGTGTAGAAAACGAATAACAGAGTTACGTAACCTGCACAGATTCTGTGGGTGTTTGTATTTATAATGTTTTTTTAAAATAATCTGCTGAGCACTGTGCCTGATTACCCAGGCTGATTACTGTGCCTGATTACCCAGGCTGATTACTGTACCTGATTACCCTGCCAGATTACTGTACCTGATTACCCTGCCAGATTACTGTACCTGATTACCCTGCCAGATTACTGTACATGATTACCCTGCCTGATTACTGTAGCTGATTACTCTACATAAATAATGTACCTTAATACCCTGCCTGATTACTGTACCTGAATACCCTGCCTGATTACTGTAACTGATTACCCTGCCAGGTTACTGTACCTGATTACCCTGTCTGATTACTGTATATGATTACCTTGTCTGATTAATGTACCTGATTACTTCACCTAATTACTATACCCGATTACACTGCCTGATTACTGAAATGATTACCTTGTCTGATTACTGTACCTGATAACACTGCCTGTTTACTGTACCTGATTACCCAGTCTGATTACTGTACCTGATTACCCTGCCAGATTAATGTACCTGATTACCCTGAAAGATTACTGTACCTGATTACCCTGCCAGATTGCTGTACATAATTACCCTGTCTGATTGCTGTACCTGATTACCTTGCCTGATTATTGTAGCTGATTATCCTGTCTGAATACTGTACCTGATTACCTTGCCTAATTACTGTACCCGATTACATTGCCTGATTACTGTACTGATTACATTGATTACACTGCCTGATTACTGTATCTGATTATCCTGTCTGAATACTGTACCTAATTACCTTGTCTGATTAATGTACTCGATTACATTGCCTGATTACTGTACTGATTACCTTGATTAAACTGCCTGATTACTTTACCTGATTAAACTGCCTGATTACTGTACTTACCGCTCTTGTCCGATTTTGTCCGACTTTAAAAGGATCATACATCGCCAGTGTATAGTATTTTGAATCCCATTCCAACCTTCTCTGCAGTGTGAGCCCAGCCAGTGGATTCCCCTTGCTGAGGTCCGTCTGATTGGACTTGGTAACGTCACAGCGAACAACGAACTCGTCGTTTGGCTTGACAAGGCTGATGTTTATAGACGGAGGGTTAGCTGCGAGGGAAAGAACAGCGAGTTCATTTGGTTTGACAATGCAGAAGTTTATAGACGGAGGGTTAGCTGCGAGGGAAAGAACAGCGAGTTCATTTGGTTTGACAATGAAGAAGTTTATAGACGGAGGGTTAGCTGCGAGGGAAAGAACAGCAAGTTCATTTGGTTTGACGATGCAGAAGTTTATAGACGGAGGGTTAGCTCCGCGGAAAAAAACAGCGTTTGTAAGGCAAGACAAGAAATCTTACCTTATTTTTCCTAATGACTTAGTCGCCATTAAACCGCAACGAAAAATGTCTAAGTGATAACATTAAAAAATAAGATCGATAGATTTGTATTACAATTACAAGCTGAGAAAAGAAACAGTTACAAATAATACAGGTATAAAAACCCATAACAAGTGGAAGAAAAAAAAATGGGAATGAGACACAAAGAGAAAGAAAGGTCAAGAGGGAAAAAGTTAAAAAGTTAAAAAAAGAGAAAGATAGATATTGTAAATTTAATGAGGAAACAAAGAGAACGTCACAATTGAGAAACAAAGAGAACGTCACAATTGAGAAACAAAGAGAAAGGTCACATTAGGAAATAAAGAGGAAAATAAGAGAATGGTCACAATTGAGAAACGAAGAGAAAGGTCACATTAAGAAATAAAGAGGAAACAAAGAGAATGGTCACAATTGAGAAACAAAGAGAAAGGTCACATTAACAAATAAAGAGGAAACAAAGAGAATGGTCACAATTGAGAAACAAAGAGAAAGATCACATTAAGAAATAAATAGGAAACAAAGAGAATGGTCACAATTGAGAAACAAAGAGAATGGTCGCATTTATGAAATCAAGAGAAAACAAAGAGAATGGTCACAATTGAGAAACAAAGAGAATGATCACATTAATAAATAAAGAGGAAACAAAGAGAATGTCACATTTAGAAATCAAGAGGAATCAAAGAGAATGGTCACATTTATGAAATCAAGAGAAAACAAAGAGAAGGCTCACATTTAGAAATCAAGAGAAAACAAAGAGAAGGCTCACATTTAGAAATCAAGAGGAAACAAAGAGAATGGTCACATTTAGAAATGGGAAATGTAAAGGTATATTTAACTAAAACATGTGCAAAGAGAATCAGAAAAATGTAAAAAGATTAAAACAAAATTAGAGACGGAAGAAATGTAAGCAATTACTTAGAAACAGTAAAAAGAGATATAGTGAGATAAAGATATATAAAGAGATATAGAGAGATATAGAGAGATATAAAGAGATATACAGTATAGATCGATATTAAATATTATATATATTTATATATATAGAGAGAGAGATAGAGATGTAGAGAGAGGAAAGGTACAAATAAATAGGGAGAAACAGGAAAACTTAGAGAAATAGAAATGTAGAAAGAGAGAAAGAGACTCTTTTAAGAGATTGAAAGAGAGATGTGAACGAAGAAAGAATGAAAGCTTAAAGAGAGAAAGAGAAAAAAGTAATGACAGAGTAAAAGAAAATTTGAAGAGACAAAAATAGAGAGAAGTGAAAATATAGATAAAAAGAAAGTTTGCGCTAAAAAAAAGTTCAAGAGAATGTAAAAGATAAAGAGAAAGAGAGAGAGAATGAAATAAAAAACAAGAAGATAATAAGAGAAAACGAGAAACGGAAAAAAGAGACATAGCTAAGGAGAAATGTAAAGAGGGAGAAAGGAAATAATTTAGAGAAAGATAGAGAGAAAATTAAATGTAAAAAAGAGGAAGAGATAAGAGACGACAGAGAAAGGAAAAGATGGGATAAGAGACGACAGAGAATGGAAAGGATGAGATAAGAGACGACAGAGAAATGAAAGGATGAGATAAGAGACGACAGAGAAAGGAAAAGATGAGATAAGAGACGACAGAGAAAGGAAAAGATGAGATAAGAGACGACAGAGAAAGGAAAAGATGAGATAAGAGACGACAGAGAAAGGAAAAGATGAGATAAGAGACGACAGAGAAAGGAAAGGATGAGATAAGAGACGACAGAGAAATGAAAGGATGAGATAAGAGACGACAGAGAAAGGAAAAGATGAGATAAGAGACGGCAGAGAAATGAAAGGATGAGATAAGAGACGACAGAGAAATGAAAGGATGAGATAAGCGACGACAGAGAAAGGAAAAGATGAGATAAGAGACGACAGAGAAAGGAAAAGATGAGATCAGAGACGACAGAGAAAGGAAAGGATGAGATAAGAGACGACAGAGAAAGGAAAAGATGAGATAAGAGACGACAGAGAAAGGAAAAGATGAGATGAGAGACGGCAGAGAAATGAAAGGATGAGATAAGAGACGACAGAGAAAGGAAAAGATGAGATAAGAGACGACAGAGAAAGGAAAGGAAGAGATAAGAGACGACAGAGAAAGGAAATGATAAGATAAGAGACGACAGAGAAAGGAAATGATAAGATAAGATACGACAGAGAAAGGAAAAGATGAGATAGGAGACGACAGAGAAAGGAAATGATAAGATAAGATACGAGACGAGGAAAGGATGAGATAAGAGACGACAGAGAGAGGAAATGATAAGATAAGAGACGAGACAAGGAATGGATGAGAGTGTGCCAGTGAGTGACAGAAAGAAAGAGAAGAGAAGCTTTATGTAATGTCTATCTTACGTTCTGGTAAAATAAGTTGAGCCTCTGAGTAATAGTAAAACATGTAGTCCTTAAAGTGGCACCTATAAGAACCAGAATCTCTGTAGCTCGCGTCCATCATGACCAGCACAATTTTAATAGTATCCCTATTGTTTTCTGTATCGGCACCTATAAAGTCAACAGTCAAACGCCGCCCGCTAGCTATATTCTAAATAGAAAACAAATTATACAAGTTTACTACACACTGTGGGTTTTTTTTTCATCTCATTAGCAATACAGAATCTCAGAATGGTTGCCTGATTGTGGGGATTTCAACCCTGGTCTGTTATATCGATGATACCGGTTTTGAACCCTACTCGCCTCAATTCCCTCAACCCCCCCCCCCCCAATCTCCTGCTGATGATTTGGGCTACAATTTAATAATCTTTAATTCTGAAAAAAAAACTGCCCCCCCCCCCCCAGAGACAGTTGGACAGCTCTCAAAAAGGCCTCAAAACATTCACAGTTGAGGCATAAAGAAAAGCCGTTGTAAAAGACAGGCGCAAGGGCTTGAAAAAAATCTTATATCTTGGTGTGCATTTTGAGTAACTGATTTATTTTGAAGGACCTTGAACAAACTAACACCTGCTAAAGAAGGAGGTTGTGAAAAAAAATGTCATCTTACTTTCTGTCTGTTTGTGAGTTTGTGCTATTAATCTAGAAGATAGAAAGGAATAAAACCGATTAATGGATAATTGTTAGTAAAAAAGCCGAACATTTTTTTACACTATAGACCAATGCCTGCCGGACGGACGGCACGATCCCTAAAAAGAGGACATGGTCTGTTTTTGCAGGACGTCTGGTGACCCTAGTCATACAGGGGGCAACTAGTTGAAATATCCACAAACGAGGAACGTAAAACTAATGATCGAACAAGGATACCACAAATTATGGGTTACAAAAACAGTTTTTATATCCCGCATTATGGGTCATTGTACAGAAGTTGTAGTCCTCTTTCCTGTCTTGTAATTAAGTAATACGTGGATTCATTACCGTAATGAGCAGCATGACAAAGAACAGAACTTTGCACTCTTGAGATGGACATAATAATACTAAGGCTTCTATTTGAGTCCGAAGATAAACGAGGAATGCAGTATTTCCCGTGGCTACGCAGCCACAGCTGTGACCTACATATTTTTGCCGCATCCAAGGCAAGCATAACCATTGTCGCAGGTGGTCGATTTGGATTTTCTTTTCGCCGTCTGCGTCTGTCCTCGGCAGCGGATTTTCTTTTGGTCTCAAATGTGTATTCAGGCGGCCTTTGTGAGTGACCTCCAGCTGTCTCGTACTGAGGCTGCATGCAACCAGGTGCTCTCTTTTATGTCAGCTAAGTCAAGTTGACACCTAAGCTGGTCTTTAAAGCATTTCCGCGGGGCACCTCTGTTACGTCGACCACCT
This sequence comes from Biomphalaria sudanica, assembly GCA_036873155.1. Taxonomy (NCBI): domain Eukaryota; kingdom Metazoa; phylum Mollusca; class Gastropoda; family Planorbidae; genus Biomphalaria; species Biomphalaria sudanica. Next base: position 1,582,578 of record JAZGLO010000013.1, read on the forward strand.
TTTAGCTCACCAAACAAGCTGCATTTGGCATACGTTCGTCTCCCATACGGGAATCATGCCCTGCCCAGCGTAACTGTCTGACCATAAGAAGTCCTCTCTATACTGTCCATACAGGCGTTCGCAAGGACATCGCTGTTTGTAGTGCGGTCTGGACATAAATACTTTCATAAATCTCATCCACCTCATTCAAGTCATTAATGTTTTTTCTAAATTTTTATTTTCAACAAAAAAAGTTATATCCCACATCTACATAAACGCTACAAGAACAAAATGTGTTTTTTTTTAAACACATATAATATGCATTAATGTAGCATTTTCATTTAGGGGTCCGTGGGCAAGTTAGAATATGTAAAACTGTTTCAAAGCGCCGCATGGCATTTTTTTCATCACTGTGTAAGGTGAAAGGTTGCAAGCCTTTCATAGAATTTTTAGCTTAACTATATAGTCTGTAAGCGGACTTACACTGATATTTTTTTTTTTTACAATACCCCCTTTCAGTTAACAGTAAGTACTATTGTTTCTTACTGAGGATATTCTGTATACGTCCGCATAAGCAAAGGGAGAGAAGGTGACCATTGTCACGAATTCGTTTGTCCCTGCCGGCATCCACTCAATGGTCAGCCAATTGATATACGGAAAGTTCGGATAGTCCTGGGCCTTAAACTTCTTGACGTCGCAGACGATTATCAGTGTGTCGTTCTGGGCCACGCTGTTTTTGTTCACTATTTGACTTTCCACTATATCTGTGAGAAGGTTGGACAGTTAAATGTGACGACTTCAGATTTGTTATCATGTTATCATGACCATTATTACATAAGTAATCGATTTTTGTAATCTTTTTTGGCCATTATTATATTAGTAATCGATTTTTTGAAATCGTTTTTTGACCATTAATGCAATAGTAATCGATTTTTTTAATCGTTATTTGACCGTTAGTAAATTAGGAATCGATTTATTAAATCGTCTTTTAATAATATTATATTAGTAATGGATTTGTTATCAAAACATTGAGAGCTCTTTGACGTCGATTCTACTAAAATTTCATAAAAATTCTAAAAGCTCAATGCCATTCTTCACCGATAATTCAATATATGCTGTTTTGTGTGGTTTACACTATTGTTGAAAATTGGTTTATCCAGATATCCGAATAATAAGGAAATAGGTACAAAGCTATATGAATAGCCTATAAATATTTGGAAGGTGATGCTGAGCTGCATAAACCGCTTGGCTGCCTATGATGGCGCTTCGAATTTAAAATCCGACTTGATCTGAGCCGTGTTGGCTGAACAGAAGCCTTCTTCCAGATCAGGGCCGGAGACGCCGTGGCTGAGCCTGGATCCCGGGTTCGAATCCCGGTGAATTTTTTATTTCGGGATCTTTGGGCGTCTCTGAGTTCACCCAGCTCTAATGGGTACCTGACATTTGTTGGGGAAAAGTAAAGGTGGTTGGTCGTTGTGCTGGCCACACGACACCCTCGTTAACCGTAGGACACAGAAACAGATGACCTTTACATCATCTGCCCTATAGACCACATGGTCTGAAAGGGGAATATATAAAACTAAATAAGATCAGGGCCTGTAATAGGTAGTCGGAGACCCAAGATGAATTAGAAAAATAAAAATAAAAAGACCCAAAATATAATCACGCAATGAATTAAAGCCTTCCGCCATCTATATTTAAATCAACAGATGAACTAAATTCCTTATAGTGTAATTCCCTTAGCGTTCTCTGTGGCATCTTGAATCATAATAGAGACTATTAGAGACCTAGAGTTAGGCAGGAGGACGAATTCTGCTATTTTTGAGATGTGATCAAAACTTTACAATTTTATTCTCCACATTCGTTTTAGTCCTGTTCTAGGAGTTGGTTTTCCATGCTGCCTTTAGGAGCTCAGTCAGCACAACTCTGCCCGAGTCGGGTGTCGAACCTCGAGCCCCCTTCTAAGTAGCCAAGCCAAGGCAAGCCAAGTTCAAGCGCACTTGGCCTCTCGACCACGCTTCCCACCAATATCAATATATAAATTGCTAGTCAACCCACGGTGAAGCATACGTCGCTATCTAGTGACGGGTGAACACTTCCTGAAAGACACAGTTGTCCAAATGGAGTGGGTTTGGGCAAACGACTCTAAGTGAATGAAAAGAATGAACTCTGAAAATTGGTATTTGAAGATACAGGCAATTCTTTTTGAACGTTTGGCCTTTAGCTTTATTAATTGTCATGGCAAAGGCTAATCTAACAGGGAATTGTCTGCGCGTAAAGGGAAAAGGCAAATTTGAATCTGATGGAGTCAGGGAAATCCGGGGAATAAGGACAGCTTGTGTACTTTTACACTCCAGTACGTTGTGGTGAATGCAACCGCTAAATAGCAGGGATATGGATACACGTTGACCCGGATTGTAAACTCCAGCAGGGTCATGCGGACATTCACGAAAGTGAATAGTGATAGTAGCGTGAAGTATTTGAGACATCGCCACTATTTCAGCCTCGTCACAGTAAACGCCGGAAGTATTCATGTAGGCCGCGTATTGTCGAGCAGAGTGTATGACTGTGCTTCCGTAAGAACCACGCCCAGGGCGTCGCCATTGTTATTATCCCAATGTTCGCAAACAAAGCTTACAGCCATCTTGCGAAGTTCGAGAGCAACAGTTTCGTCGATGACATTTTTTCAAAAATATATGCGACTGATAGAAATACACAGTTACCTATATGTATGTCAAATAAAGGATTTGAGCAATTGTCAATAAGTTTGCTGTTATTATGTGCATCCCATGCCATTTTCTGAATAAGTTTTTTTTTTAAACAAGCTAATAGCCTAACTGTAATGTCTCTCTGGATGCATCTTACCGTTAGTTTTGAGGTACACACGATCGGAGAAATACTGCTCATATTGGTCCGTGTAAACGCACCTATACAGACCCACGTCTTTGACACTGGCGTCTTTCACAACCACAACCACTTTCAGAAGGTCTCTGTTGTTGTTGGCGTCGCCATCAAAGAATTGTATGTCCCACTGTCGACCAGTTGGTGTATTCTAGGAGATTTATCAGAGAAGAAAGCACAACTTTGAGACAACATTATCATGATCATAAGAGACAGAAGAACAACTTTGAGACAACATTATCATGATCATAAGAGACAGAAGAACAACTTTGAGACAACATTATCATGATCATAAGAGACAGAAGAACAACTTTGAGACAACATTATCATGATCATAAGAGACAGAAGAACAACTTTGAGACAACATTATCATGATCATAAGAGACAGAAGAACAACTTTGAGACAACATTATCATGATCATAAGAGACAGAAGAACAACTTTGAGACAACATTATCATGATCATAAGAGACAGAAGAACAACTTTGAGACAACATTATCATGATCATAAGAGACAGAAGAACAACTTTGAGACAACATTATCATGATCATAAGAGACAGAAGAACAACTTTGAGACAACATTATCATGATCATAAGAGACAGAAGAACAACTTTGAGACAACATTATCATGATCATAAGAGACAGAAGAACAACTTTGAGACAACATTATCATGATCATAAGAGACAGAAGAACAACTTTGAGACAACATTATCATGATCATAAGAGACAGAAGAACAACTTTGAGACAACATTATCATGATCATAAGAGACAGAAGAACAACTTTGAGACAACATTATCATGATCATAAGAGACAGAAGAACAACTTTGAGACAACATTATCATGATCATAAGAGACAGAAGAACAACTTTGAGACAACATTATCATGATCATAAGAGACAGAAGAACAACTTTGAGACAACATTATCATGATCATAAGAGACAGAAGAACAACTTTGAGACAACATTATCATGATCATAAGAGACAGAAGAACAACTTTGAGACAACATTATCATGATCATAAGAGACAGAAGAACAACTTTGAGACAACATTATCATGATCATAAGAGACAGAAGAACAACTTTGAGACAACATTATCATGATCATAAGAGACAGAAGAACAACTTTGAGACAACATTATCATGATCATAAGAGACAGAAGAACAACTTTGAGACAACATTATCATGATTAACTGTAATTCAGGGAAAGGAATCCAATGGACTTTCACACAAAAGCTGGAAGATCTGCAATTCGCTGATGACATAACCTTATTATCACACAGACTACAGGACATGCAAGAAAAGATAACAGCTTTAAGTGAAGTAGGAAAAAGAGTAGGCCTCAAAATACCCCCCCCCCCCCCCAAAAAAAAGTACTTAAAATATACAACAAACAAATTGGGGACATAGAACTGGATTCTCAGGCCATAGACCTAGAAGATAGTTTTATATACTTTGGGGATGTCAGTGTATTAGGTGGAACAGATGAAGACATTAAACTTCGTATAGATCTAGCGAGTCAAACTTTTACACACCTAAAAACAACCTGGATATCTCCCCACATGTCTAAAAAGACTAAAATAAGAATATTTAATGTCAAAGCGGTCCTACTGTCTGACTAAGACTAAAACTAAGACTTCTTTATTTATCCTTATGCAAATTTGTTATGATTCTAGTTCTGAAACATGGAGAACAACTGATGCAGCAACAAAAAAGTACAGACCATCATCAACAGATGTCTGAGAAATATCCTAAAAATACACTGGTACGACAAAGTAGACAACACCAAACTGTGGGAGAAGAGTGGACAGAAAAATATAGAGGTGCATATCTTAGAGAGGAAGTGGAGATGGATTGGTCACACCCTTAGAAAAGATACCAACAACAGAGCTAGACAGGCCTTAGAGTGGAACCCCCCAGGGAACAAGACGCAGAGGAAGACCAAAAAGAACATGGCGACGCAGTGTACTAGATGAAGCCGAGAGGACAAGAAGAACTGGGAAGCCATTACAAAAGCTAGCAAGAGACCGTGGAGTGTGGCGTGTTATTACTGAGGCCCTATGTTCCATAAGGAACGCAAAGGAAAGAGGATGATGATGATGATAATGATGCTGATAATGATGGTTATCAGAGATGAACGAACAACTTTACAACACCACTATCATGGTCATAAGAGTCTCAAATCTATTTCCCCTTCTAAGTTTTGAATGTACCGTCTCGCGTTACTAAGGACCTGCCTAACCCTAACCGTCTCGCGTTACTAAGGACCTGCCTAACCCTAACCCTAACCGTCTCGCGGTACTAAGGACCTGCCTTACCCTAAACGTCTCGCGTTACTAAGGACCTGCCTAACCCTAACCCTAACCGTCTCGCGTTACTAAGGACCTGCCTAACCCTAACCCTAACCGTCTCGCGTTACTAAGGACCTGCCTAACCCTAACCCTAACCGTCTCGCGTTACTAAGGACCTGCCTAACCCTAACCCTAACCGTCTCGCGTTACTAAGGACCTGCCTAACCCTAACCCTAACCGTCTCGCGTTACTAAGGACCTGCCTAACCCTAACCCTAACTTCTACGCGTCTAATGAGCCAATGCAGTGGAACTCTTCTGTTTTGAAAGACACGAAACTTGGGAAACGAAACAAATTCTTCCCTTAGCTTTTTTTTAAATTTTTTTATTTACCTAGAACAATTCTGGTGGCTCGGTGGCTGCGTGGTAAAACACTTGGTTCGAACCGAGGGGTCCCGGGTTGAAATCCTGGTATTTTAAATTTCGGGATCTTTAAGGCGCCTATGAGTCCACCTCGATAACCGGGTACCATAGAACCAAATGACGTTAACAAGAATAAAAGGATACTTAAAATAAAAAAAAAAATCATTGTAAATATTTTATATAATATCTAAACGAAAATGACAATAAATGGCTAAATGGAAGTCGATTCAATGAAATCAATAACTATCAATAACTTAGATTTCACTGTCTTACTGTCGTTTTTTTCTTAGTCAATGGTTCAAATTTGGCCATGACGGTGAATGCATTTTCTCCTACAAGCTTCCTGTCCACGGACATTGAATAGAGAATTTTTGTTTCCGGATAGTCGTCTGGGCTGAATCGTTTGATGTCACACGTGACAGTAAAAGTATCATTGATTGGATCGATACTTTCTTTATTAAGTATTTTAGTATCGTTTTTAGCTATACAATGAAAAGAACAAAAAAAAAAAAATACAAAACCAGAGTTATGTTGCAAACAAAAAATTTTCTAAAATTTAATGTAAATGAAAAATGTGGTTTCTTTTTAAACGTGTTCTGAAAATAAAGTTTTAAAGTTTTAGTTTTTTTGTTTGTTTTTACAGTTTTCTCCACGTTAAATACAAAAGTACCGTTTTCGAGGACCCCCCCCCCCCCCCCCCGCGGCCTTAGTGTGGCACCTTGCTCGTAAGGTCCAATTAAATATCTGAGGACTGTGTCTTGTGCTCTCGCTATTGGGTTCATGAGTCTAAGATCGGCCTATTACGTTGCGCTCAACATTTAGTACGTGAAAAAATAGAACTATTACTAGCCGACTCGCGGCTAACGGAGAGGCCAGTGCTAGAACTGATACGGCGGTACGGTAGTTAACGGTGAAATCATTTGTACAGTCAGTGTCACAAGTTGCCAGTTGTACAGTCAGTGTCACAAGTTGCCAGTTGTACAGTCAGTGTCACAAGTTGCCAGTTGTACAGTCAGTGTCACAAGTTGCCAGTTGTACAGTCAGTGTCACAAGTTGCCAGTTGTACAGTCAGTGTCACAAGTTGCCAGTTGTACAGTCAGTGTCACAAGTTGCCAGTTGTACAGTCAGTGTCACAAGTTGCCAGTTGTACAGTCAGTGTCACAAGTTGCCAGTTGTACAGTCAGTGTCACGAGTTGCCAGTTGTACAGTCAGTGTCACAAGTTGCCAGTTGTACAGTCAGTGTCACGAGTTGCCAGTTGTACAGTCAGTGTCACAAGTTGCCAGTTGTACAATCGGTGTCACAAGTTGCCAGTTGTACAGTCGGTGTCACAAGTTGCCAGTTGTACAGTCGGTGTCACAAGTTGCCAGTTGTACAGTCGGTGTCACAAGTTGCCAGTTGTACAGTCGGTGTCACAAGTTGCCAGTTGTACAGTCAGTGTCACAAGTTGCCAGTTGTACAGTCAGTGTCACAAGTTGCCAGTTGTACAGTCGGTGTCACAAGTTGCCAGTTGTACAGTCAGTGTCACAAGTTGCCAGTTGTACAGTCAGTGTCACAAGTTGCCAGTTGTACAGTCAGTGTCACAAGTTGCCAGTTGTACAGTCAGTGTCACAAGTTGCCAGTTGTACAGTATTGGCTGGAAGCGGCTGTGATTTAATGACAATTAAAGAGCTACGTTATTTGAAAGCCCTGATTCGTCAATTTTTTTTCGCTGGAGCAGTACGCAGAAAGCCAGGATAGTTAGAATCTATCTATCTATCTATCTATCTATCTATCTATCTATCTATCTATCTATCTATCTATCTGTCTGTCTGTCTGTCTGTCTGTCTGTCTGTCTGTCTGTCCGTCCGTCCGTCCGTCCATCTATCTATCTATCTATCTATCTATCTATCTATCTATCTATCTATCTATCTATCTATCTATCTATCTGTCTGTCTGTCTGTCTGTCTGTCTGTCTGTCCGTCTATCTATCTATCTATCTATCTATCTATCTATCTATCTATCTATCTATCTATCTATCTATCTATCTATCTATCTATCTATCTGTCTGTCTGTCTGTCTGTCTGTCTGACTGTCTGTCTGTCTGTCTGTCTATCTATCTATCTATCTATCTATCTATCTATCTATCTATCTATCTATCTATCTGTCTATCTATCTATCTATTAATATATATATATATAAGGGGTGAGATAGATAATTTAATTATTAAATGTCAGTTTAATATGTATCATCTGCAGCACTTACTGTAAAACAAACTTTAGTGGTTTAAATAAAAGTAAATTAGAAACTTTTTCGATACGTTCACAGTTAAAGAGTATGTGAAAGTTGAATACTTCGCAATAAATCTGAAAACATATTTTTATCGAAAACAAAACGAGTAGTCTCTAACTGCAGTTTTATTTTTATTTCCAAAAAGTCTTTAAAATGATGTTGCTAGACTTGTAAAGCCATTGGTCAATCGGAGCTTGATGATAAGATAAGTTTTATTTTTATTTCCAAAAAGTCTTTAAAATGATGTTCTAGACTTGTAAAGCCATTGGTCAATCGGAGCTTGATGATAAGAGTGATGAGTACATATTAATCAGGGTCGTGACGGCTGAGTGGCAAAATGCTTGGCTTCCGAATCGAAGGGCCTCGGATGAAAACAAAAATTTTAAATTTCGGGATTTTCAGGACGTCCCTGAGTCCACCCAATTCTGATGGGTACCTGACATTAGTTTGGAAAAATATTGGCGGTTTGGATTTCGAACCGAGGTCTCGGGTTCGAATCATGGTAAAGACTGGGACATTAATTTCGGGATCTTTGGGTGCCTCTGTGTCCACCCAAAGTTCTAATGGGTACCTGCCATCAGTTGGGGAAAGTAAAGGAGGAAGTTCGTTGTGCTGGCCACATGACACCCTCGAATACCTTCGGCCCTAGAAACATGATCTTTACACCATCTGCCCAATATGTTGCAAGGTCAATGAAGCACGCATGTTTATCAATTTAGTGGTCGAGGCTTACGTTTGAGTGTAAGCGTGAAGGGATCAGAATATTTCTGATCCTTATTTTGGTCACTGTAAGAGCATCTGTAACGACCAGCATCTGCTTCTCTGACGTCCCGGACGTAGATAGTAATGGAGAAATCGTACATGTCTGCTGTGTCCCCAATCACAAAATGGATCTCCCAGTGGCGTCCATCCGGAATGTCCTGGTCAGTGAAAGACAACACAAGTTGAAGTGAGCCATATTATATCAACTCTGTCTGTCTGCTACAATTTGCCTACACGTTTTCAACTATTTGGTTTGATATCGAAAAATGTAAATAAATTCTACATATTGAGAGCTGTGACTGTAGATGAGAAGTTATTTCCCTTATTGCGTTTTGAAGACGCTTTCTTTTTCTCCCTCTACCCATTCTCGGATCAAGCGGAAATTTCGCATAATTTGTCATTTTCGATAAGTGGTATTAATCTTGTTTTGTATAGCAAAAAAAAGGAGCTTATTTATGCAGTGCTGAGATTTCAAAAGAATGTTCCACTTGCTTTTAAATGAACTTATAATTTTTTTTTAGTCAACAATTTGAATCCTTTATTTTCACAACTTTTAATATTTCCTTTTGAGCGTAAAATTTCACATGCAAACTTGTATCGGGTGACGAGATATTTTACTAAAATTTAAGTTTCTGAAATTAAGAATCCCAGTCATCATAAGGATTTAAATTCGGGTTCCCTCTGTTAGGAAGCCACCCCGCCTACGCCCTCCGTAATACAAAATCTTTCTTTAATTAATATAATCTTAATTATGTAATTAATGAAAATGAACAGTACATCACGTGAATTTATTATCTATTTAGTATTAATTAGACTTTAAAATGATTTGGTCATGGATGAAAAAAAAAAGATCTAGATGAGCGGTGACCTTTGTTTCCCACGCGTCAATTTTATTTTCACGTCATACAAACGTTTTTTCCAAAGACATTACCTCCTTTTTACAACTTATAGACCCCATTGACAGCGAAAAACATGCTGGGAATTAGTCCCTTAGAGCACGTACAAGGACAGCCTTTGTGTCGACCATAAAACAATTATCTCTCTATCTAAGCCTTGTCCCAATCGTCATCAGAACTCTGCATTCGTATCTAGACTACGAAGAAGATGGGCTAAATCTTCCTGAACATTAATTATTAGGAAACTCTTCAATGAATGCAGAAATACCCAAAGACACAAAGTCCGTTCAAGATAAATATTTTCTCGTTCTCTAGCTAAATTTTTTTTATGCTTTGAAAAAATTATAACGGTCACACTAGAGTAATGTAGCCAACGAGCTAATAATTCTTTTCCAAGCGATATTCACCAACTGTGAAATTTCTAGGAAAATCGTCAAAACCATTTCCGATCTCCGTGTCCACCCACCAAGGTTTTAGATGTTGGATGTTTCCACGAAGTTACGAATTGAATAGAGGCATTTTAAAAATGTTTGGAGGTCCGAGTTTAGACTTCTTCCCTTTTATCGATCATCAAAAGCATGTAAAACAAACATTTATTTGAACATTTGAACACAGCATCGCTTCAAGTGGAGTGCTTTGGAGCACAGCGTCTAGGGTTCCATTATGAACAGACAAGATATGCCCCTCGGAACAAAGTTTGGAGCACAGCGTCTAGGGTTCCATTATGAACAGACAAGATATGCCCCTCGGAACAAAGTTTGGAGCACAGCGTCTAGGGTTCCATTATGAACAGACAAGATATGCCCCTCGGAACAAAGTTAGGAGCACAGCGTCTAGGGTTCCATTATGAACAGACAAGATATGCCCCTCGGAACAAAGTTTGGAGCAGAGCGTCTAGGGTTCCATTACGAACAGACAAGATATGCCCCTCGGAACAAAGTTTGGATGCCAGTGTCTTATAAATTTTGCCGCCATAAGGCCATCTTTTTCATGCCTTCCAGAGAATTCCATGGAGGGCGCGGTGGCTGAGTGGTAAAACGGGTTCGAATCCTGATGAATGTATCAAGCTTCCTAAATATTTAAACATGTCTACGTTTTCGAACTTTTGATTGTTAATATTAATCTATTGTTCTTCTGCGTGATAATTCTTTTGTCATTGGAACAGACTTGGCTTTGTTGTCATTTATTTCAAGTCCTGCTGGTCGAGTAGCTTCTTCCAGTTGTGCGAAAGCTCTAGTAATGTCAGAGGTTTCTTCACCCAATAAAGCAATGTCATCTGCATATGCGAGATACTGTAGAGGTTGGCTGTATATTGTCAATATTTGATTTTTTCTTTTGGCATATCGGCACAATTTATGCCATGTCGTTCCCATAACCCCTCAAGGGTTACTTCCTCGTTATAGCTCAAGAGCTAAATATACAGCTAAGTTATTTAAAATAAAGCCCATTCACATAATAAAAAATGTATATAATTTAATAAAAAATCTCTTGTAAGTATATTTATAAGTGCCTGATCCCACCTCTAGGATAAATCCCAGTATTTTCACATCGTCGGCATAACCAAACAATATTTTGAAGTTGTCTGCTCCAAAAACTTTTCCCTTAAATATCCTGGTATCTGGCAATCAAAGGGGATAAGTTCCTGTTGGTTGGGAACCTATGTTATAAGTTCCTGTTGGTTGGGAACCTATGTTTTCTCTTCTGAAGCGGTTAGTGATTGTTCCCCTTGTGTTTATTTGTATACTCCTTATTACGTTTTCTAGAGTCAGAGTGAAATGCATGAAAGTGAGTCTCCTTGTCTTGGTCCGCGTTTAATCCCGAATTCCCGTGTATTATGACTTTACTTTTTGAGTTGTTGAATGCAATATATAAAAGTTTGTTTGGTTTTCCATAATCATGTAGGGTTTAATTGGAGAAACAAGATTTCCTCTTGATGAAATACAATAATTAGATCCTCAAGTAGAGATCACGAAACGATTAAGTACACACTAAATGCCATTCAATCCTACACTTGATTCATTTCAATTTCATTACTAAATTCACAACAGTAGACTTAACATGAGGATTGAAACTTATAAGCTGAACAAGTTGTTTTATCATATGGTCCTCCCTTGTGTTTAGATTCTTTCTTACAAGCAAAAAGTAAAACAAAATACTTAAAAAGAACAGCGTTTTATCACTCGATACTGCAATTTTATCTCCTTCCTTTTCTATATAAAACAAACACAATTAGCTAATAACCACTTATTGATTAACTAATTTTTATTTTTTTCATTGATTCATGCGTTGTCATCGAAATAGAAAATTGTGCAAAAGTTCAATTTGCTTCGAGAAAGGGAATTGGGATAAAAGGGTAAATAAAAAATCCACCCAGACAGACAGACGGAGTGATTTATTTAAGCTTTATAAAAAAATAGTTTTTTTCTAATAGACAGGAAAGAAACAAACTTTTCTACATTTAAGTTCCCAGCTTATTTTTTTGACTGCCTCGTCAATTTGTAGTTCTATTGAGAATTAACACAACCCTTTCTCGACATATAATGACATTTGTATGATGTTGTCGATACTGTTCAATTATCCTTATCACTTATAACAGGTATAGATGCTATCTTTATTGATCTCAAACTCGGCCCCGAGAAACTAAATAACACTTGCTAATGTCACGTAACATAAAGCAGCTAGTACATTAAGTTTATTTTTAGATTTAATATTTGCAGCGCAAGGTCATAGCTGTATGTTGTTGACACGTTTATTTAAAACGATGACGGTTTTGCCGTAAGCTTTAAAATTAGTTTGGATGATAATAGAAGAAGAGGCAAGAAGAAGTATTTAAAAACTTGCATATTTAGTTTCAAGAGAGATCCGCGACTAGAGTAAAGGAATTTTAATTGAATAGCATTGTACATAGTGTGAATATTAGTTAAATGGTTCCGCAAGGTTTTTATCGTCGGAAGTGGTAATGGATGTAAGCACTCCACTACCTATGAAATGCTTCCTAATGGCATGAGTCTCAAATAGCCTCTGACAACCAGTCCAACTCCTGGCCTTCACGTGTGGCTCTGATATTGAGTCCGGCGGAACTGTTCTCACAAACAGGAGAAGGGGCAAAGGCGTGTAACTGGCGCCTTAACCAGTAGGCTTCGCGAGGGTGGGGCTCGTTAGCCATGGCTGGCTACCCACCTAAAAGAATGAAAACTCTGAATTAAAACCTCTGTTGCCTTGCAGCTTTGCCCAATCATGGGAAAGGCTTTGGGAATCAACCCTGAGGAAAAATCAGGAGCTGGCGACTCAGTTTGCAGCGCCCAGTGCAACACCCTGTCAGAACCTGCTGACCCCAAAACTATCGGCACTGCCGTTCCTTTGGATACATCAGCTGCGTGGAGAGGGTGGAACTGATGTGAGGGTGACATCGTTCCGACCACAGCTAATGCCCAGGCATTAATCTAATTTCCATGAAATGATCCATAGTCGCAGAAGGAGGCCATAGATATTAGTAAAGTGATTCAAAGTTCCGTTTTGAATTTATACATTGAAGTAGTTTCTCCGCAATCACTATATTGTTTGGGGATTCTTACATATTTAATTAATTATATTATAGGAAAATTAAAATATCAGAAACACATTGTCTGGTCAACACAATCTCATCGTAACATTAACCAATACGTGGCAATCAACCAAGACATTGTGACAATCAACCAAGACATCGTGGCAATCAACCAAGACATCGTGGCAATCAACCAAGACATCGTGGCAATCAACCAAGACATCGTGGCAATCAACCAAGACATTGTGGCAATCAACCAAGACATCGTGACGATCAACCAAGACATATTGGTAATTAACCAAGACATCGTGGCAATTAACCAAGACATCGTTACAATCAACCAAGACATCGTAGCAATCAACCAAGACATCGTGGCAATTAACCAAGACATCGTGGCAATTAACCAAGACATTGGGGCAATCAACCAAGACATCGTGACGATCAACCAAGACATATTGGCATTAACCAAGACATCGTGGCAATAAACCAAGACATCGTTACAATCAACCAAGACATCGTGACGATCAACCAAGACATATTGGTAATTAACCAAGACATCGTGGCAATTAACCAAGACATCGTTACAATCAACCAAGACATCGTAGCAATCAACCAAGACATCGTGGCAATTAACCAAGACATCGTGGCAATTAACCAAGACATCGTGGCAATTAACCAAGACATTGGGGCAATCAACCAAGACATCGTGACGATCAACCAAGACATATTGGCATTAACCAAGACATCGTGGCAATTAACCAAGACATCGTTACAATCAACCAAGACATCGTGACGATCAACCAAGACATCGTTACAATCAACCAAGACATCGTGACGATCAACCAAGACATCGTTACAATCAACCAAGACATCGTTACAATCAACAAAGACATCGTGACGATCAACCAAGACATATTGGCATTAACCAAGACATCGTGGCAATTAACCAAGACATCGTTACAATCAACCAAGACATCGTGGCAATCAACCAAGACATCGTGGCAATTAACCAAGACATCGTGGCAATCAACCAAGACATCGTGGCAATCAACCAAGACGTGGCAATCAGCAAGGTATCGTGTCATCTAAACGTCTAGGTAGGTATATTCTCTTCCTAGCTAGATTTTTTCTTTTCTGAAAGAATCTAAATGACTATACCGTTACTCTTCTATTTGAGATCTTGTCTAGAAAAGGTCGAAATCGAGCCATGGTGGTGTAAGCATCTGATTCATCAATCTTTCGTTCTACCATCAAATCTTCCATAAGTGGTGACTTTGGAAGACCTGGTCTCTTGAACTTGTTCCTGTCACATTGCACGATGAAAGAGTTGCCCGGTCCAATGCTTCCCATGTTTACAATTCGACCCTGAGCTTGTATGGAGAAGAAAATAGAAATCTGTGAACATGCGAAACTAAGGACTCTTTCGTTTACACTATTTGTATTTTGTACAACACTTTAGAGACTGATATACACAGAGCCGGATTTAAGTAAGTGGCGGCCCCGAGGCAGGAATTTTGTGGAGGTTTTTACACTTTTTCAAAAGCTTAAATAAAATATTCCCATATTATTATTTATAAGTATGCCATATTTTAGAATAAAAGGAAAAGTTTTTGCGAGCCCCGAAGATCTTGTAATATGGCCATAGATTTTAAGTTTTTTAAATTTTTTTTTTATTTTACTGTAGTCGGCACATCATGATGGGGTCCAATCTCATTTTCCTTCTCTTTTAAACAAATTTCATAAACATATCTTGGCCTAAAAGCTTTTGCATATTAAGAGAACACTCTAACATCATCTGCCACTTCCTAACCACAATTGTAACCAGTGTAACCTATTGTAAAATTTAAAACAGCGTCAGTAAAGATGCGAAAAAAATAAGTGGAGTCTTGTGAGTCTTAAACGCTGACCGCAGAGCTAGAGAGGAGGATCATAGCAATGGAATTGAGAGGCTACTGAAGGATCCTTGGTGTCACGCTCAAAGACAGCATCACAAACCAAGAGATTAGAGACTGGGTTACTGCAGCGATTGGACCCCATGATGACCTGCTAACTATAGTAAAAAAAAAAAAGGCAAGCTTAAAATCTATGGCCATATTAAAAGATCAAAGGGGCTCGCAAAAACCTTCCTTAAGGGAACAGTACCAGGAAAAAGAAGAAGAGGCAGACAGAGAAAGCGATGGGAGGACAACATAAAAGAATGGAAGGGCCTACCATTGAAAGAGGTTCTAAACAAGGCAAAAGAAAGGGAGGAATGGAGAAAGACGGTCTACGAGTCTTGCTTGGTGCCCCAACGCTCCAATAGACAAAGGGATAGGTAAAGGTAAGGTAAAGTAAAATCACAGCCATTACTGTAATATTGGTCTAAACTGCCCACAGGGTGCGACGAAGAAGGTCACTGTTCAGGCCTACAATGACAATAGGTCTTGGTTCATACCCTGTTCGCCGCGGCCTGTCCGCTACCATCCTCCGTCGTTTAGCGGGAGGTCTGGACTAGTAGTAAATTATCTAAAAGGAACTTTCGGAAGATTTAAACACTTTACAGTGGATAGTATCAACTCTTTTCCCGATCCACAATGAGAAATCTTCAGTATTTCAACTAAGGACATGCATTTTTAAGATTTCATCTAAACAAAATCAAGACCACACACACCCATCATTCTAAAAACACCAATAAAACCTTTAAGGAACTGTCAATCGCACCCGCTTTGAGTAGCCCAGAATGATTTCACTGAAGACAAGAGCCTATCACAAGAACCTAGAATAACCAACAATCATGGAGTTCGGGACAGATGTAAAAACAAAAGAGCGGTCCACTTTTTCTTGGCACCGACTGCAAAAGAACTTTACAGCTAAGAAGCAAAACAGCTGGCTAGAAGAAGAAATAGAAAGGTGTACATTTTTTTAACAGCAGGGCCGGCCTTAGGTCATTAGAGGCTATAGGCCAGGGGTTCTTAACCTGTGGGTCGCGAGTGGGGGATCATAAAAAGGGGTCGCCGAGCATAATAGGTTGAGAACCGCTGCTCTAGGCGAAGCAAATTAGGTGGCATCAAATTAAATGGAAAAATAAAAAGCTAAAAAATTACAAATACGCTTTTCGTTTTCGATAGTCAAGCTCACAATTCAACACTTTTGACAAATAATAAGGAACAAAAAGGGTCTGCTTAACAGGGGCGTAGCTTGACATTTTTCGTCATTTGGGGAACTGTGGGGGGGGGCTTGACCTCTTAGGGGGCCCCTGCATTTAGCGCAATATTTAATGTAAAAAGACACTGATTTGGAGGCCCCCTCAAGTGGAGGCCTGGGGGATTTTCAAATTCTGCCCCTCCTTCCCCCACCCTAGCTACGCCACTGCTCCTAACACAGGAAGTCTAAAAAAGTAAATCTAAACATTCTAAATACTCTTTATTCATTGTAGAGACTTAGAGCTTTGCTATGTTTGAGATTTCATCCTAGTAGAGCAATTTTTTTTTTAGTCCTGTGAGAGGCCCCCATGTTTAGCGGTGTCCCTAGGCGTCTGCCTACTTTGCCTATAAGGCCGGCCCTGCTAACAGTATGCCGATAGTTTGTTTAAAGAATTTCCTACCATAAGCTCTCAGAAAGAAATTGTCGCTGTAAATTTTCCTGTTAAGGGGATCAACGTAGTAGCACCTGTAGAGACCAGCATCTCTGTAGTTTCCATCATTCACCACGATGACTATCCTGATTTTGTCTCTGTTATCAAATGAGTCGCCATTTAGAAATTGAAAGTTCCAATTGCGTCTATATGGTAAGTTCTAAAAATAAAAATAAAAAATTAGGTTAAACCGAAATGAATATGTAAGTATATATGTTGTAGGCGTAATTGTACCTCTGCCCATAATCTATAACAGCAATTGTATGTTCACATAATTCTACCGCTGCAAAGAGTATAATCTAGCACACTTCTAGCCCATTGAATCCACATTTAACTCAATCTAGCCCACTTCTAGCACCATTAAATTCATCTCAAACTCAATGTAACACACTTCTAGCACCATTAAATTCATCTCTAACTCAATGTAACACACTTCTAGCACCATTGAATCCATCTCTAACTCAATCTAGCACACTTCTATACCATTTAATACACCCCAATCACATCTCTTAATACATCTCTATTGAAAACACCTTTAACCTGTGTCACCACGAGGGTAGTGGCCGCATGAGAGCAATAGTTAAATAAAAACAAAATGCGGGCTCATATGTGTTTGGTGTTTTATTTTGTACTATCCCAATATAACCCGCGGAAGAACATATAAGACCTACCTGTTTAAAACTTGTTTAGATTAGTTTGTCATTTTAGCTCTCGTGTTTATGTTT
Source organism: Biomphalaria sudanica (assembly GCA_036873155.1). Classification (NCBI taxonomy): domain Eukaryota; kingdom Metazoa; phylum Mollusca; class Gastropoda; family Planorbidae; genus Biomphalaria; species Biomphalaria sudanica. The sequence continues at coordinate 1,599,982 of JAZGLO010000013.1, forward strand.
GTAATGTTATCACAGCGCC
>JAZGLO010000013.1:1605000-1622500 GCA_036873155.1 Biomphalaria sudanica
GTTCACAAACTATGATTTCCCCATAAAAGAATAACCGCCCCCCCCCACTCAAAGGGTTTAGGTGGGGATGGCAGTAGATGTATTTGCCCCCCCCCCCCAACCCAATCGGAAAACAGGGGAACAACATAATATAAGGATCGGTTAAAACACCAATACCACGTTTTAATCATATAGATATTTAATTGATTCTGTTAGCAAGCTGGGATTTCTACCAATCTATTGGACCGCCCCCCCAACTCGAAAGTTTATGGGGTTGGGGGGGCGGGATCGATGCCATCACCCCCTCCCGACCCCAGCAAATCGGCCAACATACCTAAGGGGGGGGCGAAATAATCTAAAAATAGGTAATAGGTAACATAAGTAATAAATTCGTATACAAATTGTGTGAATTCTATACTAAAATTGGTCCGCAAACCCCCCCCCCCTTCGGGGGGACTGGGTCGGCCGAGTGGGGGGGGGGGCGATCGCCCCTACCGCCTGCCCCCTGGATCCGCCAGTGGTCAAGGCTGGGTTTGTATTGTCGCACTCATCCTTAACTTAATTGTCTTAATCTCTTAATTAAATTTGATTTCTTATCTAAAATCTTAATCCTCATTGTACCCATCCTTAGTCTATGGAATGTATGCTCTATATTAAATTTGGTATTTGGGGTAACTATTTAAAATGAACCATTAATCTAGAATCTATATAAGGATTCTATAGCTAAACTCTATTATCTATCTAGATCTAGATCTAACTCTAAATCCTTGTTATGCATTATTATTATTATACCAGATATCATTCTTAGTACCATGTTTATCATGAAACAATTAGATCTCTTTTGATTGTATTGCTCTAAGAATTGGTTGGATGCTGTAATGTTCTTTGATAGACCTAGCAAGACATACTGACTCTCTATCAATCATCTATTTAATTCTATTATTTAGTTTTGTGCCGTTAGATCTAAAATGTTATTGCGTACCATGTTATGATGGGCCACATGTGTATGTTTAATTGCTTCCTGTGGGGTGGAATTGGGATTCAATGGCGGTGCTCAACAGTGCAAGTTCGAGATAGTGTTTTATGGTGCGCATCTGAAAATGTTTGTGCAGCTATGGAAACAAATCGTACGACGACTATGGCATATCTTGTGAAGCATTTCTATATGTGGCCGTGAGCCCTTTTTTTTTTTAGAGACCCTTTTGCCCGCAAATTTTACAAATTGTGAGATGGAGAAGCCATTTTGTTTTGTCGGATGAAAATCTCTTGAGTTGCTACCATGTCTTTCCACATGCTACCTTTAAGAGTGTGGACTCTTGTCTTATTTTATAAATTACAGACGCTTTTTTAAAAATAGAAGATAATTACATCCGACGCTTATCCATGTGATAATTAATCAAGACGTGCATGTTTATATGAAACTTTATGTCCACCGCTTTAAGATTCCTTATGAGATGGAACATAGACCTAGATATAGTTTAAACTTCTAGTAAAATTGATATATATAACAATTCAACCAGTAAAAGAAGCAAAATAAAAAAATAAAAAAACAAAGCCTACCAAATGGGAAGAACTGTACATTTACAACTATATATCACAATTATACAGAGTTGATTTCCCATTTTTATATCAAACAAAATAATTTATTACCAATAATTAATTGACTAATTGGTTATTTCGTTCTTAATGATTCATGTTTTGTTAGGTACAATAAATTATTGTGCAAAGTTTCAGCTTATCCAAGATTGGGTGTGAGAGAAATAACGTGTACAATTATTTAAGGGGACAAAACCCCACACATTTAGCCAAATATCTGAATACTACTACTATTTTTTGTATTGATTCTTGTTTTGTCAGGTACAAGAAAGAAATTTAAAATTTCAACTTGATCCGATATTGGGTGTGGAAGAAATAACGTGTACAGTAATTGTACCAGACAGACAATGACTTATTATAAACTATGTAAATATTAGCTAACTGCTGTATTCTAAATCTGTAAAATTCTTACATCTACGAAAGTATATATAACATGACGGGAAGTTTACTTTTGTAATTAATAGTAATAGTAGGAGTGATTTCCCTTAAGAAGATAAATAAGGCCACGTAAAGTGTGTTTAGCTTCCACATGCACCTTAGTTATCATCTTGACCACTGGACCTTGCTGTGTCTGAACTGTAGGTATTTTCCTGTTAGTCACAGGTTGTGTGTTTGGGGTACCCAGGAGAGGTTTGCCCTGCTCTGGAACTCCTTGACCTAAATGATTTCCAGACAGTTTATTTTTTCCCTGACGACTTTTATCCAGGGGTAATTTTTTTTATGCCAAAAGTGATATTGAATCTATTTTCTAGCCTTATGTCTGTGATAAGCTCAAATTTGTTTTAAATCATCCGAAAGGCTTTCCTGAGCGGATGACTATAAGTGGGTTTTCCTGAAGCTTATGGTTCATCAAGACATTATTTCGGCTAATAGTTACCATATGTTGGCCTGAAACCTGTGACCTTAACATGCATTTTGAATGGTCTTGTTTTTTTTCTAATCTTATCTTATAAAATACAGACGTTACTTTAAAAAAAAGATGATTACGTCCTACGCGTCATGCATCTAGTCATGCATTTTAACCAATGACTTAAATTTTGCCCAACGAAATTTCGGACCTTTTTACTATGACATGTTAGACAACTGTGGGATTTCAGTATTTGGTATGCGGTCAGACCATTGCACCTTATGAATATTTTCCTGAGGCAGCGTAGGTGGAAGAAGTTTAGCTTCAGTTTTGTGGATAGGCTGAGTTCTCTCCGTTGCCACACTTGTTCTTGATTTATGCCAGTCTGTGCGAGTCTCTCCAACTGCCTCCCCCCCCCATCTGCTTCCAAGTCGCGGCACCAAATAGCTTCTGTACCGTCCCCTCTTCCTCTTTCCTGGGAAGGAGGGGGGTTCCTTGTGATGACTTGCCTCGGGAAATACTGCATTCCTCATTAATCTTCGGACTCGAAGACAAGCCTTATTATGATTATTATTATGCACATCTAGTCATCAAAACAGGTAAAACCTTGCACTGTTTAGAGCTGAAATTAAAAAGGGAAAAAAAGTATGAAAACAAAACGAGAGCTCCTATGACTTATGGCTCTAACATCTAGGTCACGTCCTGAAGAAGATTACTTGCCCAATATAAGTTTAAATCTAGATCTAGGTTTGTTTGTCTTCCGTTTAGATTTGGCACTTAATACTGAGTTTATTAAGAACGTTATTAGAAGCTTGTTTATTGAAACCTTTCTTTAGAAACTAAATACCAAATATAATAAGCCATAGTCCATAGATATCTAGGTCTAGATTTTGGATTGTCTAGATCACTATATCTTTTTCTAGATGATAGGTAAAATTTTCAAGTGTATGTCAATACTATAGATCAAAATCAAGTAAGTACTGTTCCACACATAGGTGTAATTCTAGTGCAAATATATACATTAGACATTCCCCGTTACCTAGTGATCATAGGCTAGAAGAAATTTGTACAAATTCTCCTTCTTTCCTAGTGCTATTAGAGCATGGAATGGGTTGCCTGAGCTAGCCAGGAAAGCCAGCGACTTGGCAGAATTTAAGTCATTGGTTAATATGCATGACTGAATGCATGACGTTTAGGACGTTATCATCTTGTTTTTGAAGTAACGTCTGTATTATATAAGATACGAAGAATATTATATATATATATATAAATATATATATATATATATATAATTATATATATATATATATATATATAGTACTTCAAGAAAAAAAAGCTATATGAATGCATATTATGAATAGGGGTAGACGTGATTTCATGAAAGTATATATGCCAGGTTCAACCAGCACAAATTAAATTTCGAGTCGGTTTGTTTTACGTGTGAATAGTTCATGACGGCAATGAATCCACTTTGTACTTAACAAGAAGACGGGAAAGCAGACAACAACTTCTGTACGATCACCCGTTATGTTTTATTTAAATTAGGAATATGTTTTTTTTAAAGAATTTGTAGTGTCTTCTTTTAACACTGGGTAAAGTCCCTGGTTTGTGAATATTTCAATAACCTTCTCATGTATTAGAATGGATTCATCTGTAATTAGGATCTGAGTATGTCCGATCGCTAAATGATTCAATGGGGAGTTAATGGCTAAGTAAGCTTGAACTTGTCTTGCCTTGGCTACCTATGAAGAAGGCTCGAGGTTTACTGAACGCCTAAAGGCAGCACGAAAAAACTTCTCCCAGATACTCTCTCCCCCTCACTGGCCACAGATAAGATTGGACCATAGCACTCTGACCATACTATAAGCATAAAAACTATAAATAATAATATCCCAGTGAAGAATGTTTTCAAGTCTTTGGTTTAGGTCGTTATATAATAGTAAGTACTAGACATATTAAACAGTAGTGAGGGGCGAATTGATTATTATGATGCGTGGTCGAGAGAATAAATACGCTTGAACTTGGCTTGACTACCTATGAAGGAAGCTCGAGGTTCGCCAACCGACTCGAGCAAAGTTGTGTTTACTGAGTGCCTAAAGGCAGCACGGAACACCTTCTCCCATATACCCTCCCTCCCACTGGTCCACAAATGAGATTAGACCATAGCGCTCTGAGCATGCTATAAGCATGAAAGTAGCGCTATAAAAAAAAAAGCTAAAATTTAATTTAAAAAAAAATATTCAAATTATCCGATGCAATAAACTGGCAAATAAATTATTTTGATTGTATACAATGTTCATTTTCTTTTCTGCGGAGCCTCTTCTGTCGAATCAATTTTAACGTTCCTTAGAAAAATAAAGTAAAATAAAGTATCTGATTGATTAGAAGAGAGAAAGAAAACTGTATAACATGTTTAATATTTTGTTTTAGACCCTAAAGAAGAATGTTCAGCATCTTGCTATGGACACAGCTAGTCTGGATCGTTTCAGGTGAGTTAATGTCACAGTGAAGAGTTTATTATTGGAAAAAAAAAATCATTTTAATGTAAAATATCCATTTACTACCGTGCGATGATGTAAAGGTCTAGCCGAAATTCAAAATCCCAGTCATCTCCCAGATTGGATCCTGAGACCTCAGAGAAGGCCAAGAGGGTTTGAATCTCTAAATTGTTTTGTATAGAGACCTTTGTTTCCACAGACGATCATTAGCCTGTTTTCGGTCAATAAACGACAGCACATGTGCTCACGGGTCAAAGAGACTCATAGGCCGGCTAATGTGCGAACACAGTGACCTGGTCTCAGATACGAGACCGATAGAGGAAAATATTTCAACACTCACATATTTGAGAACACAGTTTTAAAGGATATATCTTGAGATAGTGGTAAGTGGGGAGAGTTGATTACCAAACTCTGAGTAAGATAATTAAAGTAACAATGCATCTATACATAAACAGGCCACATGAGAAGGCACATACATGCGGTGCATAGCCATCAGCCGTCTGAAGGACGAAAGTTGTCATTATTAAAACCATAGATATATACCTAAAAACCCTGACTGACTCACCTCCCTCTAATTGCCCCACTTGAGGTGGCAGTTACTACTTATCTTGCCTCTAGAAAAAGTAAAGCGATAATCATAATAGAAATCGCAGGGGGGTTAATTTAGCAAAATCGACTTTTGATTCTCAATTGCGACCCAATATGTTTCGTTTTTTTTTAAAGCCGGCATATCAAAAAATAGTTGTGCGTGTTTAGAAATACTTGAAATACCTAACTTTCTTTTGGAGACATTGTATTAAAATATATTTTTTTAAATCTTACAGCCTATAGCACTCACTCCATTCATTTGTGTGTCTGTCTGTCTGGTATAAGCTTTGTAAACGTTATCTCTCCCACTTTCCATTCTCGAAGAAAAATTTAAACTTTGCACAATTCCACGGCTTTATTGATCCTTGTGGACATTTGTTGTGATTACAAGGACTCTTTTCTCATATAAAAACCAACACAACTGAAACATCTACATAACTAGAACAGACAGAACAGAAAGAGTTCATTGAGTGACTACACACCGACATCTTCGTGCTTTTCACGTTTCCCTAGTCAACGAGTAGATACAGTCTGACCGAGTAAGGAACGACAATTTTTTTACAATGCTTATATCAACTCTGTCTGGTAAAAACTTTGTAAGCGTTATTTCTCGTACAACAAATCTCGGATCAAGCTGACATTTCGCAAAACTATTTCTTTTACCTGACAACACAAGAATCAGTAAAAAAAAATAATTTACCAAATTAGTTAATTGACTATTAGGAGGTAATTGAGCGGTAAAGCGCTGAACCGGGTGTCCTGAGTTGAAATCCTCGTGAAGACTGAGATTTTTAATTTTGGGATCCTTGGGAGTCTCTGAGTCTACCTAGCTCTAATGGCTACCTGATATTAGTTAGGAAAAAGTAAAGGCCGATGGTCACGTGACACCCTCGTTAACCATATGCCGCAAAAAACAGATGACCTTTACATCATCTGAAAAGTCTGAAAGGGGAACTGTAATTGACTATTGGTAATACATTATTTTGTTAAGTATCTCGAAAAAGAAAAAGAAATTGTAATTGACTGAAGTGGTGATATAAGCTGCATTAGTCCCCTTTATAGTTCGTCATCTGAGTTTTAGTGAACACAAACGTGAAATATGACGAGGCTATAGAAACAATAGATAACTAATCTCTCCACTAACAGAGAGGCAACCGTGTTGGCTTGAGAAGTATGAGAAGGCTTGAGCCATGAGTTCGAATTCATTCGTGCCTCCTTTTTTTTGAATATATATTTTTATACATGCTTTTATTTGAAGTCTAGATCTATTAAGTGGGCCGCATCAATCTTCGCTAGACTCCGACAAAGAGTTTGGGAAAACCAGAAGCTCACCACAGCGACCAAAATAGAGGTCTACAAGGCATGCGTTCTTAGCACGCTGCTGTGTGGCAGTGTGTCATGGACTATCTACACAAAACAAGAGAGGAAACTAAACTCATTCCACTTGCGCTGCCTTCAAAGGATCTTAAAAATAACATAGAAAGAAAGAGTGTGTAATACTGGGATCCTCGCGAGAACGGGCCTTCCAAGCATCTTTACGGCCTTCAGGCAACGCCGCCTGCGCTGGCTCGGACATGTTCGCCCGATAGAGGATAATCGCATCCTGAAAATCATTCTGTACAGGCAACTTGCTTGATAAAAAGGGATTTAAAATCAGTGAACATTGATACTGACCATTGGGAAGACATAGCCTTAGACCGCACTAGTTGGAGAGAGACGGCGATCAAGAAAGATATAAGAAGCGAGAAAACATGGGCCTCAGCTCTTGAAGAAAAGCGGGCCACACGGAAAATGGCCAGCTCCGTTACAACCAAAGCGAACGCCACCTTGACATGCGATATATGTGGACGGGAGTGTCTCTCCGAAATAGGGCTCCACAGCCATATGAAAAAAAGTGTTCGAGATGAACCATTTGACGCAGTTATGATGGATCGGACGGCCGCCGCCTTCCAAGAATTTTCCGATTTTGCTGGGGCATTTTCGTTCAATAGCTGGTTTAAATATGGTAGTGTTGTTAGTGTGGTTAGTGTTGTTAGTGTTGTTAGTGTTGTTAGTGTGGTTTTCGATGCCCATTTTAAAATGCTGTCTAAGGGGTGCAACAGTTTATGCTAGAGTGGACAGGACCAAAATTTGTATAGTGTAGATGTAGGACTATTTTCTAATGCGTAGAAAGGGGGAGTGGGGAATGGAATAGGTGATATAGGAGGTTCACTTGCAAACATATGTGTGTGTATATGAGAGGGGTAGCAATTCTAAAGCGGGCCTTGCAATCAGATATAATAGATACTAAAATTCAAGGGTTTTGAGATTTGGACTAAAAAAAAAGGGGGGGGGGAGGGCGAGAAAAGTGATCTAATAAAGTTCACAGACCAGAGGTGAGTGTGTTTGGGAGGGCGATTTAAAGCGGGTCGTTCCAATAATGCGGATCATACACTTTAATACACTGACCAAATGGGTGGGGGGATGTTGAAATGCGGGTAGTTTTATTAAGGGTGCTGAACAAAAAGGGGGGGGGGTGCTACTTCCTAAAAAGTATTTGAGCACTTGAAGGATTTAGTAAGATAAAAGGACCCATGCCACACACACACACACATAAATCATGCAACCTTTGGAATATTTCCAATAAGAACTGAAATGCAGAATAATAGTTCGAGGGTGTAAATAGCACTAGACCCTGTTTGTTAGGGAGGAGACTTATAGGTGGAAGTGGAGAGAGGTGATACTGGAATTCAAGGGCTGGTCTCATTCAAGCTAATACATACAAGAATTGGTTGCCGAAAGGGAATGTATTGAGGAGCATTTAACGCTATGTCATTCTATTGCAGGGGCGTAGCTAGGAATTTTCCATCGTTTGGGGGCCCGGGGACATGGCCCCTGCATTTTGAGCAATATTTAATTTATAATGTAAAAAAACACTCAAGTGAAGGGCCGGGGGGATTTTCAAATTCTTCCCCCACCCTAGCTACGCCACTGTTCTATTGCTATATGGAAGACTAATGGGAGGCGTCGAAGGCAAAATAAACAATATGTAGCCTGGAAACAAAGCATCGGGCGAAGACGGTAAATAACGCTAGTTTTATATATATTCTATGTCTCTTGCGGTAGCGGTACAAAGTGTGCTGGTGTGAAAGAGCTTTATGCCTCCAGAGTGATAACAAAAAAAGGTGTTCAATAAAAGCATAAACTTACGAAGTACTTTAATATTGAATTACGAAGCCAAAGAAAAAAAAGGTATTTTTTAAGTGCTTGTGGTGTGTGTGTGGGGGGGGATGTAAAGAGTTATACCAGAATTTTCAGGCCAGAAGTAGATGTGTATTTAGGAAGTCTATATAATAGGGAGGTCTCAAAGAAAACACAATCCCCTTAAAGACGTTGCGATCTATAGGGCAGATGGTGTTAAAGTCATGTTTCTTTGGCCAACGGTTAACGAGCAGGGTGTTATATGGCCAGCGCAACGACCAACCGACTTTACTTTCCCAAACCAAACTAATGTCAGGTACCCATTAGAGCTGGGTGGACTCAAGGTCCTTGTTTCTATGGCCGACGATTAACGAGGGTGTCATGTGGTCAGCACAACGAATAACCACCTTTACTTTCCCAAACCTAAGTAAGATACCCATTTAAGTTGGGTGGACTCAAGCCGTTCTTCCTCCCCCCTTTTCTTTTTTTCCAAAATAAAACAAAAAATCCCAGTCGTCACCGAGATTCGAACCAGGGAACCACTCGGTTCGGAAGCCAAGCGCTTTATCCAACGCGCCCCTGTACATTCACAGGCGATGTCTCAAATTTAATCTTTTTCCCATCAGGTACAGACAAAATACTTTCCCTTTACGCTGTTAATCCTTACAGCACCAGACTTTCCGTCTCGTGCGCCACGGGCACGTTCGACCCCAAGGAACAGGCTACACCAGAGAACATCACTACCTTGGCATTGGAAAGGAGGCTGGCCAATCAAGCAGCCTACACCCTGTTGGTAAAATTCACTCCGGATGATCCAGTGGAGGAGAACAGGAGGATAAAGGTGAGCTAGCTCAAATATATACGTCTATTATGAGGTATGCCCTGCCCGTATTCTTCTTCTTCGTTCTCATTTGACATGTCGGAGGGTTCAGATCAGTAATCCTATATCAGAGATGAACCTCGCAGTGGTTTCCAGATCAGGCAGATCTCCGTATAGTTTTTCTTCTATAGGAGGGTTTTGAGGCCAGAGTCTTGTTCGGGATTTGAAGGACACGGTCAGCAGTGTCCGGCATTGCTCCACAAGGGCAGGTTTCGTAAGTCCCAACTTTTAGCTTCCATAACATATGTTGTCTCATTCTGTTGTGTCCGGTTTTGAGTTGAATCAAAATATTGTTGGGCCCCTGTCCATTGATTAATGTGATTTAAGTGTATGGACTCAAGTACTAATTTTGTAGACAAGTGGGTTGATTGTACAGTGTAAAAGAGCGTGGTAAAAAGTTCCTTCTTCAGACCTTGTGATTTATGGGGCAGATGATGTAAGGGTCATCTGTTTCTATGGCCCACGGTTAACGAGGGTGTCATGTGGTTACCACATCGATCAACAAACTTTTCTTTTTCCTTCACTAAATGTCAGGAGCCATTAGAGGTTAGGGCGCCCAAATGATCCCGAGTGTGAAAATCCCACTCTGACCAGGATTCGAATCTGGGACCCTAGGTTCAGAAGAGAAGCGCTTGAACCGCTCAAGCAACCGCGCCCCCAAAATAGCGAGATGCACGTGATGAATGGAGACGGGTTCACGTGTGAATGTCGACCCGCGAGACCAAGAAGTGATTAGAGAAAGTTCGATTTCAAACTCACGGAAATCTTATGATTTCATTGGCGTTTTCCATACTACTGTAATGCCCTAGAACTAATCTCAGAACAGAGCCATGGTGCAATGAGGCTTAGAAATGGTCGAGGGCCCGCGCATACCAGGAAGGTATTTTGAGAGATTGTCAGGGATCTTTATTCTCAGTGCTAGGAAGCGCGCCATTAGCGGGGGGACCCAATGCATGGTGGTTTTAACCAAACAACAGGCTTGTGTGCGTTGGTGTTAGGCATTCCAAATTCAGAATGGGGGTTAGACCTTGAGTAGATTGTGGGCTCAAGATTTCTTGTATTCTACATGCCACTAGTTGGGCTGAAGAGTTTTTCAATCCGAATACAAAAACAAACAAATAGGAAACAGTAAGTAAACCTTATCTCATGATAGATTTATTTGTTTGCAAACCCTGTGTGCTATGATTATGAAACTATATTAAAGGAACAGTAACTTAGAGTTGTTTTTTTTAGTTTTTTTTTACAAAGCCGTATAGAAAAAAAATTCCTCTGCGCATTTTTAAAAAGTTATTGAGACAAAGAAGGATTTTAAGCCTCGAACGCGAGTGTTGATTAGAATTTTTTTTTGACCGTTTAAAAACAGATTCCTATAAACTTTATTCATTTTCAGACAAGCTGTTAAGGTATGTCTCTCTATATAGATCTAGTCTAGAATCCTTTTCATATTATGTTGTATTCATTTCTTAGAAACCAATGTGCTAGACAAATTGTCTGGAAAAGTTGTCTTGGCATCATTATCAATGACTAAATGAATAAACCAGATCTAGGCCGCACAGCAAAGAAACGTTAATAAATGTATTTCGCATTCACATTTTTATTTCGCATTTTTAAAAATAAAATGAAAGTAACGAATTCGGACTTTGCAGAACAAAAAAAGCTCCAATGTTGAACGGCGGAGAATGAGAGCATTTTTTTTTTTTGCGTGGCAGTTTTACGTAATGACATTTCTGCGATTACCACATGATATTTCACCAGACCTTGTAAAAAATATCCACCTTAGAATCACTGGAAACATATACTTAGAGTAGGATAACCAAAAATAAAATATGTTTGTGATGATCTCTTATTCTAAAATATTATATCTTGACTGAAAATGGATGAAGTTTTTAAAAATCTGTTTGAATAGGCCAACAAACATTTTCTAATCAACACGGGTAAATCGAGCGCGATATAATCCTTCTTTATCTCAATAATTAAAAAAAAAATACAGTGCAGGATGCGCAGACAGGATGCGCAAAGACCCATTTTGTAGTTACTGTTCCTCTAGTGTACTTCCATGGTGTGATAAGATGCCTTTGTTTACTATCCAGAATATTCCAGAAGGACGGAATTGGCAGATAAAATTTTACGCCTTCTATTGGGACACCATTATTCAAATAGTTATGAATGACGCCAATCACACAGATGTGGGAGAATATAGATGTTACTTCTTGGATACAAACAAAAGCGTGCACTACTCGATCATTGAACCACTATTGGCCATACGTGAGAGAGACTAGAGAGATAGTAGCTGTTCGCTCTCCTTCTCCATTCTTTCTGTCTTTCACTCTTCTCTCTCTCTCTGTTTCTCTCTTTCTTTTTAAACATACTTTTTCTCTCGCTTACTCTCTCTCGCTCTCGTTTGTTCTCTTTATCTTTCTCTCTCTCTCTCTCTCTCTCTCTCCAGTTACCCTTCTTTCTCTAATACTTATTTAGTTTTTAGAATTTTTTGTTATATTTCGGAACATTAATGTCTTTCGTTTTTCATATCTTTTTTTAAATTTGCAAATACTTTTTTATTCGCTCGTAATGACCGCCTAATTTTTGGTTAACGAGATTTTGGTTAGCGCTACTTTAAAACTGTTGTGCTACTACTGTTTCTTTCAACTGAGATCCAGTGGCTCCATTCTGCGCATAAAGTGGCCAGATTTCTCTACAGAGATCTGCCAAAATTAAAATTAATTCTACAGCCTTTTCCTCACCGCCTCCAATTCTTTTACTTCGTTCTCATTTTACATGTCGAAGGGTTCAGATCAGAGATACTATAGCTGAGATGAACCGCGCAGTGGTTTTCACGTAAGGCAGTAATCCGTATGGTTTTTCTACTATAGGAGGGTTTTGGGGCCAGAGGCTTGTTGTGACCTCTTGATATGGTGTGCAGATCTGAAGGACATGGTCAGCATTCTCAGGTGATGCTCAACAGGGGCAGGTTTCGCTAATTCCGACTCTTAGCTTCCGGCTCCGCTGATTTTAAGGTCTTTTAAAGAGGTACAGTGCAATGTTAGAAGCGAACTGCTCGGTTTTTGCTATTTGCTATTTCAGCCTCCATGTTGTGGCTTGTTTTTGGCCAATGTGTTAGGTCCTGTGTTAGGACATGTCCTGCGAATCCCATTTCAGTCACCACTTTGTTTAGGGTGGTAGGGCCGATTGGACATGCAGGAAAAAAAATTCTTTAGTAATTAATGCTTTTCTTAGCATACTTTTCAGCCATGGGAGGTGCGGGGGCTGAGCGGTAAAGCGCTTGGCTTCCGAAACGCGATCCAGGGTTCGAATTCTGGTGAAGTCTGGGATTTTTAAATTCGGAATCTTCGGGTGCCTCTGAGTCCAGACAGCTCTAATGGTTACCTGGCATTAGTTGGGCAAACGTAAAGCCACGTGAAAGTTTCTTTTACAGCTTCCAAGTCTATTACTGAAGAGGCCGGTGGGTGAGTGATAAAAGATTGCTTGACTAGAAAGCCCAATTGTATGTTGTCTATTCTGGGAGATGGCTCTATCCATGGGTGTAGCAAGGAGGGGGGTAGGAGTTCAACCCCCCCCCCCCCGAAATGAAATCCCCCCCCCCCGAAAAATAATCCTGGCTACGCCCATGGCTCTACCATTGTACATTTGTACTTTCTCTAGGGCCACATGCCGAGATGTAGTAGTATCGAAAGCACCAATGAAATCCCAAGATGTCGTTGAGCGGTTAAGCGCCTGGGTTCCGAAACGGGGGTCCCTGGTTCGAATCCTGGTGAAGACTGGGATTTTGAATTCGGGGATTTTTAGGGCGCCTCTAAGTCCTCCCAATTCTAATGGGTACCTGATATTAGTTGGGTAAAAAGTAACGGCGGTTTGTCGTTGTGTTGGCCACATGACACCCTGCACATTAACTGTTGGCCATAGAAATAGATGACCTTAACATCATGTGTCCTATAGATCGCAAAGTCTGAAAGGGATGCTTTTCTTTTGTTTTTAATTTTTTAAGTCTATTACTGGGTCCAAATGTCATTTATAAATATTGATATTTTACAACAAAAGCAACAACAAAATACTAAAGAAAACAACAAACAACTCAAAACGACAATTAATTATTTTGTTTGGTATTTCGAACAAGGGAAAGAAATTGTAATTGACTGTACACCACCACTTAACTGAATGAGTCCTCTTTATAGTTCGTCTTTTGAGTCTTATTGAGCACAAACCTGAAAACAAAGAGGACGAGACTATAGAAACTATAGATAATTATACAAACTTCCCTGTTCATAAGCTCTTCGCTAGTAGAGTGGTTACCGTGTTGGCATGAGAAGCCTGAAAAGGCTTATAAGCTTTCGGTGTTGATCCAGGTCGTTCCTCCTTATAGAAAAAAAATTATATAGAATACTCTAATTCAATTACAAATTTAATTGGTTGAATAATGTACCAATCGATACAAGTATGCTTAATGTAAGCTTGGTTATTTTTTTTTTGAAAGTATTTTCTAGATTGTGTAACTGTAGAGTATCTTTTTTCAGTGTGTCTTTTATTTTTCATTTTTAGGTTTTACTTTGGTGTTAATGATCACCCATATTTTCTCTTTACTTCTCAAAGCATTTTAATAGCTTGAAGAAATCGATAAGGATCTTTGAAATCTAAGTACGACCAAAGAGCAAATCAAACTTTTAATGGGAAAAAAATCCCAAGAATTCTCTTTTTCTCATTACATATCAATTCTTCATAATTCTTCTTGCAGCTAGTCAGCCAACCATAAATGTTACCAAAATCAGAGTGGGAGATCCTTTTTATGTACAGTGTGACATGTTCAGGCATATGGCTACGCTCAGCCTGCGAATGGTAAATCAGCGCAGCAATTTCGGGTTTACATCGCTGTTTTCTTATGATCCTATTCCGGATGTTCGTAACCCACAGCGCCCCAGTCTTTTCACGGTAGGTCACTGGAAAACATTTCACGAAATGACTTGTGCGGCACACCAGGAACTTGTTTGTCTGTCTGTCTGTCTGTCTGTCAATCTATCTATCTATCTATCTATCTATCTATCTATCTATCTATCTATCTATCTATCTATCTATCTATCTTTCTATCTATCTATCTATCTATCTTTCTATCTATCTATCTATTTTTCTTTCTGTCTGTCTGTCTATTTCCTTCTTATCTCTATAAACGTGCGGAGCAGTCCAGCTTCCAGTAGCATCACTTGACGCCTCCGTGGTAATATGAAGTAGATGAACTAAATATTCCAATAACGGGGGGGGGGGGCAAAAAGGGCCCCAGCCTAGTGAAGTAGTTAGGCTGGGGGAAACAGATGTCCAAATCTGAAAATCCCCCTTGGCCCCCACTCGAGAGGGGCCCTAAACGAGAGTCCGAATTTTGTTCTCACTTTTAATATTAGGTCATTATCTTATGTCATGATGTCGAATATCAAAATGCCAGGACCTCTAAAGGGTCAAGCACCCTGGGCACCCCAATTCCTTAGCTATGCCACCGCTCCTGCCGATATACTTAGAGGTCTGCTTTCTTTTTTCTTACCTCCTTCGGGCTTGGGATGGATCGAAAGCTGAGGACTGGCTCTATTTGCATTTTGGCCGGTACTAAAGGGGCAAGTGGTACTGTTGAATAGCAGCAAGTCAAGTTGAAGGACTGGCTACTATTTGCATTTTGGCCGGTACTAAAGGGGCAGGTGGTACTGCTGAATAGCAGCAAGTCAAGTTGACGTGATTGGCTCAAGCCTCTTATAAAATATCTTAATAGATTTTACGGTGTGATACTGGTCAGACTGTCAGCAAAGCTTCAGTTCTACATACTTTTTATACACTCTTAGCGATTACCAAAAAAGTTTTTATAGCTAATTAGCTATAGATATAGCGTTAGTGTGATTCTACTCGGGAGAATCTGTTACGGGGCCTTACAAAATGAGTACTACTAATTTCCCGATGTTATAGTTTGTATCGTATGTAATAGTCTTTAGTTCCACTGGTAACATACTGTGTCTCGGCGTGTAGAGTCACATTTAAAGTAAAGTGTTCCCTATCAGACCTTGTGGTCTATAGGGCAGATAATGTAAAGGATATCTGCTTCTGTGGTCAGCACAATGACCAACCGAGGGTTACAGCTGGGGGGGGGGGACTCAGAGGTGCCTAAAGATCCTGAAATTAAAAATCCCAGTCTGGGCCGAGATTCGAACCCGGAACCTTCCGTTCTGAAGCCAAGGGCTTTACCGCTCAGCCATCGCGCCTCCATCTAGTCCTATGTTCTCTATATTATTGGGTTGGTGGTTGGTTGCAAATTTCCCAGGATTTTCCCATTTTCCCAGCAAGAAGTCATTCACAAACACTTGACATCACGTGACGCTACTTGGATGGAATAAGGATCCTGACGCTCCAGTCCCACAAGTTCGTAATTCCGTTCCACAATAGGGGCCGTAGAAGTTGTGGGCAAGCTCAATTGGTGGTCCGTAGTAGTTGTGGGCAAGCTGAATGGGTGGTCCGCTAACGGTTTAAGTGCTGGATAAAGAATAGGAATAAGAAGAATTTTCCCGTTGTTTTATCTGCCAACGGCCGCTTATAGGGAGCAGACCGGATCCAAGCAGAGGCGTAGGGGCAAGGTACATTATGAGCGCCCCGTCCACAAATTTTCCAAGAACATAGAAATATAGGCTGCGTGTGGCGCCCCAATGGGTGGCATCCGGGGCATCGTGCCCCCTCTCACTACGCCTCTGGATCCGAGATCCACATATACAGTACGACCTAACCCAGTAATGGTCGCTGCCGTTATGGAACCTTAAGACACGGATTGGGGAGTAGGGCTCCAGGTCCACGCCTCGTCGCTGGATAAAATCTTTTTTTGACGACTAAGCGCTAAATGGCGTCTTCGGCGCAGATTCCATATTAGACGTTTTCGAAGGTACCTTGGTGCTACTATTATTATATGTTACATGCCATGGTGAATCTACAAAGGCTGTTTTTTTTTCTAAAGCGTATCCTGCATACTGTAAAACAGAGGCAATAATTAAATCTACATGTATCAAAATGTATACTAGCTTGTGTCTACATTTTTAACCCTGTAGAACCAAATCAATTATCAAAATGTAAACAAAGAATAGATTGCTGTGAATAATCTTTAATTAGAAATCTCCCAATAGCGCTTTTGACATCGTCCATATTATCTTTTTAATTTAAAAAGTCGAAATATATGTCAACATTATTCTCATATACATTTCGTGAGTTGTAATTCGGACATTGTGTAAAAGAATGGTTCTCTTGATCTGCACATATATATATATATATATATATATATGTATTTGTTTTACTTGAATATGACCTATTTTTGTCATGTATACAGAATCTACAGCAACGTGACGCCCAAGTGTTAAATGTAAGTACTGAAAGCATGGTATCATTTCGCGTCGAGTTCAATCATGGACGCTGTTCTGACGGTGGCTTGTACCACTGCCTGAGTGATATCTCCTGGGGAGGATCGCGCCTTACTGTCCAATCAGTACCTGCCACTCTAAGCAATGAAGGTACATAGATCAATGAAATTAGTTTTACTAATTAATCAATGAAATTTGCTCCAATATTATATCCGTGAAATTAGCTGAAATTAGATATATTAAATTAGTTTCACCAATAGATCAGTGACATCAGTTTCTCCAATAGATCAGTGAAATTAGTTTACTAATTGATCAATGAAATAAGCTTCACCACTATATTAGTGAATTTAGCTTCACCAATAGATACATTAAATAAGTTTGACCAGTAGATCAATTAAATTAATTTCACCAATAGATCAATTAAATTAGTTAAACCAATAGATCAATGGAATTACTTCTCCGAAAACAATCTTCGGATATTATATTGCCACATTGGCTAATGCCAAAAAACAGTGATATCTAAAAAAAACAAACAAAAAAAACTGGA
>JAZGLO010000013.1:1625000-1667500 GCA_036873155.1 Biomphalaria sudanica
TTCAACAGGTTCAACTTTCATGTTCAGAAACAATACAATTTCCTCACGCAGTGCAAAAAATATCTTCTTTACTTTATGACACGAGAGCCAGCGGACTTCTGTGTAGTAGGGAACACAATCAAATTCGTGTCCAATGTCACCCAGAAACATTGACAATTAGCGATGATTTAAAGAGAGCGACTGAAACCGGTCTTATGACATGTTGGAACTGTAATTGCTTTGCGCAGAATGTTTCTTGGTGAATGATGCACTGAAAATGAGCAAATTTAAAATTAGCATCAGTCTCTCTTATTTTTTAAAGTAGCTTTGCATCACAACTCTTTCATTTCATTGTTGGTACGCCATCCGTTGTTAAACTAGCTAGCTTTACCAAAGGTAAACAATATCACCTCCTGTTATTTCTCAGAAACATCCTCGCTTGTTGTGGTGTTATGTAGCTCCTCATGTATCTCAAAATTCCTGTCACAGGCCCTTATGAATATAGCGAACTGTGCTACACCCGTTACATCAGTTGACTCATAGAGAGCCAATGAAAAGAATTGAAAATAAACTATTTTGGTCTTTAATTGTTCACGCAACCTGACTGACATGTCATTTATTCTTTCTTATCTTATATAATACAGACGTTACTTCAAAAAAGAAGATGATTACGTCCTACGCGTCATGCATTTAGTCATGCATATTAACCAATGACTTAAATTCTGCCAAGTCACTGGTTTTTCTGGCTATCTCAGGCAACCCATTCCATGCTCTAATAGCACTAGGGAAGAAGGTGTATTTGTACAAATTTGTCCTAGCATATGGGACGAGGAATGTGCCTTTATTTTTGTGTCTTTCAGAGTATTTTATTAGATTTTGTTTTTGTATTTGAAGATTATGGTTCAGTGTTTTATGTATAATTGCTACTTTACTTTTGAGTCTTCTGTCCTGAAGGCTTCCTAAATTTAGTGATTTTACTAATGGTGTTACTCTAGTCAAATGTGAATATTCGTTTGTTATGAATCTCACTGCTCTATTTTGTGTTTGTTCCAGTTTCTTAATGTTTTCTTGAGTTGAGGGGTCCCAAACAGTGGATGCATATTCTATTATTGGCCTAACCAAGGTTAAATAACATTTTAGTTTTATGTTCTTATTTGATTTATAGAAATTTCTTTTAATAAACCCTAATGCTTTGTTTGATTTTTTTATAGTTTCATCAATATGTGGATTCCATGACAGTTTTTCATTTATTATAACACCTAGGTATTTTGCGTTTTTAGTTTGTGTTACTGGTTTGCCATGAATAAGATAAGTGGAATTAATTTGTTTTAGTTTTTTTGTTACTCTTAACAACTGACATTTTTCTGGGTGGAAAGACATGCTCCAATTTGATTCCCATTTCTGTAATTCATCTAATTCTCTTTGTAAAATATCTGTGTCTTGTATTGTTTTTATTGTTCTATATATTATGCAATCGTCTGCAAATAATCTGACTTTTGTTCCTGAACTTATGCAATTTGGTAAATCATTTATGTAAATTAAAAATAGTAGTGGACCCAAGACTGTTCCTTGAGGAACACCTGAGTTTACTGTTATTGGTGTTGATTTAGAGCCATTTATTATTACAGTTTGTTCTCTCCCTATCAGAAAATCTTTAATCCACTGATGC
Source organism: Biomphalaria sudanica (assembly GCA_036873155.1). NCBI lineage: Eukaryota > Metazoa > Mollusca > Gastropoda > Planorbidae > Biomphalaria > Biomphalaria sudanica. The sequence continues at coordinate 1,626,649 of JAZGLO010000013.1, forward strand.
AGTGGACCATTAATGCCGAAATATTTTAATTTTTTAAGCAAACTATGCTGGTGAACTTTGTCAAAAGCCTTGGGAAAATCTAGTAAGATAGCATCTATTTGTTCACTATTATCTAAACCTTTTGAAAAATCATCAATTAGTCCTATTAGTTGTGTTTCACATGATCTATATTTCCTAAAGCCATGTTGGTATGGGGTGAGGACATTATGTTTGTCTAAGTGGTTTATGATGTTGCTACATATTATGTGTTCTAGGATTTTACATGTGATGCTGGTAAGTGATACTGGTCTGTAGTTTCCTGGATCAGATTTTTCTCCTTTCTTAAATAGGGGGGTGACATTAGCTTCTTTCCAGTCCTTTGGTACTCTGCCCTGGTTAAGCGATGCCTGAAAGAGTATTTTGAACACTGGGGCTAGCTCATTGCTTAGTTCTTTGAGTAATCTAGCTGGAATACCATCAGGTCCAGACGCTTTATTTGGTTTGGTGTTGGCTAATAGTTTTTGAATTCCATTTTCTTGTACTACTAAATCTTCTATGTTGTCTACTTGGTTCAAATTAAGAATTATGTCTTTGTCTCCTGGGGCTGAGAATGCTGATGCAAAGTATTTGTTTAGGATGTTTGCTTTAGTTTCATTATCATTATGTATTATGTTATTTTCATCTTTTAATGGCGCTATGCCTGTTGTTTCCATTTTCTTAGACTTAATGTATGACCATAGGTTTTTGTTGTTATCTTTAGATATTACATTGTTTATGTATTCACTCTGCAGCTGTCTGCTTACTTTTATTCTATCTGCCACAGTGCCACTAGTTAACGCTATTTCTTTGAATGCTTTCATCTTTTCTGGACAAATTACTTCGGCTCTAACGACAAACTCCTTCATAAAATCACATTCACTAAAAGATTTGCAATTAAGTTTGACAAAATGTAGCTTGCTTTCACTGCAGACACACTCTCGTTGTTCTGTTTAACAAATACTTTTTTTCAATTCAAGTAGCTTGTCAGCTTTTATTTTCCAGCGTAATAGTTCAACATTATTTTGATAACTTTTGAGTTGGCCAAGCGGGCCGCATGCAAAGTGGTCGCGGGCCGCATGCGGCCCCCGAACACCGTGTTCGACATGCCTTCTTTAAAGCGACTACCTCTAAAAGGGACTAATTCAGCTTATACTACCAATTCAATCAAGAACAATTTCTTTCTCTTGTTCGAGATACCAAACAAAATAATTAATGACCAATAGTTTTTAAACTTTTTAATATAAGCTTTGTAATAAACGCAATATCTATTTCAAAATATATTCAACGAGAATTAATTTATGTCCACTGTTTATAGAATTATCTTTACTTTAACCAAAAAAAAAAACAACCTACCTACAGAGCTTAGGCTAGAATACTAAGTAAAATGCTGCCCACTTTTCACTATTCCTATAGGAATCTTCGGCCTGAAGCTAGTATGGTATTATAATCTCTTCCTACAGGAATCTTCGGCCTGAAGTTAGCATGGTATTATATTCTTTCCTACAGGAATCTTCTTCCTGAAGTTAGTATGGTATTATAATCTCTTCCTACAGGGATCTATCGGCCTGAAGTTAGTACGGTATTATAATCTCTTCCTACAGGAATCTTCGGCCTGAAGTTAATACGGTATTATAATCTCTTCCTACAGGGATCTTCGGCCTGAAGTTAATATGTTTTTATACTCTCTTCCTACAGGGATCTATCGGCCTGAGTTTGCAATGGTCTTGGGTGACCTACGGGAATGGGGATGGGAATGCTATCGAGAAACAAATAATTTCGGACGCCCCTCCCAATGACACATTTGACTCTAACCTATGCAAGATAGTATTGTACAAGTCCTACTTATCATACCAAGCAGCTAATGAAAACAGTGGGTGGACATTTATCTGTTCAGTACTTAATGGCAACGCCAACGTACTAAGTAAACAAGAACATAAAGTGATCATCAATGGTAGGTGAATTGTTGAGCTGTTTGTCGGGGATAAGTATTTGTTTTAGAAAATAGGATATCAACTCACTCTGTCAGTCTGGCCAAAAGTTTGTACACGTTATTTCTCCGACACCCGATCTCGAATCAAGCTGAAATTTTGCACAATTATTACTTTTACCTGACAACACAAGAATCAATTTAAAAAAAAATTAATCAATTAAATTTACAATACAATCTTCCATGTTTGTAGACTCTTCGCCAGCAGAATGGTTTCCGTGTTTGCTGGAGAAGCCTGAGAAGGTTTTAGCCCACAAGTTCGAATTCAGGTTATTCCTTTTTTAAAAAAAAATAAAGTTAAAACGCGAACACCCAGTAGCACCGTTCTTTCTTCCCCTTTCCAGACACTTGAAAGTATTTTTGGGAAAGCTAAAAGATTGAAATCTTGCTAAACAAAAACGATTGGTAAAAAATACCTAGTCACGTAGTCGTACATGTACATCAGAGATTTAAACTTTGCAAAGTCAAAGGTTTTCTTGGCTGATTCGGGCAACTTGTTTCCACCTCTAATGGTATTGGGATTAAGGACCTCTTGTACAAAAGAGCCCTACCATTTACAATAAAAAAAATCTGCCTTTTTCCTTCTGTCGCATTGGCCGCGATCTGATACGACCCCCCCCTCCTCACTAACCGCGCCGTCGGCTCGTTCATAACAATAAGATGTGTGTCTGAGTTGCAAAGGACTGTTTGGCTAGTTACCAAAAGGGATAGGGGGGGGGCTAGAGTTTGAATCCCGAGTGAGTTACCTTCTCTTAGCGCCTAAAAGCTTCTACCAGATACTCCCCCCCCCCCCACATGTCCACAAACGTTATGAGGGTGTTAAAATCTATACCATCCGGCCCATAAATTATATGGACATCCAGTTCTAGGTCTTTCTGTCCTCAAAGTCTTCACAATCATTATGTTTTAGCAGGATAATGTATCGATATAATCTACACATGTATACAGCGAACACTATATCCTTATAAGGAATATAGGCCTAATGTTATTTAATAGCAAAGTGTGTGGGCCCTCAAAGGATAAAGCCTACTAGTAGCAATGTCTACGGCTGTGCGAGATTAAAGTAGTAGGCCTAGCAAAGTCTCTAAAAAGATTTTTTTTGTTACGTTGATCAATGGGCCCCTCTTATAAGAGAATGTTATAAAACATTTAACAATTTAATAGTTGCCATAGTGGCATCCTTGGGTCCCTTATCTTATAAAATACAGACATGACTTTAAAGAAGAAATGATTACGGTGGCCCTACTTGCCCATTAGGGTACTGGCCCACCGGGCATTTGCCTTAATGGCCATGTAGCCAGTCCTCCCCTGATTAGACCAATGCCCACCGAACATGCTTGAAACAAGAGGGAGGCATATATAGAAGCGATTCAACAAATATTTATAGAAAGGACACTCCTACCTCTGAATATATTTGTTTATCTATATCTTTAAAAAAAAACAACATCTCTTTCTCTCCTAATTAACGATAACATCGTTGATTTGATCCCATTGATTAAAGTAATTTTTGGCTTTATAAAATGAAATTTGTGTTATATAAAAGAGCATGCATTCTCCTAAAATTCTATAACAAAGGTAACATTTTCTGATTACATGCAAAAAATATTGAAGTTTAATGATAATGTGAAATGTGAAAAAAAAGAAACTATTCTGTCAGAACATGGAAAATAATTACGGAGGTAAAGAGTTAATATGTTATTTTTTGAAAATGTTAATATGATATTAAATGAAATGGAGACTATATTAACAAGTAAAATTTAAAAAATAAATAAATAGAAACAAAGCTTATGACTTTTAGTACGAGCTAGTTGTTTTGCTCTTTTAAGTCCTAAGAACAACAAGACGAGATTCGGCGGTTGTTCTCTTACCAGCATTCTATTGGCTTTCTGCTGAAAGCGTAGATCGACTACAAGGTGGCCACATTTTTGTCATCAGTGTCTCTATTACTAAGAAATGCCCTTGTACCTTAGCGAACTGATCAGGACCGGTCCTACAGATTGGGGGCCCGAGGGGGGGGGGCTTGACCTCTTTGGGGAACATGCATGTAGCGTAATATTTAGCTTTTAACGTAAAAAAACCCCACTTATTTGGGGCCACCCTCAAATGAAGCCCGGGGGAATTTTCCAATTCTCCCCCTCCTTCACCCTGCCTAGCTACGCCTCTGTGTTTAAAACTTGTTTAGATTAGTTTGTCATTTTAGCTCTCGTGTTTATGTTTGTAATGTTATCACAGCGCCTTGAGCCTACATTTTGTTTGTTAATTAACAGCACACTATAAATTAAATAATTATTATTATTGTTGTTAATTTATTAAAGATAGATAAAAAATAGAACATATTTAATTCCCCCCCCCCCCAAACAAATCAAGCATAAATCTACTCAGTTTGGGGATATATACTCAGACACGGCAACATTGAAAGAAAGAAGTACCAACTAGAATACTGGATAGTAGTAGAAGATTCTAGCGTGGTGATATTAGTGGGTAGGTTATATAAAATACTGTATTGCCTCCAGCCTACGCAAAGTATTTTTAAAGTGATAATTGGCTAGCGCAGGCCAATATCACTCTTCAAACTAAATGCAGTCCACAGTGGCACAGAAGTCTGAAACGGCTGTGAACAACAGATAGTCGTAGGCGTTATATCGGAGTTTCCGTCAATTAGACTGGCTGCCGACGAAACTATTGAGCCCAGTCTGATAATAGGCCGATTAGTAGTTTTAGGTAAATTTCATCGCCATTTCTTAGCATATTATAGCTAGGCCTAGGTCGAGACTCCTGAACGTGACGTGACGGATCACGTGGAAACTTCGACAATTATTCAATGGCATAGATAAGACAGAAAGCAAAAAAAAAAAAAATATATATTTTTTTTATATCAACAAGGGAAATTAAGAATTCAGTACTCACATAAATAACTAAATTTGTTGTGTTTAGCCCTCTTAAATAACTTAACGCTGCTTCTATCTCACACATGCTCCAATCAAGTTGATATTTTAATCAATTATTTATTAACATGAATAAAACATGAATCAATAAACTAAACTAAAATTCTCAATTAGTCAGATAATTATTGGTAATTAATTATTTTGTTTGAGATCCAATAAGGGAAATAACGTTTACATTACTGATATATATATATATATATATATATATATATATATATATCTTAAAGAGCGGAGTTCTTCCCCTTTAGATAAGCTTTTTTTTTTTAAAGGCTTTATTTTCCATGACAGCCTCAATTGGAAGCATACCTGTGGACAAGTCTGTCATCATGCCTATGGACACTCTCGAGTTTGAGTGTAACATTTACAAGTTCAACCCAGAAGACTACCCAGAGTTTCCCTACGTCATTTCGCTGGGTGCAGAGAGGATGCTACTAGGCGAAGACAAATACAATCTTTTGGCTAGATTCTCCCCGACGATAACTGAGAAATATAGAAGAATTTCTGTAAGATAAGTCCTAGCTTATCTTACCAATTACATACGTAGCCTCTTAACAGAAGAGAATTACGTAATACGCGTATACATGTACAAATGTATGTTAAATTTAAAATATGTTATTGTATTGGTCATCCTGGCCCATTAAAGTTATCAGGTCAATGCTCCAATGGCACTGAGTAAGAAAAAATAATTATACGAATTTGTCCTAGATTATGGAATATGAAATTAGCCTTTATTTTAACGCAATTTCTTGTATTGTTTAAAACAGCTTGATATAAATGGAAACCCGTAGGCGCGGTGGCTGAGCAGTACAGCGTTTGTCTTACGACCGGGGGTCTCGGATTCGAATCCTGGTGAAGACTGGGATTTTTATTTTCGTGATCCTTTGTGCACCTCTCAGTCCACCCAGTTCTAATGGGCACCTCTGAGTCCACCCAGCTCTAATGGGCACCTCTGAGTCCACCCAACTCTAATGAGCACCTCTAAGTCCACTCAGCTCTAATGGGCACCTCTGAGTCCACCCAGCTCTAATGGGCACCTCTGAGTCCACCCAACTCTAATGGGCACCTCTAAGTCCACTCAGCTCTAATGGACACCTCTGAGTCCACCCAGCTCTAATGGGCACCTCAGAGTCCACCCAGCTCTAATGGGCACCTCAGAGTCCACCCAGCTCTATTGGGTACCTCTGAGTCCACCCAGCTCTAATGGGCACCTCTGAGTCCAACTAGCTCTAATGGGCGCCTCTGAGTCCACCCAGCTCTAATGGGCGCCTCTGAGTCAACCCAACTCTAATGGGCACCTCTGAGTCAACCCAGCTCTAATGGGTACCTCTGAGTCAACCCAACTCTAATTTTTACCTGACTTAAGTTAGGGAAAGTAAAGGCGGGGGTTGGTCGTTGTGCTGGCCACATTCATGATTGTTAACCGTTTGCCATAGAAACAGATGACCTTAACGACGTCTGCCTGATAGATTACATTAATTTAGTACAAATTAATTAATTTTGTTTCATAATAGCAGAAAGGGAGATAAACCCAGTAACTTTTTCAGATAAATGGCAGTGCTTAGCGGTTTCTTCCCATAGATAAGCTTTGTAATATTTTTTCTTCTTCTATTTCTTGTTTCTTTTCATTTCCAGAATATTCCACCGGGACGCAGTTGGAATGTTAATTTTTTGGACCCAGGTCCTAAAGATAATGAGGATGAATTCAAGATCGTTATCAGTTTAAATGACGCCAGCCACAGAGACGCTGGTCAGTACAGGTGTAACTACATCGACCCCGAGTACAGGAGATATTATACAAAGGAATACACAGTGCTACCTAAACGTGAGAGGAAGTGAAACTTAAGTAGCCGCCATCTTTTATCTCTTATTTTAATCTTCATTTCTCTTTTCCTCTTTATTTCACCCTTTCTCTTTCTCTGTATCTACATTTCCCTCTCTTTCAAAGTCTCTCTACTTGTCCCTTTCTCTTTCTCTGTATCTACATTTCCCTCTCTTTCAAAGTCTCTCTACTTGTCCCTTTCTCTTTCTCTGTATCTACATTTCCCTCTCTTTCAAAGTCTCTCTACTTGTCCCTTTGTCTTTGTGTTTTGTGCTATTCCTCTATCCATGTTGCACATTCATTTGCAAACATAAAAAAAACAACAACAACAACACAAAAACCAACATGAACCTCGGTGGACACTGATCTTGAAAACTGCTCTAACGATTTTCCTAGAAATCTGACAGCTCATGTAAAGCGTTGGCAAAAGAATTACAAGCTTATTGGCTACATTGGGAAAACTTTTGTTTGAGTGTTAAAATTGATTCAAAGATAGAAAAATAAATGTAATCTTGGCCAGATTACGTCTTCGGGGATTTCCGCATGTAGACCCTATTCATCTATACTATAAAGTTGAAAGTAAGGCGTCTGTATGTATGTATGTATGTTTGTTTGTATGTATGTATGTAGCCGTATAGAAATCAAAACCGTTTCACCAATCTTTATAAAACTTGGCAGAAATGTTCCTTGGGTACCAACTTTTTGTTTTGTTTGTTTTTAATGTATAATTATGCCCTTTTATACCTTTTATGTGTCTCTATCCCTCTCTCTCTCTCTCTCTCTCTACATTTGTATTCATCCTAGTCAATTTGGTAATGCCTCTGCTCATGTCGGGGTCGAAATGGCTGAGTGTTAAGCGCCTGGCTTCCTGGGGTCCTGGGTTCCTATATCGGTGAAGACTGGGATTTTGAGATTTTTAGGGCGCCCCTAAGTTGACCCAACTCTAATGGTTATCTGACTTCAGTTGTGGAAAGTAAAGGCTGTTGGTCGTTGGGCTGGCCACATGACAGCCTGCTCGTTAACCGTTGGACATAGAAACAGATCAACACCATCTGCCCCATAGATCGCAAGGTCTGATAAGGGAACGCACATTGTTGGGGCTTTGTCTGAGCAAGGGAGTATCACATGGTATGCAGGATTGAAGGATATGATATCGCTCTATTGGAAGGGGGTTTATTTTGCTGGCGCCGATATTATTTGGACCTTGCCCATTCAATCTGATGAGCCCTGACGGGTTATCCATGTAACCTTTCTAATTGAGATAACATTTATGTTATTTTAAATTGCACATTTTATAACGGTGTTTAATATAGTGTATTTTTTATGCTGTTAAGTAATATATTTTTAAATTAAGTCTTTTTTTTAATAATGTACTTTTATTATGTAATATTTTAAAAGTACACTTGTTATTTTTTAACTTGTTAAAATGACTCTCTTCAAAATTGTGTGCTCTTTTTAAATATACATTTTGTGTAACGTACTTTTTAAGCTTTACTTTTTTAAAAATATTGTGCTTTTTTACAAATTACTTTTTTACAATATAATAATTTAAATTAACGAGTAAATAATGTATAATATATATATATATATATATATTGTTATGTACTAGATCCGGGGTCGGCAACCTGCAGCTCGCGAGCCACATGCGGCTCTTTGGATGCGAAGCTGCAGCTCTGTAGTTCCATACGTAAATATTATTTATTTTATCGAAACATTTTTTTAAATAGCTCTAAATCGTATAACGAGGATTAGGCCTGATCCTATCTCTCAGCCTTTCACCGCCCCTCCTCCCCCCCCCCCCCAAATTACACGCGTCGTCACTGTCGTCAGTCCGTCGGAAGCTTTCGAATGACGCTGTCGTCGGGTGTTTCTATGTAGGTTTTAATTCGCTTTCGGCGCATCTTCAACACATGCTTTGGCTGTGACGTAAAGTTTGTTGTTTCAAGTCAATGAGTAAGAAGTGAATGATCTCCTCAAAGCTAGAAGCAATCTACAAGTAATGCTCATCTGGCAAGCTTTGCGGTACCACTAGAAATTGCACAAAAAGGCAAACCACTTTCAGATGGTGAGTATGTCAAAGGCTGCTTCCTACGTGCATCTGAAGAACTGTTTCGTGATTTAAAAAAAAAATTAAAAGATTTGCCACTATCCGCTAAAACAGTAGGAGATAAAATAGCTAAAATGTCTTCAATTGTAACTTATTTACAGGTGGAAGATATTCAACTTTCTTCTGCCTTATCACTTGCTATTTTTGCGACATAAAAAACACCGCACAAGTAGCTCATTTTGTCAGGTATATGTCTTCCCAAGGTCCAAAAGAAGATCTTCTAGAATTGCAACTCTCATGACAACTAGAGGGGACAATAGAGCAGCGAATGCCGTGCACAAATGTCTCAAAGAAAATAAGATCGAGTTCAATCAAATCATTGAAACAGCAACTGATGGAGCCAGAAGTAGGACAGGAAGAAATAAAGGAGCAACAACGGTTCTTTGGAGCACAATAACCCCCCCCCCCCATTCTTACATTTCACATGCACCAAGAAGCGCTTTGTGCCCAAACATTTATGGCCGAAAAAGCCACCACAAATGGAGGAGCTGGAATACTTATCGAATGGCCAGATGGAGGAAAACTAGAAAAATCTATTGCAACTGGAGAGCTCTCTGACAGTCACAGAGCAGAAAGGGAAGCACTAGCACTAGCTGCTACCATCCTAGCAAATCATCCAAATTCCCCACACAGTCAGATTGACTTACTAACCGATGCAAAAACAACCCTCCAAAGCCTGCAAAACTCTGATTCCTCATATATTAATAACCTCAAAACAGCACTTATAAAGCTCAACAACATCAGCAAAAAAACTGTAATTCAATGGATCCCAGCTCATATAGAACTAGAAGGAAATGAGAAGGCTGACACACTCGCCAAGAGTGGGAGAACTAACACACTAATAAACTCTGCACTCTATCCAGAAGAATTGAAGAAATTAATAGTAAATAAAATAAATGAGAAATGAACGAGCTCTCATCCAAATCACAAGAAAGATGACGCTTACTATAAGCTATCCCGACAAGACCAACGTCTAATCTTTCGACTCAGGACCGGACACAACAGAATGCGACAACACATGTACCGGAAGCTCAAAATTGGAACCAGTGAAATCTGCCCATGTGGAGAATCACCAGAGAATACAGACCACGTCCTCCAAAACTGCTCTCTATACCAAGAGGCCCGTATAAGACATTGGCCCCAAATCACCCCACTAGAAAGGAAACTATATGGAGAGCTCCCTGATCTGGAAACCACTGCGCAGTTCATCTCATGTATTGGTCTAGTCATCTGAACACTCCAACATAACAATGAGAACGAAGAAGAAGAAGAAGAAGGCCGAAATAGTTAAGGTTATACAATTGATAATCAAGATTGTAAACATCATCTTATCAAAAGCACTCTACCATCGTCAGTTTAAAGAACTCTTTAACGAGATGGAGACACAGTATTCCGACATCCTTCTTTACAATGAAGTGCGATGGCTTGAATCGTTTTGCTTTGTGCTTGAATGAAATAAATACATTCCTAAATGAAAAAAGCATTAATCCCCATGAACGACAAACGGTAGCAAAAAGTTGCACTTTGTGCTGGATACAACAACAAATGGAACGGTGCTGAATCGAATCTAACACTGCAAGGAAAGTAAACCCCAGCCAATGATTTGGCAGAAGAATTAGTTTATTTTGAAGAAAAATAATTTTTCCAGAAGATATTTTCAATGTCTAAATCAGTATCGCGATAAAATCAGTGCAACTTTGGACACCAATTACTTCAGCACAGTTATAAAAAATAATCTAAGATGAATTATTTAACAGATTTGAACAGTTTAAAACCAACAAAACTATTCTAGCATTCATAGTAAATCCTCGCAACGCAAATAGTAACAAAATCCACATTAAGCCATTTGGAATTGATACTGGATCTCTAGAGGGTTCAAAGACTCGAAAAAACAAAAGATTTACTGCTGCAGGGGTAAACGACTGTATAGAAAATACGAAAAACATGCATATATGTAACCTTGCCGGACCAAGTTGTAGCTGAAGAAAGCCTCGTGGTCCAAACGTCCTTGGTCCGGCAGGGTCAGATAAATGCATGTTTTTCGTATTTTCTATATGGATCTTTAGAAATTCAATTGATCGATTTAAAAAGTAAAACTTTGTGGAGTGGAAAATTTACAGTCAAAAAGCAAGTTGGAAAAGTTGGAGGTCCAGAAATGTATGTACGTTACGCAACAAAAGTGACAACTTTAAAAGAAATGTCTCGAGTTGAGGCACTTAGCCTATATTCGATGCATGGAATAGTCTTCCAAAATGCTACAGTGAGATGAAGTTAGCATTTGAAGTACTGACTATCTTCGGATCTACATATTCGTGCGAGCAAGCGTTTTCTTGCATGAATATATGCTAATTAAAAGTAAATTAAGAGTCAACTAACAAATAAAATTTTGAGTCGTGTTTGAAACTAAAAACAAGTTATGTGCCAAATGTATCCAAATTGTCTAAAACAATGTAAAGCCAACATTCCCATTTATTTTTTTGTGCTCAATTGTTTGTTATTGAATTAAAAGTTAGTGTTGTAATAAAATATTTAACTGCTTTAGTTACTACTGTAACATAAATAATTATCTTATAATGCATATTTATATTATCTAATTTGTTGTGAAAAACTTGTATGTATGAAGTATGAATTAATGGATTTGTTTGTTGTTTTTTTTTTATACAAAAATTAATTGTGCGATTACTATTTATTGTTGGCAAAAAAAAAAAAAAATGTGTGGCTCTTTAAAAACTTTAAAATTTGGTAAATTGTAATTTTTGGCTCTTTCGACTCAAAAGGTTGCCGACCCCTGTACTAGATTAGAGAGGCGAACAAGAAAAACACATGGCATTAGTATAGAAGTAGTTTATTTTGAATGTTAGTTAGAAATAGTGACGTTTTTGAAGACTGGACGGATTTGCCAGTGATAATGTGAAGTAATAATTGAGATAGACTCGAAGTCAGATAATATTAGCCCACAACAATATATATATATAATGTATTATCCATACTGCATTAAGAATAAGAATGTACTCTTTCATAAAATACTCTTTTATAATATACTATTTTAAAGTGTGCACTTTTTAAAATGAATTATTTTACTAAAATCTCTTTAATAATTGCATTATAATTTTCATTTTCAAATGAACTATTTTACAAACATCTCTTATCATAATAAGTTTCATTCGAATTGTGAGACTACATTTCTTTAAGACACTCACTTGCTCTTACAGCGGCTCGTCCATCCATCAACTATTTGGGAGCGGGACAGAATTTCATTGTGCAGTGTGCCATATTTAACCCTTTAGCTGTGCTAACGCTGGCTAGAAAGCTAGATGGCGACACTGACTTTATTGAAGTAGCTAAGTACGACCCTTACACTAATACGGATAATTCTGAAGGCATTCGAACTCAAAAGGTACGCTTCAGAAAGACAATAAGTGTTTGACTTTTTAAAAATTTGTTAGTTTCAATTAGATTCCATTAAAAAAAAACACAATTTGTAATGTTGGTTATCATCTATTTCCGCTCTATTATTTAGCACTGAAAGATAAAGCAAGATTGGAAAAAGCACTATTGACATCACTGGCGGATCCAGGGGGTGGGGGGGGGGGGGCTCCGGGGCGATCGCCCCCCCCCCCCCCCCTTTAGTATAGGATTCACACAATTTGTATACGAATTTATTACTTATGTAAAAAATATATACTAATTATTTATATTTCAACCTATTTTTAGATTATTTCGCCCCCCCCCCCTCTATTATGTTGGCCGATTTGGTGGGGTCGGGAGGGGGCGATGGAATCAATCCCGCCCCCCTAAACTTTCGAGTGGGGGGGCGGTCCAATTTATTAATAGAAATCACAGCTTGCTAACAAAATCAATTAAATATCTATATTTGAAAGATTTGTTATTGATATTTTAGCCAATCTTTATATTATGTCGTTCCCTGTTTGCCGATTGGTGTAGGTTGGGGGGCGAATACCTCTACTGCCCTTCCCATCTAAACCCTTTGAGTGGGGGGGGGGCGTTCCTTTTTTATGGAGAAATCATAGTTTGTGAACAAAATTAGTTGAATAAATATATAATATTTATAATATGTCGCTCCCTTTCTGGTATTTTGGCCGATTCGGTGGGATGAGGGGGGGCGATTGCATGTACTGCCCTCCCCACTCTAACCCTCTGAGTGCTGGGGGGGGGACGTACCTATTTTTGTGGAGAATCATAGTTTGTGAACAAAATTAGTTTAATATCTATATAATATAAACTAAGTATTGATATGTGACCCATTGTATATTATGTCGTACCACACTCTAATCTCAAATTGTATCATTAGTAAATTTAAATGAAAAAGGGTTGTACCAGGTGCAATCGCATTTCCTCCATCGGAGAAATCAATACTTTTTCTTTTTGTATTATAATTAAGAAATAACATAATTAAAAAAATCTGTCACTAATATAATTTATATATGCTATAAAATTAAATTCTTATATCAAGTCGCCCCACCCTATTCTTTAATGCCAAATGCAATCTTTAGCAGTAATCATTAAAGGAGCGAGGATTAATCATTTTCACTCTACCGCCCCTTCCCTTTCCAGACAAAGTTTATGTCATTTCCCATGAATTTATCATAAGTATTTTAAGAAAGACTTTGCATTGGAAAAGTTAGAATTCAAACAAAATTTTTTAGTATAAGAGTCATGATTGAGATGTAAGTTCTAAACCCAGATAAACGTTTCCTAGTCGTCTTTTCCCAACCTTTATTACATCTGATAGTTTTCTAGTTAAATACATTTGGGACTATAACTCACAATCTATACAGCAATATTCTTGAATACTATTTATCGAATAATTTTTTTCGGCGGCGATCCTCAAAGCAAAAATCTAAGTATGTGGGGTATCCTATCTTTTCAAGGAACAAATCGCTTTCTGGCGTAGGGGCTTTGCCCCGAACTCCATTGATGAATAATGAGCTGTACTTGTCAGGAGAATGCGTCTCTGCAGTGAAGAATGCAAGAAAAAGCTTTTGGCGTCGCGGCTTCGCCCAGAACTCCACTGCTGAATAATGAGCTGTAGATGTCAGAAGAATACGTTTCTGTAGTGAAAAAAGCAAGAAAACGCTTTTGGCGTCGGGCTTCGCCCCGAACTCCATTGATGAATAATGAGCTGTACTTGTCAGGAGAATGCGTTTCTGCAATGAAGAATGCAAGAAAACGCTTTAGGCGTCGCCCCAAACTCCATTAATGAATAATGAGCTGTAGATGTCAGAAGAATACGTTTCTGTAGTTAAAAAAAATGAAAAGCTTTTGTCGTCAGGGCTTCGCCCCGAACCCCACAAGAGATCCTTATAGAGCTGCCCCAGTTGTTTTGTTTTTCGCCGAAGGTTGAGAAATGCTATATATATATATATGTGTGTGTGTGTGTGCTGTAAGCACGTTTATGCATAGGGTTAGGGTTTACTGGGCGTTAGGGTTAGGGTTTGGAAAAAAATCGCCCCCCCCCACTCCAAAGTTCTGGATCCGCTAGTGATTGACATACTCTTTATTTATTTATTTTTACAAAGCTTAAATTAACTTACTCTGTCTGTCTGATACAAGTTCTTTTACACGTTATGTCACGCAGCATCAGGAAGTTAAGTTTATTTTTAGTTCTTTGCAACCATCTTTATGGCATGCTTTCTTAGAACTAACATTCTATGACCATAAAAGGGAGCGTAGATTTAAATTTGAGCTGTGTGGTAGGCGTGGCTTATTTACAAATGCAGAGAGAGAGCTTAATGTTGCAATTTGGGGGAGAGACAAATAAAAGGAAGTTGTAGAAAAAATCTAGTCGAGTTAACTTGTTGAATGGAGAGAGTTAAGTTGTTGAATGGAGAGTTAACTTGTTGAATGGAGAGAGTTAACTTGTTGAATGGAGAGAGTTAACTTGTTGAATGGAGAGAGTTAACTTGTTGAATGAAGAGAGTTAGCTTGTTGAATGGAGAGAGTTAACTTGTTGAATGGAGAGAGTTAACGTGTTGAATGGAGAGAGTTAACTTGTTGAATGAAAAGAGTTAACTTGTTGAATGGAGAGAGTTAACTTGTTGAATGGAGAGAGTTAACTTGTTGAATAGAGAGAGTTAACTTGTTGAATGGAGAGAGTTAACGTTGAATGAAGAGAGTTAACTTGTTGAATGAAGAGAGTTAACTTGTTGAATGGAGAGAGTTAACTTGTTGAATGGAGAGAGTTAACTTGTTGAATGGAGAGAGTTAACTTGTTGAATGGAGAGAGTTAACTTGTTGAATGGAGAGAGTTAACTTGTTGAATGGAGAGAGTTAACTTGTTGAATGGAGAGAGTTAACTTGTTGAATGGAGAGAGTTAACTTGTTGAATGAAGAGAGTTAACTTGTTGAATGAAGAGAGTTAACTTGTTGAATGAAGAGAGTTAAGTTGTTGAATGAAGAGAGTTAAGTTGTTGAATGAAGAGAGTTAACTTGTTGATTGAAGAGAGTTAACTTGTTGAATGAAGAGAGTTAACTTGTTGATTGAAGAGAGTTAACTTGTTGAATGAAAAGAGTTAACTTGTTGAATGAAGAGAGTTAACTTGTTGAATGAAGAGAGTTAACTTGTTGAATGAAGAGAGTTAACTTGTTGAATGAAGAAAGTTAAGTTGTTGAATGAAGAGAGTTAAGTTGTTGAATGAAGAGAGTTAACTTGTTGAATGAAGAGAGTTAACTTGTTGAATGAAGAGAGTTAACTTGTTGAATGAAGAGAGTTAACTTGTTGAATGAAGAGAGTTAACTTGTTGATTGAAGAGAGTTAACTTGTTGAATGAAGAGAATTAACTTGTTGATTGAAGAGATTTAACTTGTTGAATGAAGAGAGTTAACTTGTTGATTGAAGAGAGTTAACTTGTTGAATGAAGAGAGTTAACTTGTTGATTGAAGAGAGTTAACTTGTTGAATGAAGAGAGTTAACTTGTTGATTGAAGAGAGTAAACTTGTTGAATGAAGAGAGTTAACTTGTTGAATGAAGAGAGTTAAGTTGTTGAATGAAGAGAGTTAAGTTGTTGAATGAAGAGTTAAGTTGTTGAATGAAGAGAGTTAACTTGTTGAATGAAGAGAGTTAACTTGTTGAATGAAGAGAGTTAACTTGTTGAATGAAGAGAGTTAACTTGTTGATTGAAGAGAGTTAACTTGTTGAATGAAGAGAGTTAACTTGTTGAATGAAGAGAGTTAACTTGTTGAATGAAGAGAGTTAAATTGTTAAATGAAGAGAGTTAACTTGTTGAATGAAGAGAGTTAAATTGTTGAATGAAGAGAGTTAACTTGTTGATTGAAGAGAGTTAACTTGTTGAATGAAGAGAGTTAACTTGTTGAATGAAGAGAGTTAACTTGTTGAATGAAGAAAGTTAAGTTGTTGAATGAAGAGAGTTAAGTTGTTAAATGAAGAGAGTTAACTTGTTGAATGAAGAGAGTTAACTTGTTGAATGAAGAGAGTTAACTTGTTGATTGAAGAGAGTTAACTTGTTGAATGAAAAGAGTTAACTTGTTGATTGAAGAGATTTAACTTGTTGAATGAAAAGAGTTAACTTGTTGATTGAAGAGACTTAACTTGTTGAATGAAGAGAGCTAACTTGTTGAATGGAGAGAGTTAACGTTGAATGAAGAGAGTTAACTTGTTGAATGAAGAGAGTTAACTTGTTGAATGGAGAGAGTTAACTTGTTGAATGGAGAGAGTTAACTTGTTGAATGGAGAGAGTTAACTTGTTGAATGGAGAGAGTTAACTTGTTGAATGGAGAGAGTTAACTTGTTGAATGGAGAGAGTTAACTTGTTGAATGGAGAGAGTTAACTTGTTGAATGGAGAGAGTTAACTTGTTGAATGAAGAGAGTTAACTTGTTGAATGATAAGAGTTAACTTGTTGAATGAAGAGAGTTAACTTGTTGATTGAAGAGAGTTAACTTGTTGAATGAAGAGAGTTAACTTTTTGAATGAAGAGAGTTAACTTGTTAAATGGAGAGAGTTAACTTGTTAAATGAAGAGAGTTAACTTGTTGAATGAAGAGAGTTAACTTGTTGAATGAAGAGAGTTAACTTGTTGATTGAAGAGAGTTAACTTGTTGAATGAAGAGAGTTAACTTGTTGAATGGAGAGAGTTAACTTGTTGAATGAAGAGAGTTAACTTGTTGAATGGAGTGAGTTAATTTGTTGAATGAAGAGAGTTAACTTGTTGAATGAAGAGAGTTAACTTGTTGAATGAGGAGAGTTAAGTTGTTGAATGAAGAGAGTTAACTTGTTGATTGAAGAGAGTTAAGTTGTTGAATGAAGAGAGTTAAGTTGTTGAATGAAGAGAGTTAACTTGTTGAATGAAGAGTTAAGTTGTTGAATGGAGAGAGTTAAGTTGTTGAATGAAGAGAGTTAACTTGTTGAATGAAGAGAGTTAACTTGTTGAATCAAGAGAGTTAACTTGTTGAATGAAGAGAGTTAAGTTGTTGAATGAAGAGAGTTAAGTTGTTGAATGGAGAGAGTTAATTTGTTGAATGGAGAGAGTTAACTTGTTGAATGGAGAGAGTTAACTTGTTGAATGGAGAGAGTTAACTTGTTGAATGAAGAGAGTTAACTTGTTGAATGGAGTGAGTTAATTTGTTGAATGAAGAGAGTTAACTTGTTGAATGAAGAGAGTTAACTTGTTGAATGAGGAGAGTTAAGTTGTTGAATGAAGAGAGTTAAGTTGTTGAATGAAGAGAGTTAACTTGTTGTCTGAAGAGAGTTAACTTGTTGAATAAAGAGAGTTAACTTGTTGAATGAAGAGAGTTAACTTGTTGATTGAAGAGAGTAAACTTGTTGAATAAAGAGAGTTAACTTGTTGATTGAGATAAGTTAACTTGTTGATTGAAGAGAGTTAAATTGTTGATTGAAGAGAGTTAACTTGTTGAATGAAGAGAGTTAACTTGTTGAATGAAGAGAGTTAACTTGTTGAATGAAGAGAGTTAATTTGTTGATTGAAGAGAGTTAACTTGTTGAATGAAGAGAGTTAACTTGTTGAATGGAGAGAGTTAACTTGTTGAATGAAGAGAGTTAAGTTGTGAATGAAGAAAGTTAAGTTTTTGAATGAAGAGAGTTAAGTTGTTAAATGAAGAGAGTTAACATGTTGAATGAAGAGAGTTAACTTGTCGAATGAAGAGAGTTAACTTGTTGAATGAAGAGAGTTAACTTGTTGATTGAAGAGAGTTAACTTGTTGAATGAAGAGAATTAACTTGTTGATTGAAGAGATTTAACTTGTTGAATGAAGAGAGTTAACTTGTTGTTTGAAGAGAGTTAACTTGTTGAATGATTAGAGTTAACTTGTTGAATGGAGAGAGTTAACTTGTTGAATGAAGAGAGTTAACTTGTTGAATCAAGAGAGTTGATTTGTTGAATGAAGAGAGTTAAGTTGTTGAATGAAGAGAGTTAAGTTGTTGAATGGAGAGAGTTAACTTGTTGAATGGAGAGAGTTAACTTGTTGAATGGAGAGAGTTAACTTGTTGAATGGAGAGAGTTTACTTGTTGAATGGAGAGAGTTAACTTGTTGAATGGAGAGAGTTAACTTGTTGAATGAAGAGAGTAAACTTGTTGAATGGAGAAAGTTAACTTGTTGAATGAAGAGAGTTAACTTGTTGAATGAAGAGAGTTAACTTGTTGATTGAAGAGAGTTAACTTGTTGATTGAAGATAGTTAACTTGTTGAATGAAGAGAGTTAACTTGTTGAATGATAAGAGTTAACTTGTTGAATGAAGAGAGTTAACTTGTTGATTGAAGAGAGTTAACTTGTTGAATGAAGAGAGTTAACTTTTTGAATGAAGAGAGTTAACTTGTTAAATGGAGAGAGTTAACTTGTTAAATGAAGAGAGTTAACTTGTTGAATGAAGAGAGTTAACTTGTTGAATGAAGAGAGTTAACTTGTTGATTGAAGAGAGTTAACTTGTTGAATGAAGAGAGTTAACTTGTTGATTGAAGAGAGTTAAGTTGTTGAATGAAGAGAGTTAAGTTGTTGAATGAAGAGAGTTAACTTGTTGAATGAAGAGTTAAGTTGTTGAATGGAGAGAGTTAAGTTGTTGAATGAAGAGAGTTAAGTTGTTGAATGAAGAGCGTTAAGTTGTTGAATGAAGAGAGTTAACTTGTTGATTGAAGAGAGTTAACTTGTTGAATGAAGAGAGTTAACTTGTTGAATGAAGAGAGTTAACTTGTTGAATGAAGAGAGTTAACTTGTTGAATGAAGAGAGTTAACTTGTTGAATGAAGAAAGTTAACTTGTTTATTGAAGAGAATTAACTTGTTGAATGAAGAGAGTTAACTTGTTGAATGAAGAGAGTTAAGTTGTAGAATGAAGAGTGTTAAGTTGTTGAATGAAGAGAGTTAACTTGTTGAATGAAGAGAGTTAACTTGTTGAATGAAGAGAGTTAACTTGTTGAATGAAGAGAGTTAACTTGTTGATTGAAGAGAGTTAACTTGTTGATTGAAGGGAGTTAACTTGTTGAATGAAGAGAGTTAACTTGTTGATTGAAGAGAGTTAACTTGTTGAATGAAGAGAGTTAACTTGTTGATTGAAGAGAGTTAAGTTGTTGAATGAAGAGATTTAACTTGTTGAATGAAGAGAGTTAACTTGTTGAATGAAAAGAGTTAACTTGTTGAATGAAGAGAGTTAACTTGTTGATTGAAGAGAGTTAACTTGTTGAATGAAGAGAGTTAACTTGTTGAATGAAGAGAGTTAACTTGTTGAATGAAGAGAGTTAAGTTGTTGAATGAAGAGAGTTAACTTGTTGAATGAAGAGAGTTAACTTGTTGAATGAAGAGAGTTAACTTGTTGATTGAAGAGAGTAAACTTGTTGAATGAAGAGAGTTAACTTGTTGAATGGAGAGAGTTAACTTGTTGAATGAAGAGAGTTAACTTGTTGATTGAAGAGAGTTAACTTGTTGATTGAAGAGAGTTAACTTGTTGATTGAAGGGAGTTAACTTGTTGAATGAAGAGAGTTAACTTGTTGATTGAAGAGAGTTAACTTGTTGAATGAAGAGAGTTAACTTGTTGATTGAAGAGAGTTAACTTGTTGAATGAAGAGAGTTAACTTGTTGATTGAAGAGAGTTAACTTGTTGAATGAAGAGAGTTAACTTGTTGATTGAAGAGAGTTAAGTTGTTGAATGAAGAGAGTTAAGTTGTTGAATGAAGAGAGTTAAGTTGTTGAATGAAGAGAGTTAAGTTGTTGAATGAAGAGAGTTAACTTGTTGAATGAAGAGAGTTAACTTGTTGATTGAAGAGAGTTAACTTGTTGAATGAAGAGAGTTAACTTGTTGATTGAAGAGAGTTAAGTTGTTGAATGAAGAGAGTTAACTTGTTGAATGAAGAGAGGTAACTTGTTGAATGAAGAGAGTTAAGTTGTTGAATGAAGAGAGTTAAGTTGTTGAATGAAGAGAGTTAACTTGTTGAATGAAGAGAGTTAACTTGTGGAATGAAGAGAGTTAACTTGTTGATTGAAGAGAGTAAACTTGTTGAATGAAGAGAGTTAACTTGTTGAATGAAGAGAGTTAACTTGTTGATTGAAGAGAGTTAACTTGTTGATTGAAGAGAGTTAACTTGTTGAATGAAGAGAGTTAGATGTTGAATGAAGAGAGTTAAGTTGTTGAATGAAGAGTGTTAACTTGTTGAATGGAGAGAGTTAACTTGTTGAACGAAGAGAGTTAACTTGTTGAATGGAGAGAGTTACCTTGTTGAACGTATAGAGTTAACTTTTTGAATTTTATTGTTCACTGTGTATTTTATTAGAGAGATTCCTAGTTCCAGAATTAAAGCTTTGTATATAGGAAGTACAATTGATTTTTTCAAATGACCTACTAACAGAAAAAAAGGAAAGAATAGCTGTAGGAAACAAAGCATTTTATAGCACCCATCATTTACTTAAGAGCAAAACAATTTCAAGAAAAAACAAGAATAATAATATACAAAACCCTAATAAGACCAGCAGCAATGTATGCAAGTGAGACCTGGACACTGACTAAGACATCTGAAAATTTACTTAACTCTTGGGAACGGAAATTCCTAAGAAAATCTCTGGTGCCATACAGGATGAAACAAGGTGGAGGACACGCACTGACCATGAGATATGGTGCCCTACAGGATGAAACAGGGTGGAGGACACGCACTAACCATGAGATATTTCAATGGTATGAAAACCCACCAATAGTAAACGAAATAAAAAAGAACAGACTACGTTGGGCAGGTCACCTTGAAAGAATGTCAGATAACAGGAGCAAAAATCATATGCAGGCAAAAACCAGGCGACCCAAAGGCAGTCCCCGAATGCGACGGATTGATGATGTGGAAGCAGATCTGCAACAGCTTGGGGTTAGGGCGTGGAGACGAAAGGCCCAGGAGAGATCTGAATGGAAGGATGTGTTGAAGCAGGCCGGAGCTCGCCATGGGCTGTAGCGCCACTGGGATGGATGGATGGATTTATTGTTTAAGGATCTTCATTGTTTGAATCAATAGCTGTATTTCAATCTTAGGCATGTTGATCTTGTTTGAGTGTTCAGCAATTGTTACAACTAGTCATTTACACTTAATTATAATCTCAGAAACACATCTCGTGTGATCAACACAATCTCAGAAACACATCACGTGTGATCAACACAATCTCAGAAACACATCTCGTGTGATCAACACAATCTCAGAAACACATCTCGTGTGATCAACACAATCTCAGAAACACATCTCGTGTGATCAACACAATCTCAGAAACACATCTCGTGTGATCAACACAATCTCAGAAACACATCTCGTGTGATCAACACAATCTCAGAAACACATCTCGTGTGATCAACACAATCTCAGAAACACATCTCGTGTGATCAACACAATCTCAGAAACACATCTCGTGTGATCAACACAATCTCAGAAACACATCTCGTGTGATCAACACAATCTCATCGCAACGTCAACACATCTTTACATCAAGCACTCAAAAAAAAACAAAATATCATTACATTCTGTTACTTGATATATATATATATATATTTGTATTTGTGTTCTTAGTCTGTCCCACCAGGACGTGATTGGACAATTGATTTTATAGGAAGAAACAGTACTAGTGATGACAATATAACCATTCGCTTGATCGTCAATGACGGAGGCTGCGCTGATTCAGGAGAGTACATGTGTATAAGTGGAATCAGCCTGAATAAGGAAAGGGAATATGTGAATTCTGATACTATCAAAATAGTCAAAAAAAGTAAGTTTAAAAACTAAATGTACATTTGAAATAAATATTTAATTAAACATCTAAATTATAAAGTAGAATGTAAGGCGTATGTATGTATGTATGTATGTTACGAATAGAAATCAAAACCGTTTTACCAATTTTTATAAAACGTGGCATAAATGTTCTTTGGGTACTAACTTAGACCGTATTGTATGTATTGTAGCCCTAAAACAAACTTAAGACCCTCAAAAAAAATTGACCAACTCTATGAAAGTATTATAAGTTCATCGATCTAGACCATGTTTACCATGAATAAATCGAAATGATCTAGATCTAATTATTATAACTACACTTTGCACAGATAATTTTTTACTTTGACACATGAAAATACAAAATATAGTCTAGTGATTTCATTATTTAATAAAATGTATGTTTCAAAAGCATTTTTACATAAATTTGTTTCTTATTGTCACGAGTCGAGTCTGTGACCTATTTCGACCAGTTTCTAGAACCTCGAGGTCAGCCAGTGCAGGTGTCCAGCGTAAACAAGTTAATTTTAGATGTCCAATCGAAGAAAGAGGTTAAGGGAAAAAAATAGCACACGTCAGCTTCTAGAAGGTCAAAGTTACTAAAATAATTATCAGAGAAGGTTCCAGGATTCTGGAATATACGATCAAAGAAAGTATAAATTAAGGGAAAGTGAGTCAGACGGGGTCCTCGCATAGTAGTAGTTCTTGTAGAGCGTTGGTCCTCGCATAGTAGTAGTTCTTGTAGAGCGTTGGTCCTCGCATAGTAGTAGATCTTGTAGAGCGTTGGTTCTCTCTCAGTAATGAGTTATATGTTATTAGCGGATCCATTAAGTAAAGTTTTAGCAGTTGAAGTTGAAGTTATACTAAGAGAAGTTTTATGTAACATTTAAGTTTTATTTATGAAGTATCAAGTCAAGTTGTAATTGAATTAAGAAGTTAATTTTGATGTGAAAGTTTGAAGAAGTTATTAAAGAAGTTTTGAAGAAATACAGAGAGATGTTTCTTTCTTCATTTCATTGATTTGTCAAGTATTGAGAATATAATCCCTGGCAAATGTGCTCGTCACATATATTGGCACCTCCGGCAAAGAGCATCGAAGAGTAAAGGCGTCACATATATTGGCACCTCCGATAAATAAGGCAAGGCATCGATGAATACATGCATCAAACAATAAAGGCGACATCGAAGAATAAATACGTTACATATATTGGTACCTCCTGACGAAAAAAGGCATCTATAAATAAAGACAACGACGAAGTCAAGCATCACATACTACATTTTCAAAGAGGAAAGTCGACACATTCTAGCAAGTTCTACGAATTTTCATAAAGCCTCTAACGAGTGATTTATAGCCTCTCTGAACGACAAAGCCCAAATAAAGCTTTATAAGAAAAGCCTCTTGCAGAATACTTCAACAAGACGGCAATCTTTGAAACGAAACTTTGTAATGAAACGTGAAAGATCATCTGTTTTAAGGTCAGTACCTTACATTTTATATTTACTAAGCTGTGAAAGCTACATTTACTAAGCTGTGAAAGCTACATATACTAAGCTGTGAAAGCTATATTTACTAAGCTGTGAAAGCTACATTTACCAAGCTGTAAAAGCTATATTTCCTAAAGCTGTGAAAGCTATATCTATTAAGCTGTGAAGGCAACGTTACTAAAGCTAGAGTACACTGGTTTGTTTACATACACTGACCACTTACACATTCCTCAAGAGGAGACACCGATCGATATTTAACTAGGTCAGCCATAGTTAACCTCTCACCTGAGGACAGGTGTCGGTCATCGCTAGTGTAGGCAGTACTTATAAATAGCACAGTTATTAAGTTATTACAATGGCATTAGTCTCGTACTTGTGGAAAGAATACATCAAATTAGCCGCTGCCTTTCACATCCCACAAGAAAGAATGGAGGAATGGTGCACTACACAAATAAATTACGATATACAAAAACGTAGAGAAGATAAAGAGGCAGAAGAAAGAAGACGTAGAGAAGATAAAGAGGCAGAAGAAAGAAGACGTAGAGAAGATAAAGAGGCAGAAGACAGAAAAAGGATTAGAGAAGAAAAAAGAAGACAGGAAGAAAAAGAGGCAGAAGAAAGAAAAAGGATTAGAGAAGAAAAAAGAAGACAGGAAGAAAAAGAGGCAGAAGAAAGAAAAACAATTAAGGAAGAAAAAAGAAGACAAGAAGACAAAGAAGCAGAAGAGAAGAAACTTAAAGAAAGAAAAGAAGAAGAAGAAAGAAAACTTAAAGAAAGAAAAGAAGAAGAAGAAAGAAAACTTAAAGAAATTCAAGAAGAAGAAGAAAGAAAACTTAAAGAAAGAAAAGAAGAAGAAGAAAGAAAACTTAAAGAAAGAAAAGAAGAAGAAGACAGAAAACTTAAAGAAATAAAAGAAACAGAAAGAAATGAAACTGAAGAAAAAGAGACAAACATTACTGAGGGACCTGACATTGTTTATGAGTACAACAAGAATACTACTGAACTTCAACTAGTTAATAATGAAGAATTTAAAGCTGACCAGAGGAAAGATACAACTTTGACAAGAATGTACAAGAAGGCACAAACAATTGTAAAGCAGCCAGGACTTCATGTACCTTATTTCAAAGAAGGAATACTTGTAAAGAAAAGTGTTAATTATGATACCTATGAGTTTATTGAACAAATCATTTTACCACTGAAATATACTCAAGACATCATTGAAAAGAATCACAATTTTCTACATACGAAACTAGCGAGTGTGACGAGGACAAAGAAAAGAATTCTTGACAAATTTTATTGGCCTAGTATTACGAAAGATGTTAAGAAACATGTTAGTCAATGTCAAGTTTGTCAAATGAACAATCCTAAGACAAAAGTTCCAGATCAACGCGCGAATGTTGAACAAAGCTACAAACCTATTGAAAATATTATACCAGACAAAAATGACTCATTGTATAAGTCAAAACAAAATAACTCAGAAACGAAAACATTTCAACAAGATTTTGATAGAAATATTACAGTCTTAAAGCCATGTGGAAAAACTCAAGAAGCTGAAGTCAATATTCAAAGTGAAACAATTTTAAAGGATTACAGAAAGCTTAGAAATTTAAAACAAGGAGACAAAGTGAAGTTATGGTTACCTGACATGAGCAACAAGCTGATTTATACATGGCAAGGTCCATTTACTATCATCAGAAAGATTTCAAACGTAACTTATGAAATCAACATTAACAAATATATCAAAGTGTTTCATGTTCATATGCTTGAAAAATACAATGAGGATACAGATAAAGAAAACTTATCAAAAGTACTAGAAGAAAGTGTTACATGCTTAGCAACAATTCCAGAGGAAAATGAAGACAATAGAAATGAACTATTACCAACGACATCAAAACAAACTGAATCTATCAAAGACATTGACATAGATCATTTAAAGTTGAAAAGTATGAAAGACCTGTTGAATACAAGTGAAGAATATACTGAGATATTTCATGATGTTCCTGACATATCAACATTAATAGACAATGAGATTAACTTAAAAACTAACAAACTTGCCAACTCAAATGTTTATTCTCTAACTTTGCACAATAGAGATTTACTGCAGAAAGAATTAACTGATTTATTAGCGCCATGCTTTCATGAACGATCGAACTCAATGTTTTCTACTTCAATCGTTTTACAACGTAAACTGTCATTAAAAGAAAGATTTAGTGTCAATTTTGGACAGTTCCTATTTGAACATATGAAAAGCAAAGAATATTATAAGGACAATAGTTGTATGTTGCTTAAAGCTAGAATGAAACATATTCATGAACTGAAAGACATTCTGTACCAATTGAAACAACGTACATTTGTAGCTAAACCAAACAAGTTTGTATTGAAACCAAAAGTGACATTTTTCAACAGCAGAGTTGAACAAAACTCTCTGAAAACACAGGACAATATTGTTAAACGTATTTTGAACTATAAAGAACCAAGAAAGAAGAAATGTACAGATAGACTAGAATTATTTCCAGTGCCCGAACAGAAGAAATATACAGACAGACTAGAATTGTTTCAAGTACCTGGAAAGAAGAAAGTTGTAAATCTAACAGGACTGTACAGCTGTGTCAATATTTATTTTAATAATTATGTCATGCAATTGTTTATTACTTAGTATATTTACCTTAGTACTGTTGTTATAATAGTTTTAGAAATGAGTAATTTGGCATTGTACATGTTTAGATTTCATATATTGAAAAATAAGTTAATATTCAGATATTATGTATTAGCAAATAATATGATAAGATGACAGATATTTTTCAGTATTGTGAAGTTGTATAATTTTGATATTTTCTTGAGTTTCAAAAGCTAGAAAAGTTCATACTCAAATATCATATAGTGCTGTATGGAACTAAGCTGTATTTTTTGTGATACTTACTATATATGCTAAATGTGTATAATATTTTGAATTTTGAATTATGTAAATGTAATGAAGCAATTATTTGAATTATGAGCTCTGTATTTTTAATGCATGAATTTTTTGTTTTTTTGTGTGCATATATTAGAATAGTAATAAAGTTATTTTACGCATTTTATATTGCATACAAAATGCTAAAAAGGCAAGGGGGTAATGTCACGAGTCGAGTCTGTGACCTATTTCGACCAGTTTCTAGAACCTCGAGGTCAGCCAGTGCAGGTGTCCAGCGTAAACAAGTTAATTTTAGATGTCCAATCGAAGAAAGAGGTTAAGGGAAAAAAATAGCACACGTCAGCTTCTAGAAGGTCAAAGTTACTAAAATAATTATCAGAGAAGGTTCCAGGATTCTGGAATATACGATCAAAGAAAGTATAAATTAAGGGAAAGTGAGTCAGACGGGGTCCTCGCATAGTAGTAGTTCTTGTAGAGCGTTGGTCCTCGCATAGTAGTAGTTCTTGTAGAGCGTTGGTCCTCGCATAGTAGTAGATCTTGTAGAGCGTTGGTTCTCTCTCAGTAATGAGTTATATGTTATTAGCGGATCCATTAAGTAAAGTTTTAGCAGTTGAAGTTGAAGTTATACTAAGAGAAGTTTTATGTAACATTTAAGTTTTATTTATGAAGTATCAAGTCAAGTTGTAATTGAATTAAGAAGTTAATTTTGATGTGAAAGTTTGAAGAAGTTATTAAAGAAGTTTTGAAGAAATACAGAGAGATGTTTCTTTCTTCATTTCATTGATTTGTCAAGTATTGAGAATATAATCCCTGGCAAATGTGCTCGTCACACTTATATCTGCAAATTTAGAATTCCTGACGTACATTCTTTCATTAGACAAGACCAACATGTTGCACATCTCTCTATTCCATTGGTTTAAAACTCTAATTCAACTCTAAGAGGATAGAAATTCTCTTCGCAAAGATAGTTTTACACTTTAACACATGAACGTACTAATCATAGTCCATTCATTTCATATTTTAATCAAATTAATATTCACATTTGTTTTTCTAAAGCATTTTTCATACGCTCGTTCGCTATATTCGTTATAACAGTCAAACCAGAGTTAATTATTTTCTAACAAAAGACAGACCATACATAATCTGTCTAATTTCTAGAAAAAAACGTTAGAGCCTTTTTCTAAATAACCGTTCACCCAGCATCTATTTAGTTTCTACCAAGCTCTTTTTCTTCTTCAATTTTTTAACCTATAAGAGTTTGCTAGCCAATAGGAGAAATGTAACAGCACAGTAACACAACTGCCTAGAGGTTTCTAAGTCACATGTAAGCGTTCAGGTCTTCTATAACAATTGGTCTTGCTTGGCTTCTCTCTGGTCATCTGATTGAGCTGTCAAGCGTTTTGCTATACACACTTCGAGACCAATCGTTATAGAAAGGTCTGAACACTGACCTGCAACGTCGCAACCTGTCTGTACCATGTGTACTCGAGCTATTGTACTATACTGCCTACAGATTGTGACGTAGCAGGTCAATGTTAAGGCCTTCATAACGAATGGTCCTGCAAAAATGCAGGCTATGTCTTTCAAAGTATATTCGCTGGAGTGTGAAGGTTCCATTTATTCCACAACTTCTATGACATAAGTTGTGTCTATGTGAATGTTAATTATTGAGTCTACCGAATGTGTGGGTCTCTTCGATTCATTTATATAAAAAAAATTAGTCACTGTTCTTGTTTTCTTCAGTACCCATCCGACACGACCCAATAACGAGCGACCCCCCAGGATCTCATGGGATGTTCTCTACAGAACAAGATTTGGGCCGAATGGTCACTCTGACATGCACCTTTGAAGTAAGAATAGCTCTTTAAGTAAGATACTAGCTAAGGGCACTATTTATAGATCTTAAGAGTGCTAAACCAGAAGTTTAGATTAGGTAGATCTGCATCCTCATTCTAGTTCCATTTAAATGAAAATGCCAATGGCTCTGTTGGTAACTGTGCTGGGACATCGAGCAGACGTTGCCGAAGTACAAGCTCGATACTTAATCTTTTCTTCTTCTTTTTTTTCAATTACAAATCAATGCCATAAGATTATCTAAAATCGCTCGTCTGACATATTGTACATATCCGGTACATGTCATGCCGTAATGTGAAGTATATCTCTTTTATCAAAAAATAGGCTATTAATTTGTTTATTAAGTTAACATCAATGCCTGGTCGTGCGGTTAGCGCGCTGGACTGATTATCTCGACGGTACCGGGTTCATACCCTGCTCGCTGCCATCCCCCGTCGTCCAGCGGGATGTTGGTATAAGGAAGTAAATTATCTTTAACTTGGAAGGAACACCCGAAATATGTGAAACATTTTACAGAAACAAAAAAAACAGCATTTATTAGAAATGAATCTTTGAAACATTATTACTTTTGACAATCAAAACAAAATCACGTCTTGAATATTCCGTGCGAGTAGGCAGATCCGACAGGGATCCGAAGGCGGCCTTCGCTCTACCTGGGTTTCGAGCTCTTGCCCCCTTGTTAGGTGGCCGCACGTCCCACAATGGTACATATTTAGGTATCTTTCTGTTTGTTCGCTTGCCGAGAAGTCCACAAGTTAATGTCTTCCCAACAGGGTGAACACAACCTACAGCCTGTATGGTCAGCGTTAAATCTTCAAGATCTAAGTGCCAGCTTCAATGTTACGAATTCGCAGCCAAAGCAATCTCTTGATGATAAGAACTGTATGAAGTCATCCTACAAGTCCCAGCTGTCGTACATAGTGGCTCCGGAGAACGACGGGTGGACGTTTATTTGCTCTGTCTACAATGAAGGGAATCGCCTTTTAAGTCGCGCCATTTATACAGTGTTTTCAATCACAAGAGGTAACGTGTACCTACACACATTGACCATAAGTTACAGAAGGCCTCAACACTGACCTGTACAGACCTGTGACGTGGAAAACGAGCTATTGGTCTAAATTGCCCACATGTTGTGACGTAGCAGGCAAGTGTTCGGGCCTTCTATAACGATCGGCCTCGTACCCACTGAAGTTCAGTTATCGATTCAACTTCATGTTCGGGCGTGGCTTGGGGTTGTACGTGAAGTGTTATGAATAAACTAAACTTTTATACACACACACAGGCAAAATCGAGCACTGTGTATTATGTAAATATATACCAAAATAACAACGAATAAAAACGACCAACCGCATTTACATTGGCCAAACTAATGTTAGGTTAACTAAAAAGAATTGAAATTCAAAATCCCAGTCTTCACTGGATTCAAACCTGAGACCTCCTAGGCCTGAAAGCCAAGCATTGTAGCACTGATCGACCACTCCCATGGAAGAGCCGTAAAATAACGTAGTCATTACATTCATTGTTAATGCTAAATAAGCAACTATAATAGAACATATTTCTCAATACCAAGACGAATAAATTGTCTAATTTTGATATCCTTGGGCGCCTCCCAGTCCGCCCTGCTCTAATGGGTATCTGACATTAACTGGGGAAAAGTAAAGGCGGTTGGTCGTTGTGCTGGCCAGATAGCACCCTCGTTAACCGTAGACCACAGAAACAGATGGCCTGTACATCATCTGCCCTATACACCACAAGTTTTGAAAGCGGAACTTTACTTAGGAGTTTGACGAATAAAGAGATTTTGTTTTCCATTCTTATTTATATTCCTAAACAAGTAAAGTATAAGGAACAAAATCAAATGCTTTTATTGAGTAAAACTGCATCAATGATTTAATTACGTTTTTCGGAAATCTGAGATCCCTGCAGAACAGTGGAACTATCAAGAAGCAACTGCAGATCTTTGCGACGTCCTTTCACTGTTACCGAGTTCTTTGGTTATTTGTACAGAGCGTATATCGACTCACCCTCTCGTTCCTTCTGGTCCAAAGTTTGTTCACGTTATCTCGTCCAGTAGCCATTCTCGTATCAAGTTGAAACTTTGCACACTTGTTCATGGTCGATGACAAAACATGAATTAATATAAAAAAAACGCACCAATTAGATCATTAATTGATTTATTTTGTTGTCTAGGAAAAAAGGGGGATAAATCTTGCTGTGTTTATAAATAATTGTGAGTTTCTTTTCCCTATGTATGTGATGTTTATTTCACAGAGACAGCGAGAAGTACGAACAGCGCAGAGAGGTCAGAGGTCAACCGGAAGTGTTTTGCCGTCACAGCTGTCTTAATCTTGCTATTTGTGTTACTCCTATAGTTCAGTGGTACCCACCTTACGGCACGCGGGCCATGCCCTCCCCATTACGCGTACTATCCGAACCGACTCAGCTTCTTCACCAAAGTTCATAATGAAGCTAGAGTGTAGAGGATGGATTCTATTGGACTTGACGTTTTTTTTTTATGTTTTGTTTTCTTTAACGCAATGCGGCCCGTGACTCGAAAATAAATTTGGCCCGCGAGCCGAAAAAGGTTGGGCACCGATGATATAAATTGCTAAATGTGTTCGAAAAAATATCAAAATAAACTGAACATCATCAATGTACTTTGAAGAAGAATAAAGGATTTATAAACTACATAGTCAGTCTCTCATTTCATGTGACTAATGTATTTTTTTAAGAGTTGGTTTTCTTGAAAAGTCTTTTCCATTCGTCAATCCTATACTCTTCAGTGAGCTATTCGTGTATGTATGCTTATATATATATTTATAGTATAGTTTTGCTCAGTTGAATAATTTGTTGAGAAAAGATATTTACTTATTTTTGGAAACATTATTGTCATGACAAAAATGAGCGATCAGGTAATGACTCCCCAATCCAGATATTTGATGTTCCTAGTGACATTCGGATAATGGAAATTCCATCGTATTTGCATGTTCATTTCGTCGGCGCCTATATGACCCATTTTCACATAAGATGTTTCTAGACTTTACAAATTGGTGCACTGACAACTTTTTAGAACTAATTGTCACAACACATGAAAAGCTCATAATAGATTTTTAGAAGGAACAAATAACTGTGACACTATAGACTACACGACGAGGTGTTCTCTTTCAATTAAATGGAATTAGTAGATTCTTGTGTAGGTTTACGAAATCAAAGCCGAAGATTACATCTGAATATAAGCCATCTCGTAGTGACAGTTTAATACTTTCAGATGTGTCGTCTTTTAGTTGAATATTTGTAAAAAATCTGGCCTTGAGTAAAACGATACCGATGAGTAGAAGCGATACCAATGAGTAGAAGCGATACCGATGAGTAGAAGCGATACCAATGAGTAGAAGCGATACCGATGAGTAGAAGCGATACCATTAGTTACAGTAGGCCTCAACACTGACCTGCGACATCGCAAACTGTGGGCAGTGGAGACCAATAGCTCGTTTCCACGTTATACAGACCTGTGACGTGGCAAGTAGAAATGTGTCTCAATTAGTTTCCCTTGTTGCTATGAAACAAAATAACTAATTAGCTGTTAAATTGGTTACTTTTTTTTTATTCATGCCTTGTCTATGTCAATGCAAAAATTATGCGAAGTTTCAACTTGATCCAAGTATGGTTCTGGGAGTAATAACGTGTGCAAACCTTTTACCAGACAGACAGACACGAAATGATGTAAGCTTTATTACGCTGTATGATGAAAACTACACCTTTACCCTAGGTCAACTCACAGGACGAATGAGATAACACTTGTTGCGTGAGTTTGCAAGTATAAACAGAAACTGGAGTCAACAATTCCAGCAGCTCACGTAACACCCATTCAGGCCACGCGGAACTCTAGGATTCGCGGAACACAGTTTGGGAAACACTGGTCTAGTTAATTGTGGTTCGAAAGAAATGAAACGTGCGGACAATGGAATTGAAGTTATACATTTTAAATCGCCCTGTTTAGGGAAAAGTGGAACTGGATTTTATGTACCCCGATATTAATTGTCTTTATATCTTATCTTGTAAAATACAGACGTTACTACGTCCTACGCGTATTCTTAAATTAATCTAGTCATGCATGTAAATCGACTTAAATTCTGCCAAGTCATAGGTTTTCCTGGCTAACTCAGGCAACCATTCCATGCTATAATCGCACTAGGGAAGAAGGAGTATTTGTACAAATTCGTACTAGCATTTGGAACAAGGAATTTGCCTTTATATTTGTGTCTTTCTGAGTATATTTTGGTGAAATGAACTGTTTATAATATTCCGCATTCGGTTATTGGGACGATCTAGTATCCGGATAACCAATAATCCGGATAATCGACGTTCTACTATAGATCCAACGCGGACAAGGACTTTTGGCTGAAGAGGGTTGACAGCTGTGTTTGCGTGGTCACTTGAAATACTACACTCATCCTTATAGATTCAAATGTAAACTCAACTGATATATGTATTGTTTGTTTATTGTATATAACATAGCCATTTGAGCTAAACATAAATAGCTTCTTAAACGTGTTCTTACAATAAAACAAATTCGGGTGAGCTCAAATTTGCATATGACTAACGTCTGCGGTGCTTTGTCCTCTGAGATTGAGAGAGAGAAGGATTTGAAAGACACTGACTCGTCAAGATTGGAGGTAGCAGTCTGTTTGGACTGGATTGACGCTGGTGATCCCTTGGCCTTCACTTCCTTCAGGGATCTGAACCACAGTTGAGACGTTTTTGATTTGGGGGCCAGTGTCGTTTTGGATCTTGATTCGGCATATCAAAGACATCCCTGACTTAGAGAATATAAGCTCTTGTTGCTTGTTTCTGCAACAAGAAAGAGGTCCATATTAAATTCTTAAAATAACACTGATTTATGAATAAAGAGTTCTCAGCAATCGCTGTACGGATTTGTATAAAATTACGTTCACATGTTTCGTTTTAGATATTAAGTATTCGCTTAGACTTTGTTTCGACAGATTCGTAGCCTTGACGCCGAAATTCGCAAAAAAAACAAAAAAAAAACAAAAAAACAACACCAAAACATTAAGATTTCAATTAAACCTTTTTATTTTACTTTCGTTATTTCCCCAAATGTTTATATGCATTTCCCCTCTTTTGAAATTTCTAATAAACAATTTACAATCTTAAGGAAGAATAGAAAAACAAACAAACAACGACAAACAACAACAACAAACAACAACAACAAACAACAACAAACAACAACAACAACAACAAAAAACAACAACAACAAACAACAACAACAACAAACATAAAAAATAACAACAAACAACAACAATAACAACAACAACAAACAACAACAACAAAAACAACAACAACAAACAACAACAAAAAACAACAACAACAAACAACAGCAACAAAAACAACAACAACAACAAACAACAACAACAAACAACAACAACAAACAACAACAACAAAAAACAACAAAAACAACAACAACAACAACAACAACAAATAACAACAACAGCAAACAACAACAAACAACAACAACGACAAACAACAACAACAAAAAACAACAACAACAAACAAAAACAACAAAAAAAACAACAACAATAAACAACAACAACAACAAAAAACAACAACAACAACAAACAACGACAACAACAAACAACAACAACAAAAAACAAAAACAACAACAAACAACAACAACAACAAACAACAACAACAAAAAACAACAACAACAACAAACAACGACAACAACAAAAAACAACAACAACAACAAACAACAACAACAACAACAAACAAAAACAAAAAAAAAACAACAACAACAAACAACGACAACAACAAACAACAACAACAACAAATAACAACAACAAATAATAACAACAAACAACGACAACAACAACAATAACATGAATGCATTGTAATAGGTTCGTTCTGTTATTTTAAATGTCTGTCTGGTTTCGACAGATTACTCAGAAGATCAGACCATTAAACAACTTGAACGACGTTGAATGCGTAAAGACCACAGTCCTGTCTCTGTCCGTAATACGATGTTTTCGCCATCAAGTTTGAGTTTGAGTTTTTGGCACATCGGCACACTTTAGGCCATGTCGTGCCCGTAATCCTTCAAGGATTACTCTCCCTTCAAAACACAACTTAATAATATCAACATAAAAAAAAAACAACAACAACACTATCGCTGACGTCACTAAATGTCGCGTTTAAAGTCCGTCAACTACAGTACAACGCTATACTAAGTGCGTGTCAGTTATCAAGCGGTTTTCCATAATAATTTGGATGTTCCTTCAGAATTGAAGAAAATTTACTTCCTAGTCCAAACCTCCCTCAGGACGACAGGGTATGGGAGCGGCAGGTTATGAACCCGGGTCCATCGATAAGTCCAAACGACAGTCCAGCGAGCAAACGCACGACCAGGTAGCCGACAATACCAAGCATGCAATACATTAATTACCTTCGAGCTAGGCACAATAGACAAATGAAGATCGGTATGACCATCAAGCAGAGAATTATAACCATATACGGTAACTGAGAGATCGATTCTTCTGGCACTGTATCAAGAAAAAGAAAGTATCGATACAAGCCTTTTCTCCCGAAAAACAGAGAACAAAGAATTCTTCATGTTATCGATTAGCAAAAATTAAACACTTTTATTGATTTTTATATCAATCCTTAATTAAATTAAAAAATGAGGACATTTTAAATTAAAGAACGTGGACATTATGTCATTCATGAATGGCGATATTACTTGCACACTTAATAGGGATACTGTTTCGTTAACAAATTAGGATATTTTTTTCATTTCATCAACGAATAAGGCAACAGATTCATGAGCTGGAAAAGAAATGTTTATTTTATTCTGCCATGGGGGAATATTATTTAATTAATGAATAGGGAAAGAACATGATTAAACGCATTCTATTTCACTACAGCTTATATCAGCTCACTCTGTCTGTCTGTCTGTCTGTCCTTTCTCCGATTTTCCACTCACGGATCGAGTGAAAACTTTGCACAATTATTCATTGCACATGACAAGATAAGAATCTATAATAATAAAAAACAACAATTAATTAATTAATTGTTGGTGATTAATTATTTTTGTTTGATTTCGAAATAAGGGAAAAAAAGCTAGTTAATGAGAGATGTATGTATAAATGTATACATTTTTTTCTTTGATAAGTTTTTAAATGTAAACAAATTCTGTATGTTTAGTCTAAAAAAAGTATACGCTACACAGGTGTTGTTTAATACCAAGACACAGTATTGGGTCAGTCATTTTGCTAGTCAGTCAGTCAGTCAGTCAATCACTCAGTCAGACAACCAGAATCCAGTCAGTCACCCAGTTAGTCAGTCAATTCATTGTGCATCTAACATTTATAAACTCAGTTTAAAGGCCTCTAGCTCTAAGCGGCATCCATTCTACAGGTGAACGTCGGAGCTATTCAAATAGTCAGCAATATTCTTTAACATCTAATAGAGTATTTGTATTTTGGGTTTTTGGCATATCGGCTCACTTTAGGCCAGCGGTTCTCAACCTTTTATGCTCGGCGACCCCTTTTTACAACTCCCCACTCTGCCGCGATCCCCCCCCCCCACACACACAGATAGCAAAAGAAGAATAGACAAAAACAATCCATAGTTTCGATGGTCTTAGGCGACCCCAGGCAAATCGTCATTCGACCCCCAAGGGGGTCGCTATCCACAGGTTGAGACTCCTTGCTTTAGGCCTTGTCGTGCCCGTAATCCCTCAATGGTTACTCTTCCTTCATGCCACAATTTTAATATAGTTAAGTCATTAAAAACAAGGTCTATTCACAGTTAAAATAGTGAAGGTAGTAAAAATTTAATAATTTAATAAAAATCTTTAGTAAATATTTGATAGAGCTGAAGTACTATAAAAACCACATTCATTAAGGCTAGTTTGACGGGCTTATAATTAGGGCCGGATTTACATCAGTGCCAGACTGTGCAGTCGATCATACCCTGCCCATTAAAAAATGAGGTCTAAATATTTCACAAATATTTAGTTTCAACAAAATATTCCTATTAGCTTTTATTTAAATTTAGGAAAAAAAAGAACATAAGAGTTAAAAAATCAAGAAATATGTTTGTTTCTTCACAAATGTTGCTTGCTTATAGATTAGCAAGTATTAGCAAGTGTAATAACATCGAACCATCAAGAGGAAGTGTGCCTCTCCAAAAATCTGTCCAGGGCCTCTATCTAGTAAAATCTGGCTCTGATTGTACATTAAGATAGTATAAGGTAAATCTTTGCTTGTGGAATTTCAACTAAGGCATTCTCTGCATGTCAAGAAGGAGGTTTTATAAAAAGAACTTGGAACATATTGTTTTAATGACATTTGCATTGTTAATATCCCTATTATGTATTAATCAAGAGACCTGTCGGTAAACAAATTATAGCTTTAATATAGCGTATTTTCATGCTTACAGCTTGCTCAGAGTGCTTTGGTCCAATCTCATTTGTGGACAGGTGGGGGCAGGGAGTATCTGGGAGAATGTTTTTCAGTGCTGCCTTTAGGCGCTCAGTAAAGACAACTCTGCTCGACTCGGGTGTCGAACCTCGAAACCCCCTTCACAGGTAGCCAAGCCAAGCCAAGTTCAAGCCAAGTTCAAGCCAAGTTCAAGCCAAGTTCAAGCCAAGTTCAAGCCAAGTTCAAGCCAAGTTCAAGCCAAGTTCAAGCCAAGTTCAAGCCAAGTTCAAGCCAAGTTCAAGCCAAGTTCAAGCCAAGTTCAAGCCAAGTTCAAGCGCACTCAGCCTCTCGACCACGCAAATGGATGAGCCGATATATTACTAGCTAGAAAAGCTGTATTTTTTAAAATACAAAACAATGACAGGGGCGTGGTAGCTAAGTGTAATGACTGGGATTTTGAATTCCGGCATTTTAGCGCCCCCCTCTCCTCGCCCCGAGTCCGCTCATTTCTTAATTTGACATTTTAGTTAGAGGGGAAAAAAGGTGGTGGTGGTTGTTGTTCTGGCCCCATGACACGCTTCGTTAACCTTGGGGGCACAAAAACTGAGAAACAGATGATCATCTGCCCCCCCCCCCCCACATAGATGGCAAAGTCTGAAAGGGAAAAACATACAGACCATTGACGTCACATGTACGTTACCTGGGCACGTGCCGTTCACGCTCTCAGCGCACGCCCCGCCACACTTCTCTGTACAGTTGCCCCAGCAGCCCGGGCCGAACTCTAAAGGTCCGCAAGCTGGTCAAAGAACAACCGTAAGGGATAGATTAGAATAAAGTTTTCACAAAGCTTATCTCTGTCTGTCTATCTGGTAAAAAGTGTGCACACGATTATTTCTCCCTCACCCATTCTCGGATCAAGCTGAAACTTCACACACTAATTCATCGACATAGACAAGACATGAATCAATAAATAAAAAATAACCAATTACACAATTAATTACGGGTAATTCAATTATTTTGTTTAATAGCAACAAAGGAAACTAATAATTCAGTATTTACTGGTATTGCTAAATTTGTTGGATTTAGTCCCCTTAAATAAGTGTTAACGCTATTTCTCCCTCACACATTCTCCGACCAAGTTGATACTTTGAACAATTATATATTGTTAAAACACATGAATCAATAAACTAATATACTTAATTATTCAATTAATTATTGTGGTAATTCCTTATTTTGTTTGATATCACATAAGGGAAATGACTTGTAAATTATTGTTAGACTTAGTTTTATTGACGGCATTCTTCCCCTTTAGATACGATTTTTTAATTATATATATATAAAAAGGATTCCTTGTTTATTTTGCCTGTTTTTTTTTTTTTATCGATAGAGCGTTTGGTAAGTTATCGAATCACAGTCAAGCTATTGTGGAACTCATTAAGTTTTTTTTTTGCAAGATTGAATTAAATTTCTTAAGAGAAAAAAAAAAAGAAAAGTTTAAACAATAAAAATAAGCCCCCTTGGATCAAAGTAGACCTAATTGATTTATGTTTTCGTTGGCAGTTTAAGATCACGTGTTAAGGGGCTGGTGTCAAGTGGTAAAGTACTTGACCCCCGAACCATAGATTTCGGGTTTGAATCCAGGCGAGGACTGGGATGTTGAACTTTTAGATATTTAGGACCCTAAAGTCCAACGAGATCCATGAGTAACTGACATTTGTAGGTGAAGTAAACGCTTTTAGTTGTTGTGCTGGTCACATGACACCCTCAATATTCGTTGGTCACCGAAACAAATGACCCTTACATGTCCCCCCCCCCTTTTTTTTTATAGATCGCAAGGGATACCGTTACTTCAGTTTCTGAGAACATTGTCCATTGACTTTCACTTTTATGACCTTTTGTTAGCTGTGATGTCTAAGCATGAACTTCTGGCATTGTTTTTGTCCTGTTCTAAAGTATAATAACAGAACAGAAGAATGCAAGCCTTTGAGAGAAAATGCTACAGAAATATGCAGGGTATCAGATACCAGGATTAGAAGACAAATGAGTTTGTACTTTTATAAGTTAACAGACAAATGGATGGCGCAGAACTCCTAAATAGAGAGACGAAGGCTTGAGTTGGCTTGGTTATATTTTAAGTCATGACTCGCTGAGAAAATTCATCCTTTGATGGACAGTTGATGGAGAACGAAGTAAGGGTCGCCCAAAGAAAAGTTTGCTGAAAGAATGGATCTGCTCTGATTCTTCAATAGGAGTTCATCTCGGGTTACGCGAGCTGCCACTGCACCCCTACGACGAAAGCCAAGGGAGGAATGATGATAATAATAATAATAATAATAATAATAATAATAATAATAATAATCTTTATTGTTCGTATGGAAATTCGTCTTACAATTTGTGAATTACACCAAACAAAAAACATTATAACTATAAGAAACCAAAGTGTACATTCACACCAGACTCACTTATAATTTACATGTGACAAAGTTTATACCAGATTGTTCTTGTTTAATGATTTGATTGCCAGGGGAACAAAAGAGTGTTTGTGTCTTGTATCTTTTTTGTGATGGTAAAATCACAAAATCCTGACACAAAGGGTGATCCTTTATTTCTAGGATCTTGTTAGCTTTTTT
This sequence comes from Biomphalaria sudanica, assembly GCA_036873155.1. Classification (NCBI taxonomy): domain Eukaryota; kingdom Metazoa; phylum Mollusca; class Gastropoda; family Planorbidae; genus Biomphalaria; species Biomphalaria sudanica. Next base: position 1,666,060 of record JAZGLO010000013.1, read on the forward strand.
ATAGATGTTTGTCTCAAACAACTGCCCAAATGGGGTTTGTTTTTTGCCAATGATTTAACCAGCAGCATTTAGGATTCTATAAAGTTTATTTTTATTTTTACTGCTCAGATTGCCATACCAGGCTGTGATATTGACATAGACAAGGCACTACTTTAATGCTAGTCTTGATGATGACGCAAGATAAGCGACGCTGTCGTAAGCTGTGTTAAGTACGAGAGACGACTCCAGGATGCCAGAATGTAAAGACGTGGTTTTCTGTTGCTGTGAGTTTTGATTTGTTTAAATATTTAGTTTATTTCATTTCATCGTAAGTTGGATTCGTCCATGTTGTAATCAAAGTTCTGTTTAGTTTTGTTCACAAAGAAGTGATTCAAAGTGTTATAAAATAAGATATAACACATTTACAAGTGTTAGTTGTTAACCAGCAGTTTGGTGCTATAGGTCAACGACCGTCCACAAGACATACATATTACATATTACATAAAAACATTATGCTGGCTACATTTCATCATCGTGAAACATTAACTTAAAGAACGTTATCATCATCAGCAGCATCATCATCATCATTACCATCATCATTATCACCATAGTCATAATCTTTATCATCATCTTTATCATAATCATTATCATCATCATCTTCAAACATTATGTGAGTGAGGACTTGAAGTACTCTCGGTTAAAACATGGGGGACTTACGTATTCTGCACGCGACATTCTTTCCTCGGAATCCGCTTTTGCAGCCTCGGCAGGCGCCATTGACTTTACTGCACGGATCTTTACAGTTGTCACAAGTGTTCGAGCAGTCGGGACCCCATTTGTAGTCCTCACATTCTAAGCGAGTCAGGGAACAAAAACATGGCAACTTCTAGCATGAGAGTATTCAAGAAATGTAATGACTGTGAATGATAAATGGGATTGTGTCACAGCCTCAGTTGACATTGCCTGATATAATGTTCACGTCATGTTAAGAGGTTAAAAGACACGTGGAAGTAGAATGAATAAAGTTGACTTTGAGTTCAGTCAAGTCAGTCAGTCAAGCAAGTCAAGTGTTATCCTCTGTACGAGGCAGTCTAGTATATTTTTGGTCCGGGACGGACAGTAGCGACTTAGAAAAGTCGAGTAGTAATTTCAGTTAGATACTAACTTGTGGGCATGTAATTTTAGTAGTTATTCTGCATTATTCTGTACAGTGTTACCAGCTGAGATGCGGACGTGATTTGTAATATACTCTGGAGAGTTTAACGTATTGGATACATTTGATACCACTGTTATGCGGATAGGATTGTTTATTATTTCTTGACTTGTAGCACTAACAAGGAGTGCATTATTATCATGTTGTAAAATAAACTTTATATTTGTCTGCTGAAACGGACTTAAGTCAGTTTGTAGTGTCTATATTTGTCACGTGTCAAGAGTACTCCAGGAGGCACGAACCCAGCAT